>CM056842.1:17236535-17434035 GCA_029853015.1 Chelidonichthys spinosus | reverse complement strand
CTAATCTCCTCACAGGAAACCCAGCAGGAGCAGCTGTTGGACTGGGAAGCAACTGGAAATGCAGGACAGAGAAAATCAGGAGTGTTAGGACTTCTTGACTCTGTGAATTCCTGTTGTTTTTAAATGTTGTGATCTAGAAGTGTGTGATTATCCTACAGCGGCACCTGAAGTCCCTAGACAGAGTCTCCTATGATATCCTATATTAATTAGAAGAAGACACAATATCTCGGTCCCTATGTCCCTGCAGGAAAAAGAGAAATCAGATTGAACCAAAAATGTAACAAAGTTGACTTTGGACCCCGTTGATATAAAACTGCTATTTAACCTGAAGCTGCCTGTGTTGAGTCCGTGCGACTCACATACCAACATCTCATTAGTGTGGAACGTTTTTACGGTTTTAAATGTCACGCCTCACTCCCTTTCACTCCGAACACTGAATCTTTGTTAATGTCTTTCCATGAAAATGAAGAAATGTAACTTAATATCGACAATATGAAGCGTCTTTCAGAAATCCACACTGGTTTAAAGAGAGAAAAAAGGAGTTAACTTTAATTTAATTTCATTTTAATCACCAAATCTCTCAACATCGTCTTGTGAATGATTAAAGCAGGGCACTGGTCTGTTTTTGTCCATATCCTAACTTCTGTGGGGTTTCCTCCTCCTCCATGCAGGGTGAGTGTTGTGTAGGGAGGCTGGTGGGTGGAGGAGGACTGTGTGGAGGTGGCGGCGCCAAGGCCAAGCTGTTGATAAGAGGGCTGGAATAAGGCCTGCGGGAGGAGTGGTGGAAATACGGGTACTGATACAGACTGGCGGGGTACCCGGAGAAGGCGCTGTAGATAGTGGAGCTCTGGAGGTCAGTGTAGTCAGAATGGTTGGTGGAGGAGGAGGAGGTAGGGCAGAGCCCCGACCCCAGGGTGGTGTACTCAGGTGGTGGTCTGGGAGGTGGAGGGGTGGATGAGGAGGGGCTGCTGTAGTGACCCGGGCTCATCTGCTCCGTTTTAATCTGAGGTTTCTGGCCGCTGTCCTCGGACGGTGGCGTTCCGGCGGAAGTCCCGGTTTTGGGCGTCCACGTGGGGATGGAGTGAGGCTGGGAGTGGTGGATGCTGGGTAGGAGGAAGGATCCGGGGGGGTTGCCGTGTCCGTGGCTGCTATCCGGGGGGGTCAGGAGGGTGGAGCCGTGGCTGTTGGGAGGGAGGTACTGGTCGAACTCGTGGACGTCGAATCCATCGATGGTGCTGATGACGTCGGTGCTGAGCTCCGAGATGTCCACGTTGCTGAAGTCGATGTTCTGGCGGCCGGTGGGAGGGTCCACAGGCCGCAGGCCCTCGTGTTTGCTCCCCATGTGGAAGTCGGTTTTAGGGGTAGTTGGAGGCGTTGGAGGTCCATGAGACTGACCTGCTAAAAAACAAAGGAAGCACCAATCAGTATTTCCATGCTGGAGCAATAAAGATAGCATGTACTTATAAAAAGTGTTTTAAAAGCTCTGACCTGTCCTGTCTGGATGGTAATGATGGTGAACCTCCCCTGCACCGGTCAGCCTGGCCACCCCTGGTTCTGTCTTATACAAGCCATGCTGCTGCTGCTGCTGCTGGACCAGTCCGGGTCTACAGTCCCCCTGTTGTCCCGGTTTGGTGCTCTTGCGTCTCCTAGGCTGGTACTTGTAGTCCGGGTAGTCCTTCTTGTGCTGCTTCCTCAGCCGGTCGGCCTCCTCGACGAAGGGACGCTTCTCCGTTTCAGAGAGAAGTCTGAGGAGAGAGTCGGAGGATTACTGAAGGTCCTGCAGATCACAGTGTGTTCATTATTAAATGGATACACATGTTGCCATAACTTCTGTGTCCTGTTTAAAAAAATAGAATGATCTTAAATACCAGACGGATTTGAATCATTCTTATTACCGAGTGACAAAGGGAATATTTTAATGCCCAATCACACAACTATTGTTAGTTATGTAACAGATTCTGATAAGTATAAAGCTGTTGGAATGACAATAGATAAATAATACAACAATATGATCTAGTAAATCACACGTTTTGTTGTTTGATTTAAGTTTTATGTGACAAAACCATGTATTTGCGTTGCAAAAAAAACACAATTGAGTCTGTATGTATGCCTTCTAATTCTGCTCAATCTTTTTACTTTATAACCAATTAATATTGATCATGAGTTGTAGGCCTATTGCTGTCATTTTATCACATTTTCACAAATGTTCTCATTTGGGGTGAAATTCACTGACGAGTCTTCACACTTGTCCATGTCTTTAACACTAAATACCGACCGCCACAGCTTGCCCAGAGTCTTGCTGAGCTCCGCGTTGTGCAGGTGAGGATACTGGTCCGCCAGCTTCCTCCGCGCCGCCTGCGCCCACACCATGAAGGCGTTCATCGGCCGTTTCACGTGAGGCTTGCTCTTCAGCCCTCTCTCCCCCTGGCAAGGCATCGGCAGCAGCGACCAGTCGTAACCCTTCAGCACTTGCGACACCGCGTCGCGGATGCAGGCGGGGAAGCGCTCCGCAGCCTCCACGCCGCTCTCCTCAGCCTTGCGCGTAATCCCGGGCGGGCGCGCAGCCTCCTCCGCGTCGGACCCCGCCGGAGAGGTCCGGGGCTCTGAGTCCAGTCCGTGCTGGGACATGGGGCTGTCGCTGCCCGATGAGCTGCGCGGATGGTCTGTCTGGGACTTGCTCTCTTCTGTCATTCTGTGTTGCTTGGTGGGATCGAGGAGTCTCCAAATGCGTAAATGCGCACGGCTCTGTTGGAAGACTGGAAGAACAGGTAAAATCCCCGAATGTCTCGCCTCGGACTATTCCCTTTCGTGTCCTCCGTCACACTCAGGCAAAGTTTCCCTTTTAGTAAGCTACTTTAACACTCTTTAGGGGCCCACTTACATCTCTCCACCCCTTGAGTCCGATTGGCCTACTCGCGAACTTTTACAAGCGCGGTTCCTCCTCGCGTGGCAACGAGGCAGCCAGTTGTTACATTACATTTAAAATGTAAAACACAAATGTCATGATGGTTCGGACAGTAGTATTGAAAGTTAGACTTATGGCTCGGTTTCATTTGTCCACGTTCAGAGGCAGAAATGCCATGCTATATGCACCCTACATTTATGATACACTTTATTATTCCATACAGTTTAATTCCATTCCATACACTTTGATATAAACGGATCATACATTAAATGTTGCGATAGTAAAACAAAAATGCTGCACAGTAGCTTCATTAAAATAAAAGTCTTGCTCCTGAAGCTTATTATTAATATGTTTATGATTATTATTATTATTGTTATTATTATTATGGTTATTGCTATTATTATTAATAATAATATCATATATATCACAATAGTCTATATCAAGGTCAATACTTCTTTTTCAGCTATTTTATTCCGTATTTTTATTTAATTTTACTATTTAAAAAAAAAATATTTATCTATTTACTGCTCGTATAATTATAAAAATAATAAATAACTTCCGCGTCTGTCGAGTCACGTGACCCCCTTCAATATGGCGGCCAGCGCCGACCGTTGGGAGAGCTCCGTGAGGAAAAGACGTGTGGAGAGCAGAAAGACAGAGCCGGAGCCGGAGTGTGCTGCTGGCAGCGGTGGAGACCATGGAGCCGGTACCAGCGGAGACCATGGAGTCGGTACCAGCGGAGACCATGGAGTCGGTACCGGAGACCCGGAGAAGGAGAGGCGGCTCCGGTCGTTACGGTCCGGGACTTACTGGCTCACCCGGATCGTGCTGCTCCGGTCCGTCGCCTTCATTTACTGTAAGTGTTGACCTTTACTACTGTGTGGATCTAGTTATAGATAACTAGCTGGTAGGCTAGTTAGTTAGCTAGGTAGCTGGCTAGTTAGCTAGCTAGTTAGTTAGGTAGCTGGCTTGTTAGCTGGTAAGTGAGTTAGTTAGTTGGATATACAGTTAGTTAGTTAGTTAGTTAAATAGACAGGGAGTTAGTTAGCTAGATAGTAAGTTAGTTAGCTAATTAGTTTGATATATAGTGAGTTAGTTAGTTAAATAGATAGGGAGTTAGTTAGCTAGTTAGTTTGATATATAGGGAGTTAGTTAGCTAGTTAGTTAGATAATTAGCTAGATAGTAAGTTAGCTAGTTAGATAGTGAGTTAGTTAGCTAGATAGAAAGTGAGTTAGTTAGTTGGTAAGTTAGTTAGTTAGCTAGCTAGTTACATAAAGGTACAACCTTTTTTAAAAGTGCATGTTTTTAGTCAATGTAGCTGTCACTGGTGGAAGTTTTCTCTTTGCCAAAGTTTTGCAATGACAGAGTAACATTTCTGCATTTAATGCTTATAGATATCTTTTAATTTGATGTCAAGTTATGTGAGGACTACGATTGTTGGATGGAAAGGGTGTCTGTGTTGAGTAAATGAGCGTTGATTCATATGCGATTTGTGTCTTTATCCCTCTCTTTTTCTGTAGTTGTGGCGTTCAGCGTCGCCTACAGCCAGAACAAGCAGCTGATCGGCGAGCGTGGCCTCATGCCCTGCAAGAGCTACCTGAACAGCGTGAAGCGCTATGTGGGCGGGAAGATCGGCACGGCCGCCTTCGCCTACACGCCCTCCGTCCTCTGGCTATTGGACTGGAGCGACATGGACGCCAACCTGGACGGCATCGCCCTGGCCGGGATGGCGCTGTCTGCATTTGTCCTGGTGACGGGAATGGCCAATATGGTTGTCATGGTTACGCTGTGGGTGCTTTACCACTCGCTGGTCAACGTGGGACAGCTGTGGTGAGTCATACCTAAATACTCCCATATAACTGGGATTATATGTAAATGACGAGAACCAGACAATATACCAGTTTGTGCTTTTATTCCCTTCTATCGTTGCAATTTTGTTTATTTATATAAATATTAAGGGTCCCGATGCACACACGTTGCCCCAAGATATAACATATAACATATCAAAGTTATACATTGCTTTGATTTCCTTAATTAGAGTAGAATATCCTCAAAAGGACTGGTTTACCATGAGATATTATAGGGATGAAGCGATAAAGGATTTTATCGCAGATTGCGATTAAAAAACTAAGTTGATTGTGGTAAATATTTAAATTATTTGGGGTAATCTTGACCTAAAGTTTTCATGTCGTCCCATGCCTCATATGTTATCAATGCAAAGCAGTCTGTCAAAGTTCTCCTAGGATCAGCTGCTGTCCCAATTCATCCTCCATCACCATATAATATAGGTATTTTTTCTCAAGCTAATGGGACAGCAAACTAAATTTCATTGTACAATAGCAATAAACTGAACCTTGAATTTTATGAGGTAGTTTTCAGCAATAAAAATAAAAGTCAAATTGAGGTAATTCATTTTTTTATATTTTCCTTTTTCTTTTCTCTTTCTAGGTATTCCTTCGGTAAGTGAATTAACCATCACACAGTTTTCAACCGTCACACAAAAATCCTGGACCGCTTCATGTGTTCCTCCACATCCAATAGAAGAAGACAAAAGCATTTATGACGCTCAGGTTTGGATGTCACTTTAGTTTGTTTACAGTGAAACCAACCTTTTGACACATCTGATACATATATATATATATATATATATATATATATATATATATATATATATATATATATATATATATATATATCTTTCAAACTCATACAACATAATAACAAAGAGGGAGAGGACAGAAAGCTTGAGAAAGTATAAATCGTTGGTTGTATGTGGGGCTCCGGCCCAGATTAGTGGCGAGGTCAGTGGCAGCTCTGTGATTGGTTAATGAGCCTTTGTATGGAGAGACACCAGGCCAATGTGTGTGGTTGGAAGTTGTGGCTTCTGTGTCTCTTTTTTTAAAAACATGTTTACCCCTATTTCTCGCACGCTCGCTGCCTCACTCCTTGTTTTCTTTTGGACCTATTATCACCCCGAAGCTGACAGCGCAGCTTTAAGTCCGCAGACGAATTGTTCCCAAGTCTCGACTGTTCGGTGTTTTGGTCTCTGGAATATCATTGGAAGACATTGTTCACTCCCTTATTTAAAAAAAAAAAAAAAAAAAAAAAATGAAACCGCGGAAGATAAGTGAAACAATCTTTGCTGAATGTCCTCTGGCGGTTTTAACCATTTAAAATATTCTTCATAAGTAGATGGAGGTCGCTCAGTCAAACTGGAGACTTTAAAGATGACATTCACGGTTATTTATTGGGATAATATCTTGAATCGTTTTTATTTTGCTTTTATTGTCGCGCCACAGAAGACGATAGTTTGGGGTTGACGTATGAATTTGCATTACATTGTCATGTAATTTTCAAATGTGAGCAAGCTTACATGCTAAACTCATCAGCATGTTATCATACCGACATGAGCTTTAAACTCAGCCGTAAATAGGCAAAATGGGGGAGAGGTGTGTCCACAAGTGTTTCCCATAGCAACATCCTGTTTACTCACATTACTTAATATTCTAGGTTGTGCTGTGGACAACTTCTAGCCTAACAAATCTATATCTGTATTTTCACTCTAACAGCATTAAAACATAATTTGCTCTTCTGTGACAAACTTTAGAGTTCAAAAAGTGAAGAGGAACTCTTTTTTTCTTGACAACTCTGATGGTTTGTGCAGGTTGGGAGAGTCAGCTTTTGGAGACAGGATTTCTGGCCATCTTCCTGTGTCCGGTGTGGACTCTGTCCCAGGTCCCCCGCCGCTGCCCCCCCTCCCTCGTCTGCATCTGGACCTTCAGATGGCTCATTGTTCGCATCATGCTGGGAGCCGTGAGTAAAAAAAAAAAAAAAACGCACACTTTGCAAATATATACGAGGGGTTTCACAAGAGAAAAAAATAGCTATGAGATCATTTTTGGGTGATTTTATTTATTTAATATCGTAGCAGCTGTTTAACCTGAAAACATCCAACGAACCATATTTGCACCAGTAGAGTTCCCTGCGGTGTTCCAGTGTTGGTCCTCCTGGTTTTAGATTAGTTACTTTTGGAGCGGTGCTCCGCTATAAAACAACTGCCAGTATTTAGAAATCCAACCCAAATATATGGTCGGCTCAACAACATGTCTGGTTGTTTGACAGTTTCCATGGTGATTAGAAGACCAACGGCTCGGGTTTTATCTGCCAGTCGCCACAGTCGCCTCAAATCCTGCAGGACCATGAAATGAGCCGAAAACCTCATCTCATTTAACAAAATGCAAAGTCACTACAATGTTGAAAGATTAGTTATACAGTTTCATTTCAAAATACCTCGTCAGCATCAACTGGAATTTGGGATTGCAGAAATGCAGTGTGGCATTGAAATATTTGTTGGACTGGGTTCATCTTCCAAAGGGTGGGAGGAATTAAATATTTGTGTGTACGCTTTTGTCCCATGACGTAATACCTTTATCGCCTGAAATATTGAGCAAATTTTGTAGTTAACTCTTGATTTTACAAGTATGCATATTATTGGATGTATCCATTGATTATATACAAGTAGAAGCTTAGAAACTCAATTAGACAGCCGCTGCAAAGATCTCAGTTTATTACGTGCCGTGTAAAAACAGATCGATTAATGGAAGATTAATGACTAATTGAATAATTTAAAATGACATTTTCAAGCAAAATGATGATGCTTCCAACTTGTTAAAAGTCAAAATGTGCTTGAACTAGACATTGCATTTACTCCTGCTTGTGTTTATAATGTATATTTTTGAATGTTGGCATGGGTTAATCTCCTGCAGGGACAGACAGTAGCAGCTGGTGTTGGTGTAACTCTGTCAGACTTGCAGGCCAGATAATTGGATTATGTTGATAATCCAGATTCATGAGATTTTAATACATGTTTGTCATTTGTAAGAATGATGCATTCGTGTTCTGGTAAGAATGTCAGACATCCAGGACTTGGGAAGTTTGGCACTTTGTCAGGTCAGTGATTGATCCATCCTGGTCACAGTCATCTGTCTGTCTGACAGCCTGTCTCACAGCCTGTGGGTAACCACCGCTCTCTTAATGCTGTGTAGCTTCTGCTTGTGAGGACGACATGACTTCAAAGACCCCTCCCTCGTAGGAAACGGGAGCCACGCTTCATGTTTGTTGAGGGTATTTTCGCAGCATGACTAAGAAATTGTAACACTCCAGCTTCACACTTTAACCTCTGATGTAAATCTGTCACATCAGTATTTTCTAAATGCGTTAAAATGGGTAAATATACTTATAATAATTCATTTATAGGACCATTACTGATGTTGCATCTCCCCCTAATTATCCTTTTAACCAGCACATATATTCTCTGGGATTAGGCTTACTTTTTCAGCAGATTTAAAAAATAGCATCCACATAGAAATATGTGCTTATAAAAAGACTTAATTGCCTTTTATGGGTGTCCCCATTAGTGTAGTTGAATATATATCGTGCACATTGTGTCGGAGTGTTAAGCAGCTGGTGTGATTTGTGCTGCAGCAGCTTGTTGGCATCGTCAGTCTGTTGCTGGTAATCAAGCGATAAGCTACGGAAGAGTGTTGCTGATGTTATCTGATAGGAGCGATGTGGCTCACTTACCGTGAAATACAGTCAATATTCTGAAATTCAATTATGTTTATATAAGGGCAGAGAGAAGAGCAGCCTACGGACCTTTTTATTTCCTTACAAATAAATAATCTTGAGGGTTTTAAAGGACCTGAATATAGTCGGTTTAAAATGCTGTTACGTGGTTTAATTATGGAATGCCATTTAAGCCAATATTAAATAATGTATTTAAATATTTTTTTATGCATTGCCTCATTTATTCATTTTCATAGGCATGTTTATGTATTTATATTGGCTAAAAAATAGCCTTCCAAATTAATTTACTGAGCTAATGTGATACATTTAAGGTTACTTATTTATTATTGCGCTCATTTGCATATTTGTTAGCATACAGGCTTGGTGTCATCCATTCGTTTAGCATTATTTTTTTGTTTAATGACAGCCTGTTAGCTGAATCATTTGGTTTAATAAATCATGAAGCCAGTGAATATGTGGTTCATGATATTTAACTAGGTTGCCATGGGACGTTTCTTATGAAATTATGAATTTCTCTGGTTTTCTATTAATGTTTATGAGCTTCCCGTTTTAAAGTACTGGCACTTGAAGAGCGTGAATTGGATTAATGGACATTTCACCGCTGGCAGGAACAACATCTCACACAGTTGGACAAAGGTGTGGATTTGTTTTGGGTGTCTAACTGGAATTAGAGTTAGCGTGAGAATGTGTTTTCGTGAGTACAGGTCAGATCGGTTCGCCTGTTGTTGCTAAGGATTCTGGGATATCGGTTAGTCATGGACGTCGGGTGTGAGGGTGAGTTTGATGACGAGGTCATGTGGTTCTGCTTTTGGAAAACGGCTTTGATCTATTTAGAAAAATACATTTTTTACTCTCCTTTAAAATCTGCTTTCTTATGTTCAAAGAGGAATTCTCTGTAATAGTATAATAGGATGAATGCTTGAACAAAAATGACCTCTAAATGAGGTTAAAGTTGTTAAATCCTCTTCTTCTGGAATACAAAACCTCAATTTCTTTCCTAAATCTTGCATTATTAAATTTAATCAGACCAATGTTTTGGCCACTAGGGGCAGAACAACACAATTCTGACACATCGCCTTTTAAAAGTCGCTACGATGAAGAAGTAAAAAGATAACTGACTTCGACGTGGTTGAAATATTTTTTCCGGGTGGTTCCAGGATTGTAGTAAAACAAAAATGTCTGGAATGTCTTCTTGTCAATTATAATTCTTATAAATCCGAATCAGCAGGTCAGGCTTTTTAAATAATCAGAATCATCAATCAGTGTATGTTTGATATGGATTCATGTTTCTGTCCGCATGATGGATTTAAATGAAATAGTCACTCAACACGAACTCGTTCGCTAACTTCCTGCTGGTTTAATGCTGGTTTCGGTAGTCTATATACTATCCTCCAAAAGCCCCAGAATGCTTCACTCCCATGTAGAGCAGAGGGGGGAACTCCTGATGTAATTATCTACGGGTTTGTCACGACGTGCTGCTTTGAATTCTTTTCAAATGACGGATTTGTGGGGGAAATTGCTGGGATTGGCTAAACCTTGGGTTTTATTATGTTTATTACATACATTAGGGAATTTAAAGGCAGTACATTTAAAATGTACACGTAACGTAACAGGTAATTATATATATATCTGTGTACCAACAGATAATAAGTTAAATAATATTTAATGATAATTAAGTAAATTCTATATTTATTATACATTCTCCCGTGTATAACTATCTAAATATACACATTAAATCATGTAATATTTTTATCAGTCTGTGTGCCTGAAGACAGAGCTGACCTCAGGTGTTTTTGGAAGGACAGAGTTCCCTTTTTTTCACAAAGTCTAATCACATTTCTCCTGTTTTTTAGTGATGAAGTTCATGTAGAAATTACCTTTTCTTTCTCTCTCTCTCTAGCAAATGTATCTTTTTAAAGTTTCTATTCACTATAAGTGAAATAATGTAGAAAAAATATTTTCCCCCTCCGTTAATGAAATCTCAGTGCTCTTCTTGGAAAAAGTGCTAAGTTTACACCGGTTTCCTCTCGCCCCCCTCTGTCAGCTTTGTAATTGATGACATTTCAGAATCTCATGACCGAATTGGATTAAAGTAACATCTTTCAGGCCCGCAACACTCAACAGCCGGCAGCTGCAGTCAACAGCCAGGCTCATAATCAGAGTGAAATGTCCTGGTTTTTCTAAATCTGGTTAAGAGAAGATTTATTCCGCATTCCACGCAGCGGGTCCGATGTGTCAATATTGTCTTGTGTCCTGGACGGCCTCTTTTTTTTTAGTTCATTTGGTGGAAAAAAAACAGCCTTTTTTCCCAATAACTTCTGTGAGCATTCACACCATTAAAGTGGATTGCTTGTGACATTGATAGTTGTGTATTTCCCCCATTTCTTCAGGTCAAAACAGGCGGACAACCTCCCTACAGCTGCATTTCTCCTTTTCTTCATGTGGCACGCTACTTCTGATTTTCAGTGTTCCTGTTCACTTCCTAGCAGCCTGTTTGGTTGCGATGTGTTGTGGTGTTTGTGTAGCGCTCTGTTAGCGGGACACACATGCGAGCTGCTGCAGGTCAGCATGCCGAGTTATGTGTTCAGACGGCGGGCAAATTAGATTTGTTTGTTCAGATTCTTCAGTCCATGTTGCACGTGGCTGAAGAGGAGTGATCAATAATATCCTTGTATGTGACGGGAGATTAATCCTCATCACTGATAACGGCTGCTAGATTTATCTGGCTTCTCTTTATCCTGCTGATACTGTCCTGGCATGAGGGCACTGTTACTATAGCAACAGCATCCTATGCTATAGATTAGAGGAAGGCTTTTAGTGACCGTAGCAGGGACCCCCTATTACATATTGTATAAAATGGTGTTGCTTATTACATTTTGGAAGAAAAAAGTTTGGGATTAAATAATGCTGTAACTCTGCCGACCCCCTGTTGGTGTCCTCCCTCTTCTTCTTCAGTGGACCATCACAAAAATAAAAAATGTAGAGTGGTTAACGACGGGGGACAAATCCTTTCTATCATATGAAATCATTTTCATAGAAACACACATTTGTCTGCAGAGCGCTGCCGGCAGGATGATGAGATTAAAGAGGACTCATCCAAAACAACAAATTGTTGAAAATAGCATAATTGTTGAATTAAATAAATCAAAGCAGTCCTACGTTATTAATTTCAAAATCAGTTTAGTGGTGTCATGTGATATGTCTCTTCAGGACACTAGAATGTGCCATGTTCTAGGTTTCCCTCCCTGTTCCATTGTTGTAATTTATATTGTGGATTTATTTACACACCGAGGATTTTTGCACTCAATAAAATAAAAAAGGCGGACCAGAAATGCTTTGTACTACATCATAAACAGGTGGAGATTGTTTCAGTCGTTTCCTTAATGTTCTTGTTTTCGTTTTCTCCATCTTTTTGCTCTTTTTTTTTTCTACCTGCTGTTTTCAAAGGGCCTGTATTTCCTCCCCTTTAAGAGCCACAGCCAGATCAAGCATTCGATTCTAAGACAAAGGATTTGCATAATATGATAAGTACTCAACCTGTAACAAAAGTCCAGTCCTGTTTGGATGTAGATGACAGATTCTTATCTACAAATGCCTCCTCTTGTATTCTCCATCTTGGCTCACGGTGCATTTTATAATTTGTTATTTATTAGGAGAGATTTTCTGCGTTTCTTGCTCCGGGTTCCTTTCATGTGAGCAGCTGGGCGAGGGTGAATCCTTATCAGGTTTTATTCATTGTGAACGTGGATTACGGGATTGGAATGAATGCATTCTTTAATCTGATCTAAACCCTATGTTTTCTGTCTCTTTTTAGGGTCTCATTAAAATCCGAGGTGACAAATGCTGGAGAGACTTCACCTGCATGGATTACCACTACGAGGTGTGTGCACAGGATGTATTGAATGTCGTCTGTGATTAAACTGTTTTTTCAGCCCCGTCTTTCCAATTTAAATCCACATCAACAAGGAAACGTAGAGTAACAGCTTTGTTTTAAGATGCTATGAATCAACAATTTGATGCCCGAGTGTGATTTTAGGGAGCCGGCAGAAGGTTGAAATAATAGTTATGACTCTCGTCTGCTCGTTGTACTGTTACACTACTACTACTGCTGCTACTACTTGTACTGCTACTTCTACTACTACCACTGACTGCAGCCACATTGACAACTGATCAATGACTTAATCAATTATGAAATGTGAGGAAAACCTGCTACTTACATGCTAACAGGTGTTTAAAAAGCAACGAAATGTAGAAAATAGACACAAATGGATCACCTGATGAATCACAAACAATATGGACCTTGTTCCAATGACACACACACACACACACACACACACACACACACACACACACCCGGAAGCCACTGGCGCCAGGTGAAGCCTTATTAACCCCCTCTTACACACTGGTCTCTTTCAAGCCTGCAGAGACCCCTCCCCCTCTCTACGTAGGTGTGTTTCGGTATAGGTGGTGTTTTGTTTGCTCGGTTTGTTTGTTGTAAAGCAGCTAGCTTACAGGCCAGGTGTCTGAGGTCACGGCTTGGACTTCCACGGGTGTTTTAATGAGTTAAAAAAACTCCAGTTTGAATTCTTTCTTCCAACAATACAAGTACAGACCGGTGTTCCAGCGCCGTGTTTTCTTTTCCCTCCACCTATTTCTGTGCTGTGTTTGTTTTTCACCACCTCACCTGACACTATTTGCATGTTCAGCGTTTACATGGCGGCATGCGACGGACGGACGACCTCACACACACACACACACAACACACGCCTAATCATGCACACTGCAAAAACACTGCATGGCTCTGTGCGAGTGTTTTTTGTGTGTAGGTGGGGTTACCTTCATTTAAATAAAGTTCCACTTTTATTTAGACATGGAAATGCACCCCCCCCCCCCCCCACCCTAAAGGCGTGGCTCTGTAAATGACTCTCCATCCTGGGCTCACACCCAAAGTAAAGCAGAGAAAACACGTGTTTTTTAACAGCATGGAACAAGCAGGGCTGGTACGGTGCTGGAAATCCTTGAAAACACTTGAATTTTAGTGTGGTGTTTCCAAGGTTTTCAAAGTGCTTGGATGTAGACTAAAGGTCTTAAATGTGTGTTGTATGTGACGACATCTATGATAGAACAGAGAAAAGAAGATCTCCATATCTGAGGGACTGAAAACAGCATTTCCTGACATTTCTTTATGAAAAATGACTTTTGATGATGAACAGATGATGAAAATAGTTGGTGATTATATTTCTGTGGATCTGTTAGTGGAATTAGTTTTCCTTTCATTTGTGGTCCTTCTGTAAAAAGCTGTCTCCAAACATCATGTTGGTTGTTTAGAGGACAATAACATCTCATTTAATGTGATGAACAAGTGACAGAATAAGTAGACTGAATACTGACCATTGGATTGGTACAAATATGGAGTTTACCACAGCTGGAAGGGGCTGGAAAAGCATGGAAATGCACCTGGAAATGCTTGAAAAGTGCTTGAATTTCATTAAGGAGAAGGTGTAGGAACCCTGAACAAGTCTATGTTGAATTTATTTATTAAACTTTAAGCATCTGGCTGAAAAATCCATTGATTGATGATTGTAATCCCTCTCCAGACCCAGCCGGTCCCGAACCCCGTCTCCTACTACCTGCATCGCTCCCCGTGGTGGTTTCATCGCTTCGAGACGTTGTCCAACCACCTCATCGAGCTCATCTTCCCCTTCTTCACCTTCTTGGGCCGGCGGATGTGCATGGTCAACGGGGCGGTCCAGATCCTGTTCCAGGTGATGCCAAACACGACAGACCCAGACTGTTATTATTATTATTATTATTATTATTATTATTATTATTATTATTATTATTAATCTTTAGAGTTTCCCTCCTCTGGCTTTTAGTCTTAGCTCTAGAAGGGCGTTTGGTCCAGTCTCATAGCGTAACCTGTTATTATTACATTAAACGTGTTTACTGGCAGATTGAAGGGAGATGCTCTCTTACATTTAAATGTGATTTTATTGAATTATGTGGCACATGAATTGAATTTGTGCATCATGTGCAGTGGGTGTCAGAACTCATGTAAATGTATTTCATTTTTGCAGCTCAAAATAAGTCGGCGCTCACCGTCACCACAAGATCAATGCAGCAGATCATGTTTGAGATCCCACCTTGTGTCTCTTGTGCTGTAGGTGGTTCTGATCGTCAGTGGGAACCTCAGTTTCCTCAACTGGCTGACCATCGTTCCCAGTCTGGCCTGCTTTGATGACGCGTCGTTGGGCTTCTTGTTTGGCTCCGGGGGCGGAGCCAAGAAGGCGGTGCTGGAGATCCAGAACGAGGATGCAGCTGGACGGACCCCAAAACCCACCAAAGGTATGAAGGCCATGTTCACAAAACATCCCTATTCTTACTGCTTTAAGTTGCCTGTTAAAGGTCTGTAGAAGTGGGGTTGTATGAAGTTCTGGGAGGTAAAATGACTGTTTTTGTGAATGGAGTCTGGTGGCTGATGGATAATGGACTATAGATAAGAACCTACGACAGCATATCAGGGCCACTGGAGGAAGAACCTCATACAACCCCACCGAAACAAATCTGAACCTTCACCTTAACTGTTCAGTCACCTGTCAACCAATCACTGTAGCACGAGAACCATGAGGTCATCCATAACAACTGGGTCAACCTCCTTCCAGCAACTTCAGAGGAAACTTTTAACCCTGTTAACTGTAATACCATTCCAGATTAATTCGTGTTTTTGACCTTTTGTTTGGAGTTGAACTTAAAAACACACTGTGGGTCCAGAGACTCTTGTAGAGACATCGGTATCAGTTGAGCCTAATGGATAGAAGAGGAAGGGAATTATGGAAGAAAAGGTGGAATTATGGAAAGAAAAGATTAGCTCTTGGACGGCTGAGAAGCTGAGAAAATATGCCATATGGTTTTATTGGAATGTAATGTGATGTGGCTTACATTCTTCTACAATACACACTGCTTTAAAATGTGGTAAAAGCAACCGTGGGCCCTCTCTAATTGGTCTCATTGGACCCATTAGTGTCTTTTGCTTTTGTCGAAGGACGTTGAATATAAAATAGGCTTCGACCCGGAGCGTGAGCATGTTTTAATCATTTGAACATTTGTGAGAAGTTTTAGTTGGATTACGCTGATGTCTTTAACATGAGCGGATAAGCAGGCAAGACACAGGTAAGGAAGGAAACCGCTGAGTCAGCCAACATGTGTCAATACCCGCCGTCCCATGATCTAACGGGTCAAACCTCTTCCACACACACACACACACACACACACACACACACACACACAATGAAAAAGCCCCTTCTTCTCCAAAAGTCAACAAAACACTACAGCAGCTCCTCGAGGCAAAACTCTGATTTCATCAAATGTGTGTTACATGATTATAATAATATTAAGGAATTGCTATTCATGATATTATCCAGAAAATAATCAAACTTTAAAATTCTCAAAATGGTACAAAAGCATGCTGGATTTTTTTAAGTGGACATCCTTTGCAGTAGATAATAATAAATCAGAATACTTAAAAAAAAAAAAATAATTGGCTTTACTTTCCATTTGTCTACCACGATGGCAGCTAGAAAGCTTTTTAATTTCACCCGTGACGATATTGTGATGAGCGGTTTCCATTATGCTGTTTTTTTCATGCTGTTCCACTCTTTGTGTGTGTGTGTGTGTGTGTGTGTGTGTTGTGTGCATTGTGTGTGTAATCCAGGCATGTTTATACGCTGGGTCGTGAACGTGTCTCTGGGCGTTCTGATTGGCTGCCTGAGCGTCCCCGTGGTGATGAATCTGTTCAGCTCCAGGCAGGTGATGAACACTTCCTTCGACCCGCTGCGCATCGTCAACACCTACGGGGCGTTTGGCAGGTACAGGACAGTGGGGTCATGAGGTTGGACACGCGTCTAAATCATGTTTATGTCATAAATGTAATTAATAAATAGATATAAACATACTAAATATAAAAAATGTAATGGAAGCATATTTTCTCAGAGCGATTCCAAGCGTTTCCTTTTTATTTGCCAAGGTTTTCTGTCTGTGAGATTCCTGCTGCTGTCGCCTCTCTGCAGTGAAGGTGAAATTCCAGCTAAAAATAAAAAAAAGTCCCGGCTGCTCGGGGATAATCCACAAACCTCGCTCTTACCACAAGCCAAATAGTTCCTGTTGGGTAGTTTTATGTAAATGCATCCGTCCGTCCTCCGCTGAGTTGATCTCTTTGATTTTGCCACATTCCTGCTGCAATTACACACATTTTTTTCACACATGATTTGAAATGTATCCCTCCTGATCAATCAGATCTTGCACTTTCGCGTATATTTCTGCAGTCTTGCATTTGTATACTGCTGCCTTATGAATCAGCGTAAAAACTACCCCCCCCTTCTGTCCAGCATTACCAAGGAGCGCACCGAGGTGATTTTCCAGGGCACTCTGAGCCGGGACCCCAAGGACCCTGAGGCGCTTTGGGAGGAGTACCAGTTCCTGTGCAAGCCAGGGGACGTTTACCGCCGGCCGTGCCTCGTATCTCCGTACCACTACCGGCTGGACTGGCTCATGTGGTTCGCTGCCTTCCAGGTGAGATCCTTCAGTGCAGTGAAGTGAACCACCGGCCTGAAAAAGCATGAATCTGTCTCTATAAGTGGATTTTTGTGTGTGGATATAGGATGATGTAAGATTTCCATTCCAAAATAACAAGAACACCTAATTAGTTTAGCTGGTTTATCATGAGATGTGGCATTAAGCGTGTCTCGCCACTAGGGGGCAGTAGTATCGTCAGTATCTGTTTCTTCTGTAAATCTTTCTCCTCATCTCTCTGGTATTCATTTTATTATTATCCTCCCTTGTTACCTCACACTCTCTTCTGTTAATCAACATTTAAGAGACGCCCATCTTATTTAGTTATTTTTCCTCTTATTTTCTTCATGTCTGCATGTTTCCACACAGACCTACGAGCAGAGCGAGTGGGTGATCCACATAGCGGGACGTCTGCTGTCCAATGACAGCACAGTCCTCTCCCTGCTGGACCACAACCCCTTCCAAGGCAGAGAAACCCCCAGGTAAACACAGGCAGCGGCAAATGCAGCATTTTATTACCAGGAAACGCTTAATATCACACATATTTGTCTTATTGTTGATCAGGATCTGGTTATGGAAATGTATCTGTGATTCTCTGTGCTGTAGCGCCCTCTGGTGGAGCAGTTAGCACTTTTTCACTAATACAACAACTACAGTTAAATTATACCATTTATTCTGATAATGACTTTACCTTCTTCTTCTTAGTGTAATATTACTCATGTTGGCCACTAGAGGCAGATGTGCACCACTACTACTAATACAAGTTTATATAGAGAATAATAGAAAGTGCTCATTGTGGACTGTCACCATGACAACGAGGATCAGGCTGATTTGGGCCTTTTAGAGACATTTAAAAATGCCTTTATTTTCACGGGACCTCCTCCTCCTCTTCCTCTTCCTCAGGTGGGTTCGAGGGGAACATTTCAGGTACCGGTTCAGCGAGCCGGGCAGTGCCGCCGCCGCGCAGGGGAAGTGGTGGCTCAGGAAACGCATCGGAGCCTACTTCCCCGCCGTGGACCTGGAGGGGCTCCGAGGCTACTTTCAGTCCCGGAGCTGGCCTCACCCGCACATTCCCCCCAACAGGAGCTAAACGCCAAACCCCACCCGACCGCAGCAGCGGGGACAGGAAATCAAAAGGACTTCTGGGAGGTTGAGGTTAGGATGAGGTCAGTTCAAGGTCAGTGTCGTGCTGCTGTGTAACGACCGAGGATGAAGAGCTGCTTCATGAAATCCCGTTTTTTTTTATGTTTCATTAAATGAACCTACAGACCACAAAACGCCTTGTTTCTCATAAAACAACCTCAGTATTGAATGTGGTTTCCATCATTAAATCTCCTTCCATTTTAATGTTTTTCACCCCGAATGAAGAACATTTCGTGGCTGTTTGCTGCGTCTTTCCAGAAATAACCAAATGTCCAACCTTTTGAGCTGTTCGTCTACGATTCATTTAGTTTATGAAATGTCTCTGAAATTTCACAACTTAAAGTAACTCATCTTTAATCATTGTCACAAGTTATAATTTGTGGGTGAAATATAATCATCTTTATTATTATTATTTATTATTTATAATGAACAAATACACTGTCAACATTAGCAGGTGATATGAAATCAAACTAATACAAATTAAAGGAAGATGTGACTGAAATGCTGAAAGGCTTTGTGGTAGGAGTTGTATAACAGAGAGAGGCCACTAGGTGGTGCTGTTCTTCAGGTTAATTCATTCAGTCTGGGCTTTGTGGTTCACGCCTGGATTCATCACACACAAAGGTGTTTTTATTGAGCCAGAAGAATTAAAAAACTCCCTGAAAGCGTTTCTCGTTTCCCAGATTATGTCTTCAACATTAACTGCAAACATTTTCAGTTTTTTTCTTTTGACTCCTCTTTTATTAATTGAACCTTTGGATTCTACGCATCGGATGAAGAAGAAACACAAACCTGATTATTTATCAGATGCGATGCATCTTAAATCTGGATATCTGTACTCCGTTCACGTCTCTTGCCCGGTTTCCCCCCCCCACCGCTCTGCGAGTGATCCAGCTGAAACGAGTCGCTGTGAGTGTCGGAGAACACCATCCGTCTCTCCGCTGATAATGAAAATGGAAAGATGATCCCGGTGGATGTTTGTGTGACGGCGAGGATCCGTCTTTCTGAGCGATGAGCCGCCTCGTTAAGACGAATCGGTTCACCACGTTGACATCGTTGCTACGGCTAACGGGAGCTCAGCGGCTACCAACGATTAATCAATGGGATCAATGTTTCACCAATCATGTCTGAACGGTGATTATACGCAAGGAAACATACTTATTGATACATTTAACTTCTGCCAATCCGTCTCCCTGAACCCCACACATGGGTCCTTTAAGTACATCTTTGGTAACATGAGGTGGAGTTTATTTTATTCTTCATTTATTTATTATTTATTGGTTCACATTCACATATTTTTTGTTAAAAACTTCAGCTTTGGAATGTGTGTGTGTGTGTGTGTGTGTGTGTGTGTGTGTGTGTGTGTGTGTGTGTGTGTGTGTGTGTGTGTGTGTGTGTGTGTGTGTGTGTGTGTGTGTGTGTGTGTGTGTGTCTCCCTCCTGTCTCCAGTTCATTGGTTCTGATGATGCGTCTCTCTCCCAGCGTGGATGTTTTTAATGGACTCCTCATCAAAGGCATCTGCATCCTGTCTGTCTGTCTGTTTGTTGTCTGTCTGTCTGTTTGTTGTCCGTCTGTTGTTTTCCTTTGTCTTCAGACTGCAAATAAATTTCCCAGCAGAATCGCTTCCGCAGCTTTTTCCTTCAAGTTTTCTTTTCCTTTGATGGTTTGATGGTGAACTTAGAGATCACATGACCGTCACATTACTGTGCTCTGATTGGTGCAGCTCTCATCTCTGCAGGTTTGGCTGTTTCCCTGCTGTCCTCTGATATTATATCAAAACGATGGTGTGGGTTGTCGGTTCCATTCCCTACTGGGAACGTGGTCCGGTACATCCTGGTTGTACTGGGAGGCTCCTCAGGTGTGAAAGTAAAGTAGACTCAGGTGAGTCAGCACCCCAGCAGACACACTGTTCATGGTTCTGTTAAGGATGCAGTTCTGTTCAACATGAGGAGAGACGTGATGTTTTCACAGAACACTGAGCTAAAAGATGCTAAACCCAATGAGAACTACAGGAAGGTGATAATTCTCTTTCTACAGGTAAGTGAGATCAAATATTGTTTACCCATCAGAGAACAATAATCATCATGGCTTTATTATTACTATATATTCCACCACCTCCCCTGTTTCCTCGGAGCTTCAGTCACATCTCCTGTAGCAGAAGCTCATCTTTCCTGCTGCTTTATGTAAATCACACACCTGCTGAGAAAACACACCTGAGCCTGCCTGCTGAGCAGCTGCTGCACCTACCCAGCATGCATCAGCAGCGACCCAGCATGCATCAGGCAGCTCTGCATCTCGGGCTCTGGAGTGATGCAGCTTTGAATTTTAAATTGGAGAAAAAATGTCAAGCTTTCCCATCATGAGCCTTCACACAGAGCTGCCTTTAAACAGGAGAACATACACCTCAAAATTAGAATTTCATTTCTATTGAACTTTTACTTTATACATTGGATAAATCCAAAAGTTGGACAGCTAATGGATGATAATAATAATAAAACATGTTCAGTGTTCATGGCCAGCTAAGTGACGTGCTTTGTTACTGACGTTGTTGGAACAGTCCATCAGTTCCGTTTTAGGGTGGATTTTCCGCCTGGAAACGCGCTGGAGCAACCATGCCTCCTCCACGCGCTCCCAACATCACCGCACGAGCGAGGGAGGCGGAGTGAGAGCTGTTTACGTTGGGAAGCAGACCTCACGTTTAAAGTCGTCCAGCTGCGCCGCCGGGACAACAGCTGGTCCAGCTTCCACACGGTGCTTCTGTCCGGTACGACGTTTCCAAACCGCGCTTTTACGCACGGACATGCCTCTGACGCGCAGGTGAACTTCAACTCAACAACAGGCAGAAATAAAAGTGTAGGAGGACAAATCCATCGCGTGTGTTCCGTCTGAATCGCCGGAGCCATGTCCAGGAAGAAGGCAGTGAAAGGCAAAGGGAGCTCCCGGAGCCCGAAGGCGTCGCCGAGCAGCGGGAGGACGGGCAAAGGTCTGGCCGCCGTCGGACCTCCGTCCTCCGGGCTGGTTTATCCCAGCAGACCGTCCATCAGCAACAGCGGGGAGTTCTACGACATCGCCTTCAAGGTAATCAATCGGGCTAATCAATGAGTGTATTGACCACAGGTGTGACGTGTGACGAACCATGCATCACCTTTAAAATCTCAGCTTTTATATTTGTATATATCTAGTTATGGATTTTTGTTTTGAGGGTTTTTATTCGCAGTTTCATAAATGTGTGGACGTTAATGATTGAAGCTGGAAAGCAGCGTGTTTGATCAGAAAGTGTGTTGTCATTAAAAGTCATAAGAAGTTTGACATGAATTAAAAAGGAAAATGAGCTATAGTTTTGATGTTGTGAATTAAAATTGTGAATTGTGGATGTTTGTGCATATTTTACTGCAGGTAGACAAACATTAATGGCTCGGTCCTTAAAATGAATTATAATGTAGACTGTAGGTAAATGTGTCCCCAAAATCTCCTCTTGCAGAATACGTAATACTACTACTACTACTATAATAATAATAATAATAATAATAATAATAATAATCATCATCATCATCATCATCATCATCATCATCATTATTATAATAGTAATAACACATATAACCACCGTGTCTCCACTTTGGTTCTTGCAAATGCATAGGAAGTACAGGAGCTGTGTGTGTGTGTGTGTGTGTGTGTGTGTGTGTGTGTGTGTGTGTGTGTGTGTGTGTGTTGCATCAACACTCCTGTGTGTTTATAGATAAGTTCTCACCTGAGCTGTTTCCTTCCGCTACCTCAAACACCTTCCAGACACACACACACACACACACACACACACACACACACACACACTAAAACCAGTAACATCCTGTCTGTCTGCCGGCTGTCTCAGGTGATGCTGGTCGGGGATTCAGGTGTCGGGAAGACCTGTCTGCTGGTTCGCTTCAAAGACGGAGCCTTTCTAGCCGGGAGCTTCATCTCCACTGTGGGCATCGACTTCAGGGTAAGACACACACACACACACGCACATACATACACACACACACAGACACACACACACACGCACACAACCACACACTCAGAAAATAAAGTGTACAAAATAAAGGTGTATGAATGGTTTTCACTCGACTCTCATATGGTGGCTGATTACGTCGGATCCACCCGTCGCTCCTCCGCAGTCCAAATATGGTCACTTCCCGTCACTGGTTGCAAAAATCATCCAAAAATGCCAATACTGTAGTCCAACGAAGCAACGGGTGACGTCACCATGACGACGTCAACTTCTTACATTCAGTCTGTGAGAAACCCAAAAGCTTCTTAGGTCTGATGTGCATAGTTACGGTTGCTAGGGTATGATTGTACCAATGACTTTACACAGAGACAGTTTGAGTTTGAAGGCTTCCTTCTGGAACTACACTGACCATAAAGATTAACAGGGCTCTCTATCCCCCCGTGGGACATATAACACATTTAAAATGAATTAACGGTAAATTAAAAAAAGGTAGTTTCAAGAGAGGTTATTGATTGACTCTCTAATCCTTCTTTTACTGCTAATGGCTAACCCGTCCCCTGCTTATTGTACCCTGGGGGACATTACAGATGAGATAAAAAAAAAAGCCCTCACTTGACGCGTCACAGCAGCGGACCAGAAGTAGTGACCTTTTCAGTCTTTTACTGTCTATTTGCCCCGAAGCAAGTTCACCAGAACTGCAGAATGTGACACAGCTGTTTGGAAAAAGCCTTTCATTCTCAGCCCTCTTATCCACGGGGACAGTAGAGAGATAAAAACATAGGCAGGACCAAAAAACATTCTGTGGATCGAGGAAACTTCTCAGAGCAACTCTGAGCAAATAAGAGAACCCTGTTGTTGTGTGTGACACATTATTTTACGGAGATGTGAGATTGCTTATCGTCTTGCAGACAAACCATGACTTCAGACTTTTTTACAAATCGTCATCATGTCTTCACTTAAACATCATTTTTATAAGATAAGAGACTCTTTTATTAGTCCCACATGGGGACATTTGCATGGATACAGCAGTAAAGAGGATTAACAGAGCTGGCTAAATATAAAATACAATCAAATAAAGTACAAACATATGCATGTGTGCAAAAATGAGTTTAATTTGGGCTCCTAGCGCTTTAGTAAACCAGCTGATGTGTGTTTCGCTATCCACAGTGAACGCAGCTTAATTAAATTCACCGAGCCCCTGTTTGATTCACGTTGCGTATCTGGGACTTCGGCAACATACTCAAAGCAGCAATAGAGGTCAAACATTGTCAGCGTGACTACGGGGAGGTAAGCCACGCCTCCTTCCTGTGGCGTCATGATCCTGCAAATGAATGGATAACACGAGGTGATAATTCGCTTACACCTTAAGAATTGTCTGCTTAATATTAACACAACCCGGGGATATTAACTCTTATTAGCAGGAAGCTAGGAGCTGAAACTCGATGCAGCCCAGCAGGGTGTTTGTGGGATCTGTGTTTGTTGCCCTGGATTTGGGAGTCTTTTGGTTGTTTGTTCACCTGATTCCTCACGTGGGAATCCGGTTTCATGAGCAACAAATGAGCTAAAAGTCGAGGTAAAAAAGTACAATCAGCAGAATGTAGGAAAGCAAGGGAGCCATTCTGAAGAAATGCTTGTTTTCCTTGCGGCAATAACTGTAAAAGAGGACAGCGGAAGGTTGCTGCATTGTAGAGCAACAACTCAGTTTTACAGTTAAGACAACGGACGAGACTTTCACGAGACGTATCGGCACTAGAAGTAAAAATAGAGAAAGCAAACTATATTTTACTGTCAAACTTTGCAGGAAGAACGGGTCATTATGGCTTCCACAAAGAAAGAGAATAAATTGAGCATGCTGAAAACTTCCACAAGCATCTGGATGAAAAGACTTTTACTGTTTGGTGATGAGGCCCAGAGAAAACCTGTGAAATCTGACTTCATTCAATTTGTTGGAAGCTATTTGTGTAGAAAGTGTCTGCATCGTCTTCGTTCCGCCCTTGTCCTCACGCCTACAGTCCTCCACCATGGGGACGACACCGGCACGTTATTATGGTGAATCATGTTTTTGGTCATTTCACCGCCACGCCGCCCAAAATGCACAACTGGAAACACAACAACCAGAACGCTGGGTTTTAAACCCTCATTACAACCTGGAACAAACCGGGTCATTGGATTTCTTGTTGAGGGTTAGATGAGAAGATTGTTGCCACCTTAATGTCTGAATGCTAAATATGAAACGGCTGACTTTATGCCTAGCTTAGCATAAGGCTAGCTTTGACCAAAAAATGTAACAAAGGCAATCTGCCAACCAACTCACCAATAGAGGTTTTCTATGTTTATTTAATCCATAAAATAACAATTAATACTATTACAAGGAGATGTAGGACCCCATCTTATTTGTCAATACATCTTTGTCATATTTAATGTTTATAATAATGAATTTTGAGTATTTTGGGAGGGTGGCACAAGAGCTTTTTTCAGACATTCCTTTAGACCAGAGATCTTCAACAGGAGGCCCATGGACCCCGGGTCACTATCAGCCTTGGAGGTCCTTGGTCTGAAAAACCTCTGGTTTAGACCATGTGATATTGATAGTTTATAAAGAGCCCATCATGGTTTAATCAGTGAGCTTCAGAGCTGCTGATGGATGGCCTTTTGGATCAAACCAGGCTAGCTATGCTAAGCTAACCTCCAGTCTCCTGGCTGCTGCATCACATCAACTCAAAATGATAGAAATACAAGAGGGAACCGTCTCTCTTTAATCTCCTGCTTTATTCCGTTTTAATGTCTAGAACATCTTTGCTATTTTTAGGAACTTGAACATCTAAGAACACACTATATATATATATATATATATATATATATATATATATATATATATATATATATATATATATATATATATATATATATATATATATATATATATATAAATAACCTGCATGGTTCATAGTTCCAGAGGCACTTAGTTTTGTAATAATGATAATTTTGGAATAATAAAAGTGAGTGTGGGAGTTAGTTCCTCGCTGCTCAAGGCTCTTAGTTGATGTTACATGATGGGAGGCTATTTATAGATCGACGGAGCCGCTTCTCTGGGTTTTTTATCAGAAAAGGAGTGAACTTGATTGTTTAATCACACACACACGTATTATCTAGTCGGTATATGCTAAAACCTTAATAACTGTAATAATAATGGACAAGTTTTGTGTTTCTGCCCTCCTAATTTCATGGCCACTCGACCGGAGGGCAAATATATACCAAAAAAACGGAGTGCATTTCTGTAGTTCACTCTCTTCAGTGTTCAGCAGATGTAATTATCGTTTGGCGGTGTAGCAGAGGTCGTCTCAACTCGGTGCTTAATTGAAATGTGGAATAATAATCGTCTTCATCTGAGATGTTCGATGCTACAAAGTCAGCGTGAAGGAAAAGGGTGAATTTGTTGTAGAAGCTTGTAATTGTGTTTTTAAAAGACGAGCTGATTCTTCTCTCTGTTGTCAAATGACTTAGTCGTGTTTTTAGCTGCTTTTATCTGCTTGTGGGCGGAGTGAGAAGTTAAATCTACAAAGTCGAGGCGAGACAGAAAGTGGGAACAAAACCAGCTTGTTATCCGCTCACGCATCGGCCAAAGTGCCGCCGGCGTCCTGATTAAATGTTTCTGGACACGGCATCAAACGGCCTGTTGGACTGTTGTGTCCATTAGGCCTCCTTTCTTTTCTTTTCTTTACTTTACTTTTCTTTAAGAAATGGCAGCACTGAGCAGCGATGAATAAATGCAGTAATGTGCTCTTCAGCTAAAAGTTAAGATCTGTTTTGCAAACGTCAGGAATGCCTGACCTTTTCACACCTGATAAGGAAGAATGGCAGTCAGCGCCACTCTCTTTACATTTCTCTTTTTACATAATAAAATGATGAGTCAGCAATCAAACTTACTTCAGGTTTCTTTTTTGTTACAATAGCAGAGAGTGTGTGTGTGTGTGTGTGTGTGTGTGTGTGTGTGTGTGTGTGAATATTTAATTTTTAATCTAGCATGCAACTGTTATTGTTTCTTTTATTGTTTTTTGTTTTGCACATTAGCGGCAGGCGCTAAAGGTGAAACATATTGATCATGTCAGTAAGTTTGCATATGTTTGCATAATTATCATGACTTAATATTTAAAATAAAAACTTAAAATAGAAGGATATTCCTGTTAGGCGCTGGGTTGGATATGTGTCCAAGTCCCTGAGCAAGCAGAGCTCAGGTTTTTAAGAAGACACTGGGGACTTACTTCCTCCCTACATGCACAAACAAACCAGCAGAACTAAGTACGTTTGCACCCAGTGCATTATGGGCCGTGGGGTTGTGCATCAGACTCCTCAAACTGCAAACATCTCTCCTTAAACTTCTCACCAGAATGAATCCAAGATGGTGCGTTTTACTTTTGGGAGCCAGAAGGCTCTGAAATAATGTGCCGTATTACTTTATGGCACAACAGTTAAAGACGTGGAAGTATTCCTCCGGAGCAAATGGAGCTGCAGCTTAGAGAGGTTGTTGGGATGCCAGATGGCACAAAGAAGAAGTGAGGGGATAACCAAAAAGAAACCATGTCTATGCTCTTTGTTAAAGAGTTAGTTTTGTTTGTGAAACTGTTGAGGTGAAGGTCGTGACACGTTTGAGGGTTTAGTTCAGTGTTGTTGTTGTGATCCAAACAGAGATCCTCGCTTCGTCTCGCTCCTGTGGATCCTCGGAGGATGTTTGCAAGATTAAAAATGTTGCAGTGAGTGTGCAGCTGGTGGGATTTACTCTTTACAGGACTGGATGGCAACGGTGTGGCTGTGAAATGTGTTAATTTTAGAGCTGGCAGGGCCGCCGGTGTGAGAGAGAAGCAGCTTGTCCTGGCCATCGTCTCGCTAATTAAATCACTTCATTGGAGTTTTAGAATCAATGATCACCCTCCCCCCCCCCCCCCCCCCACACACACACACACACACACACACGCACACACACACACATCAAGATGTCCTGTACACACACCTGCATGCTTGAGAATCTGCATTTCTACACATTTTAAATGTCCTCAGCACATGTTGCTGCCTCTTCTGTGTCCTGATGGACGGTCACTAGCCAGCAGAGGGATGATGGTGATGGTGGTGATGATGGTGATGGTGGTGATGGTGGTGATGGTGGTGATGGTGATTCCAGGCTCTTCGGGCTCCCAGATGTCGTCCATCGATCCATTTTTATTGGCTGTGAATCTTGACTCCCCCGTGAATGTCTGCAGCTACGTTCATATCTTAAGAAAAACATATCTTTATGCTAACTGTTAATTTTGTGCTTTTGTGCCGCTGACCGCATTGGACAACATTGGTCGCCATGGTAACGATGCACAGGTACACCAGAGGCAATGTTCTGTCCACATTATGCGGAAAAAAGGTGAAAGGCAGTCTACATGGTGCATTCAGACATCAGACACACTGCAGAAGTGCTTTTAAGTCATCGGCTCCATATGGTTTAGTGGGTTTGTTGATTGTGTGGGATGAATCATTAACACCCCAGCAACATGTTTACCTCCTGGAATTTAAATTAGGTTGAACTTTAGGTTCCGGCAACACAACTCTACTTTGTTAGGGAACGTTTGGTTTGGGATGAAATGAGTTCCTTACGTAGGATGTGTGGCGTTAAGTATGTATGTAAGGTATTTAACAGTAAAGTGGTTTCACACGGACATGAACAGTGGTCTCCTGGGTGAAAGTCGTGTGTTTGTTTGATACACATCCACCCTGTCCTCCTTCCTCCAGGGACTTTGTCACTCTTCGTGTCATGGTTTCGAGTGGAAATAGGGCTCTCTGATGATGATGATGATGATGATGATGGTGATAAACCAACCTATATACTGTATTTCTATATCATATTGGGAAGCAATATTCTTCTGCAAGTAAAAGCAGAGTTCTTTTGTACTGACCTACTGGTGCTTTTTGAGGTTCAGTGATTTGCTCGAGGGCTTATAGTCAGGTGCAACCAGGGCTTGAGTCAGCAACCCTGAAGGTATTAATGAAGTCCACAGTGGACCGATGTTGGAGCTGAACAGTCAGATGTGATTGTTTTCTTCACATTAACATGATATGATTGTGCCGAGCATAATCACATGCTTATTGCTTTTACATAATTAGAATCAGGCAAAATGATGCTGTTTTGAGGTTTATTTTTCTAATTAGAGAGGAGTCAACAAAAGGTTACACAGAAAAAGGCACATTTAGGTCACATTCATCCAGATTTAGTAGTTTACAAGACATTACAAGTAATAGAAATATAATCATGACATTCAAAAGTGCTGTTGGAAGTTGGGGGAAATGTGCATTGTTGGTTTTTTATGCATCATCGTTATAATTTTCCTTCATTTGGAACAAATGATGACGATCTCAAAATGCTCTACAATGAAAATAAGACAGTAGAGCTTCGTAAAAACAAAACACCAAACCAATAAGAGTCCAGAATGGATCATCGGCATCATCAAGCTTCCCGTCTGTCTCCACCACGTCGTGTGCAGATGCTCTACAGCATTCATGAATAAGCAAAATGATGGAACACACTCGTGCTAATAAGCCGCCACGGGAACAAACGGCACCAGGAACAGTCTTTTCTCACAGCCGATCGTTCCACTTTCTTTCCCTGAATCACCCCTCTTCTTATCCATCCATCCATCCATCCAACTTTTTCGTCACATGACTCCTCAAGTGCTTGTTGGGTTCCCAGGAGACGGCTTGTCATGGGCCAGTAACCATGACAACGATGCGACACAATGAATGTGTGGGGGGGGGAAAAACATCTTTCTACCAGATTCTGCTCATTTGGTTGGCAGATGGCTTTTCCAGACTTTTCCAGGCTTTTTCAGGCTTTATTTCTTGGAGCTTCTGAGGTCCGGTGAAGGTGAAGTTGTTGTTGCAGAGCAAGAAATCTGCATTTGGTGAAACATTTACAGATGTTTTTTTGTAGCCGGTGTTTGTTCACGGCAGGTTTGGTCTTCACATTCTCACAGCTCAGTGCTCCCAGCAGTGGGGGGCGTTCCAGTTCGCTCGCAGTCCTCCACTGAACGCAGAAGAAGAAGAGGTCAGGGTTCAAGGGATTTTATTTTTTCTTTAATATGGCAAATTCAAGGGCTTTCATGAGTGGGTAACACAATTTGATGAGAGATAGTGACTTAATAGACAATTATTTAAATGAAGATGATTACTTTAAGCTCAACTATGTATTTCTTAGTGCAGCTTTAAAATAGTTTGTGGGGGATTAAGACGAGGGAATTCATGAATCGATGAAGGTTGAAGAAAGATCGTGGTTGAAATTAGGAAAAATGCAAATTTGATAGAGTACCGATTCAATTACACACAATCATAAGGTGTTGAATGGTTGAAGCAGAGGAGCAAACTGCCATTTCACGTTCCCTAAACACCGTTCCTCTGCCAGAGCAGGGATCCATTTCATGCACTTGTGACTTTGTATATTTGTGTTTGAACCAGTTATTTTTTTTACATATAAATAATTCTGGATTTGCCTTTGAGGAGTCTTATTACTGCTGACCCGCAGGTTGCTGTCGTCACGGGTGGAGACGAGATTTATAATTAGAAATGTTTTTGGGCGTTGGAAAATAAATCAGGAGAATTTCTTCCCAGTTTAACGAGGGTGGCGGCGGTGTTGTCTGGCGCTTTGCTCTGCTCAAAGATGACAGATGATGTGTGTCTGTGTGTGTGTGTGTGTGTGTGTGTGTGTGTGTGTACATGCATTAGTGTGGTTTTTGAAAGATGCATACACAGAAAAAATGTTGTGAAGCAAAATATTTGCCTCGGTCTAATTTGTCACAGTAACGAGGAATCGCAGCCGTCGCACTGAAGCGAGTTTCACATTGGTTCCAGCTGATTATTTACACCGACCCAACGCGTGGAGATGTCCCGCAATATATGGGGACGTTGTTACCGAGGCTTCATCCAGAAAACCAGAATCGTATCACAGTTCCTTCCAGAGAAATCCCTCATCTCATCATCGTCTTATTTTTGATCAAACCTTTATTTAATCAGGTAAAAGTCTCGCTGAGATTTAAAGTCTCTTTTCCGAGAGAGCAGCATGAAACAAATACATTCAGGTGTCAAACAAAACACAATTATCACACCATTAAAAGATTAAAGGAAAGAGGTCATTGTTAAGGAATCATACACAGGGACAATTTCCAAATACTTCCACATTCCAGGTCCTTTAGTGATGAGGACGACTTCATGATATTCACCGACAAACTCACCCAAACAAAATGAGAGGGAAAACGTTGGGGTTTTTGGAATAAACAATGTCAAACAAATGAATGTTAACGAGCAACGGGGTGCCCAAGTCTATCATACAACGGTTGTTGTATGATAGACTTGGGCACCCCGTTGTCATAGAAACAAAACACAGGCACAAAGAAAAACCTATGAAACAGAATTTCTCGCTTGAATTTCATAATGCTTAGTCATTCTGTGGGTATTTTGGAGGAAAGTAACACAGTAGAATGCTTTAGTCTGCATACAGGAACATTGTTAAGTGACTTAATACATTCACATTAAAAGTAATATTATATATTATATATTGAATGTAACATTTGTGCAGATAGTGTGTGCTTTAATAATGTTTCATGAAAAAAGTAGATGGTAGATAAAACATCACAAAACAATATTCCTCCAGATATATCAATCTAAGTGATGATGCATTTCCTCCACATCTACAATTACGTTAGCGTTAGCTACGTATGTTAGCATGCTGGCCTCCCTGTTTTTGTGTTTGGAGCAGTTAAACTGATAAAAATGTGAATTTAAGGAACATCCAGGTGGAGATTCACAGCCGCCATAAATCCTGAATTCAGATGAACCACCAGACTCTTGAGAAGTTTATGTTTCCTGCAGCTACGAAATGAAGATGTTGAGAATTACCTTGACTATCCAGAGCCATAAGTGACCATCTGCACTCGACAATCATGCATATTCATCGACTTGCAGAAACAGCTGTTTCAGGCTTTAAAATAACATTTAAAAAGCATGTGGCTCCACCAATCAGCGACCTCGTGCTTGGAATAATATGTCATATTTATATATTGAACTAAAGAGAGGTTGTGTGTGCTGTCCTGCTCACTCCTGCCCTTTTCCCTTTCCTTGTCATGAATCAAACTCCCTCATATTTATTCCCATCGTTAATATGATGGGAGGGGGGGGCACTGAGGTGATCAATTAATGCTCCTGTGAGGCGTCTCCTCTGGAAATAATGTAGTCGACACTCCAACCACAATGAATCAACTCTAATCCCCATACAATGATATTCACAAATCACGGCTGAAGACGGCAGCTGGGTTGCATTTCTTTTTTTTATTTCCTTCTATACCAGGAAAGCACAGTGGGTACCTATACCACTATATATATATATATATATATATATATATATATATATATATATATATATATATATATATATATATTTATTTATATTGACATTTTATTTCCTGTGGTAAGTAAGTAAACATAGTTGTGAGGAAAACTGATTTCATGGATTTATTATGATATAACATTTTAATTGAATATTGCTCACCAAGTTAATCCACATCTTATTACCAAGACCTCCGTGTCAGGATGTGACCCCCCCCCCCCTTACAGGTTATGATCCCAAAATACAAGCATCAGGTACAGGAAATAGGCTCTCACATAATGTTTGAAGACTACAGCAGTTTGTTGGAAGGATGAGTATCACATAATAAGACATCAAGTAGTTTTTGTAAAGCTGGGTTTGATATTATATAACAATATTCTTTACCTTATAGCACAGGAGGAAACGTTAAACATCATAATGTTAAGTTTTCTGAGAACAAACATACAGACGTCACATAGCAACAACAGCACAAGTATGTTTGCTGTGGAACTAAAAGGGCTCGGGAACAAGAGGAGAAGGTGTTAGATGTGAACAATGACGACTGGAGCTCAAAGCACTGACAAGCCCATCAACATGCTGCTGAAAATAGTTTCTCTGTGTAGTTATTTCAAGGATCATCCAACAGAGAACTCTGCAAATCACTGTTTCTGTGCTCTGTGAAAGTTACATCCAATAAACGCTTAAAATGTATGGTTCATGTGTGAAAAATCATAATATAATTAGAAATATATATTTTTGTAATATTACACAAACCAAGCCCATCACAACATCTGGATTTTTCAGAATTAGTCTGCCACATTAACTTCCAATAAATCGTGATTTAACAGTGTTTTACATGCAAATGTTGAACTGTTCCTTTAAATCTCCCGCCCATCCTTACCCTTTCATATATTAACAAGCTGAATGAAACCACATTAGCTCACACACACGCTGTAAGGTCGTCCTGGATTAGTGTTCAAAGTCAAAAACAGACACTCGGCTAAGAGCTCCAAGGGCTCGTTTGAACTATTGTAAAGTGGACCTCAGGGGGTTCCCTGGTGAACTCCCTTTTACAAAGACTTAAGAAAACCCTGATGGCTTTTCAAAAAGAAATCCCATTTCAACTCTACTCAGTGTGTGTGTGTGTGTGTGTGTGTGTGTGTGTGTGTGTGTGGTGTGTGTGTGTGTTGATTGTGTAATGCTATTCTGGCAACTCCTTTATCGCAGCGCACACTGCCTATCACTATACTGACCCTGGAGATTGAGGGATGAACAGCAGAGCCGTGGGCCGGGGTGAAGTGGCACACACACACACACACACACACACACACACACACACACACTCTACTAAAGAAAGCAATGAAATGCATGACTGCACGGACAGAATAAAGATTCTCTGATGCCCAAGACACCATTTCCATCGTCTGTCCTTTTCATATCTTCACTTCCTTCAGCTCATTTTCCTCTCTATACACACACACACACACACACACACACACTTTGTGTGTCTTTAAAGCTGTATCTCTCTCCCTCTCCCTCACCAATCCATCCTCCCGTTATTCCATCTTCCGAAACGGCGATGAAGAATGTCAGCACCCCTCTGTAATCACAATAATCAAACTCTCAAAAGACGCTGAGAAGATAAAGGCGGTAAGGATGAAGTAAGGCAACAACCCCTATGATCTACTGCTAGGTAAAACTCATTTATTCTCCAGTTTCTGATTATCTGGCCTAAACACGTTCGCCTCCTCCGCATACTAGGAAACAGCAGCCTTTAGGAAAACTCCCTCATCGTCGTCAAAGCTCAGAGATACACAGCGACTATTCATCAAGCTGTCAGCCTTTTACTTTCTGGACTAAACAGCATCGAAGCCTCAAGAGGATGCTTCAATATCACACGGCGCTCCTAGAATACTTTAAGTAAAAGAACTTGCACACCGTGTCCTTGAATTACGAAGAGAGATAAAAACGTGGCTTAAGGAGAAGTTTTAAACCTAGTAAGACTTATTGGCAGAATGTGACATGCCCTAATAGGATTCCCAGCCTTTTGTTTGGATTATCGCATCTGGGCAAGGGATTTAATGGTTAAAGTAAGGGTTTCTTTTCTAAGGCCCAGGCAGAGCCAGTAAGCACATTACGCTACATACGAGAAAGAATATGCCACAGAAATACTTCGGAAATGAGCTTGGTTCTGCTACATGTCTCTCCAATTAAAGACTTTACCATTTTGATTGAGTCTCACGGCTCTCACCAACCTTGTTTCCAGTTGCAGTAGATGTAATAGATGGTTGTTCAAATGAGTCTCTTTCTGGGGAGTCAAACTCCCTGTAGCTCCCTTGTTTTTCCAGTCCTTCCCTCGGGAGGTGGAGGAGACCAAAAACGGAGCTAAAACGAGGGTGAACGTTGGAAGCATTTGTCATCACCCTCCAAAATGAATGCTAGTGCTCCTCTGTGTCTGCTGGACGTGCAATATAGGAAAAGCATAATACCTAGAAAAGTGTTATCATGCAAATGACGGAGAAGAAAATGAAGATCAAAGATTTCCATCTTTCTGATTACCATAATGGCTGTAATAAATGCCCATAAAAAAAACGATGCTTCAATAAAATGAGCATGGATCATGACAGAAGTCCACATAGAGACTGTTTCACCGCAGCGGAGAGTGATTTCCACTGAGAACCTGTGTAAAAGCAGAGGTTAGGGGAATGTTAATGCTCTCTCCGGAGGCAGGAAGAGGAGTCAAGTGAAACAAACCAATCTTTAAAAAGGATAAGTCAAACTCACCTTTGGATGGCTGCCCACGATTTTAGATCATTGCTGATATTTATGATAGTGAGACGAAGAGAGAGAGAATCTCCATGGGTCTGTAGCTCTCCAAGCCAGACTTCTTGGAGACAGCCAGGGAGACGTATCTCATATTAGGTGCAGTTATACCGGTCTACAGGGGGAATGTGCAGCGTGATGGGAGGTAATGCACGGATTGCATTATGGGAAGGGAAGGATGAAGAAAACGTTATGGGGTTAGGGTCTCTGGAGTTCGGTTGGTGTGCTAACAGGACGGAAATATTAAACATTTTAACACGTAATGGCCAAAATGGAGCGGCTATATCAGAGAGGTCAGACCAGAACAAGAATCTGGGGAGGAGGAAGATTTGGGAAAGAAGTTTGGGGGGTTGTGAAAAATACAAAATGGCACAAACAAGGAAATGGGGAAGAAAGAGAACCACAGAGGGTGACAAATCCAGGATTAGGTCGTCTTATTGCTCGATGCAGGACGTGAAACCACTGCAATGTGAGTGGAGGAGATGAACAGACGAGAGGAGGAAGGGTGGAGGAGCCCAGGGCGGAGGTCTGGGAAGGCTCAGTGTGCAGAACCATGTGTTAGGTGTGTCGTTAGTTGTGTTAAAATGATTTGCAGCCTGTTGGAGCAGAGTTCAGACAGATTTCACACGAGAGTTTGACCTACAGTAATTGGACAAATGTATCTGCTCGTTTGGCTGCCTTCGTTGTCATTTCTTCTTGCGAGCCACTTTGCTGTACATTATATCCATTTGGTCGACACTTAGAAATGATCTTCAGAGATATGCATAACATCCATCCAGTATTTGTGGAGATATTTCAGTCTGGACAGAAGTGAATAGTTAGCATGAGCAGCAAGGCAAGGCAAATTTATTTTTCAACAAAAAGGTAATTTAAAGTGTCAAAGGAATAGAAATGACAGTGCAGTAAAAGCAAGTGAAAATAATTGCTGATGCTATGGGAATAGGTAAAGAAACATGTGCCACCAACAGACTTCATCTACAGGAAGGCTCGTCCGCTGTTGCACACAATCACATAATCTTCCAGTTAATGATAAACCAGGAAACAAATATACGTCTGCCTCTGGTGTGAAACCTTTCCTCTGCGTATTGACGGCTGTGTTGGCTTTTCTTTGTTATCGAGAACAAATGTGGCATTTCCTCCAGACTGCTAAGCTAACATGGCTGGCTGCTCCTTCTGCACGAATGTAATCCAAGACCTATTAGAAGTTAATTCTGAGAAATGATAAGAGCTAACACTTTAAATTCTGGTGGGCAAACGTTTAAACATTATTTCAGATAGCATGTTTTGTGTTTTCCTGCCAGTTGTATTATACTACAACATTCTATATGAATCAAGGCATTGGTCTTTTAATGCATGAAGTCGAGCTAAAACGGTATCTCAAGATTATCTAGCTTCTGGGTCGGGAGGTGAGCCATAACTAATAACAATTAGACCTTCTTCAGCTCCGTGCCGAGCCGAAGGGGGAATACTTTGCTACTTGTCTTGCACCTCACATTGCAACCATCACTCCTGAGTCCCAAGTGAAAGGTTTGAATCAGCGAGGAACCAGTAAAAAATAGGGTTATATTATATTTTTATGGACTTGGTTCGGCAGCAAAGCAGTTAAGAGATTCTAAATCATCCTCGTATTTTATGCTGATTACAGTGTGTAAGAAAACCAGGGATTAATTGAGTTAATTTCCCTCATGTCGGTGAAATAGCTCCTTCATTAGCGATGTTTCTGTGCAGGACCTCTTTTCTTTGACAGAGTGAGCGTTCATGGTCCGGTGCTTTATATGAACCCAACAGAGAGAGAGGAAATTACTTTCTTTTATTTTTGAACTTTTGGATTTCAGTAGCCGCCATAGAGCAAATCTGTCATTGTCAAATGATTTTGCAGTGTAGCTTCTGTTTTCATGTCTCGTGAAGCCACGCAGGTTTTCTCTTAATCTGTACCGGAGTCTTCAATCCGTCCCCGAAACATGAGGAGCCAGCACCGAAATAATGAACTCTCATTAAGGCTAATTAGACAGAGTGCTGTTGAAACATGCTGTGTGTGTGTGTGTGTGTGTGTGTGTGTGTGTGTGTGTGGTAAAAGCTTTTTGATAGAGTTCGCTGGCAGTTTTACCTCCCGACAGTGAAATCAGAACCCGGGGAGAAAATTAGCAGCAGCTGAAAGCCAAATGCTGACAGTTTTGTTTATGTCTATAAAGTTTGTTGGAGCTGCCACTTTGCCAGAGATGCACCTGACGGGTTTTTCTACTCTACATATTTATTTGACCACTCAGTGTTAAAGTTCTTACCCAGACGAGACGAAACCCTTCTGGCTTGGCTCATTAGAGTAAAGGATGAAACTCTGGCACGGCTTATATTCTCACGTTTCGGACACTATTCCCATCAGTTCTAATCACATTGCAAGGTAATTGCAGATATTTTTGCAACGTTGCAGCATTGAGGCGGGGTTAGGGAACATGAAAAGGGCCCATGTTTTGAATAAAGCCCCAAAGTTCTCCAAACAGATTAGGTAAAGAAAACCAATTAAAATTAAAAGAGAGCTTACTTTTTCAGGACATCTTTGCTCAATGTTGACCTTCCTTTCTTGCTGTAGCTTTATCAAGTGAGGTTGAGTCCTTGTCAGTCTTATCCATCCATCCATGTGACTGAACGGATGTTCTCCAGAGCTGTCGGACCTTGCTGCATAATAGCTTGAGCTTCTTCCACTTCACGTCCTAATGGTGACAGTTTCATTGCTTCAAGTCTATTTTCTCTCTGTGCATTAGTCCATTGATTTTAAGAACTGAAATAATAAGAATTATGAGTCAATTGTGATTTGCAGTTTGCATTGTTGTACTGTTTCTAGTGCACAATGTGTAAACATTGACATTGTAGTTTTATGTGCAGGACTACTTCTTGGCCTGGCCGGCACAGTCACCTTCTGGAGTGTCCGCTAGTTGCCTGGCAACCTCCCTGTGATGACACACTAGTGTTTGTGTGCTGCTATCCATATGAAGCCAGTGTATAGATAGCGTGTTATCAGCAACAAACGTCCAGATGATTATCTGTTGTTGTGACACATGAAATGTGTTAGAAAGTTGGCAAAAAAACAAATACCACCTGAGTGCAGAAAGTTTGAATTGATTGAGTAATACCAGCATCAAAAACTTAATAATGTGGGTTGTTGGTATTTCTGGTATTCAAGCCTCACGACTGCCTTTCTGCTATTAAAATCAATGAATGAAATTTCACAGCAGTTCTTTTAAAAGAGCTTCAGTGTAGAATCCGACGACATCTAGTGGTGAGGTTGCAGATTACAATCAACTGAAACTGCTCCTAGCTCTCTAAAGTAGCTGTTAAATGAATACATATATTTGCCCCTGAAATGTAGAAGTGTAACTATTCATTAGTGTGGAAATAAGGATAATCAAGTAAAGTACAGTGTTAATTAACTCGACTACAGAAAGGCATGAACTGAGCACACAATGAGCTACAAGGTTCTTTTTTATTCTAATGAGATTCGTGTGCTTTGACCCAAATCGGTGTAATCTCATTTGGATGCGGTCCAAGGTGCCCGTAGGCCGGACTGCACTCATCCTTGAGCTCACACTTTTGCTCTGTGTTTTTGTCAGCTTGTTATCGTCTTGTTATGTGGATGTTCTCCCAGAAATGACCCTGGGAGACCGTGTGGTTTTCTGGTGTAACAGATGGCTGTAGATGATATTGTACATGGAGAGAGAAAGAAAGAATCCCCCCCACGCAGTAAACTCTTTATTTTGGACCACTTTAATGTGTTTGAACTCATTTTGCTCTTTGTCAGACTTTGTTCCGTCCGTTGGTCTTTTGCTTTCATTACTGTGGTTATTGATATTGAGCCGCTCTGGCAGACCTCAACATTAATATCGGAGGATTAAAAACAAGACGGGAAAGAAAGAAGGGAGAGTAAGTGAAGAGGTCAAGGGTACGACGGAGACGGAGTTTGGGGAGAGGAGAGAGTTATTGAAAAGACTGGAGCAGAGCAGCGATGCAGATTGTTTACGGTGGGCAGGAGAGTGTTGGCTTTAGGATCAGGATTTGGGTTTTGGGAATTAAGTACCTTTGCTCCTACAAACAAGTGTGTGAGTTGAGACAAAGTTCAGAAATGTCCTAAAATGCTGTTTCCGCTTCGTCGTCATGGTGGGTGTAGATTTATGGCAGCATAGCTTATATGTTGTGTATATGACACTGTATCTGCAGACTTTAAAGACTTGAAGCTAGATGAGTACAGGTGTGCTGGTTCACATATGCGTCCTTGTTTGTCAAACAGCCCCAAAAATGCTCAGTTTCTGTTTGTTTTTCCAGGTCAGAAACACAGCAGATATCAGGTTTAGAGTCGCCGTGAAGTGCCAAATAAAGCTGGTGAAGCTCGTATGTTTTACATTTATCAGAACCTTCATACAGAGAAGTGTAATCTGCCCAGTTCTTATCCAGTACCACGAGAAAAACTATGATACATGGTTGTGTTCAAATCTACATCTCCTCCTCACAGAAAGCAAGCATTTTTCTGAAACGTGCCGGATGGTGTTGTGGACTCACAGTTATATAAACAGCCAGCCTACACACCGCGACCATCTTTACGCCAGTGTAAAGTACAACGTTAGTAACACTCATCAATCCCTGTTAGTCCTGATCCCATCATGCATTAGCACCAAATCAACTCTCCAGTGACTCAGAATCACTTTTACTGGTTACTTATGATGGTTGAAAGCCCTGAAACATCTGCTCCTCAGCGGCTGAACAGCAAATGGATTAGTTTTTTTTGTTTTCATCACGTTTGCCAAACATGCCTTCTGCGTGGTGCAATTAAGCAAAAATGGTTCTTATTCTAGCTTTCCAAGTAGAATGGAAATATTGAATCAGATCCTGATGAGGAGTTGGATGCTGGTTGGAGGATTGCTTACTGACTGGTAGGTCTTGGCCTGTGCTCAGTTCAGACACCTCCTCTGGACTCGCCTCCCCTCGTTTGGGATGTTGAGTGAGTGAGCCTTCACTTCCTGGGCCTACATTGGTAAAGAGACTGCAAAGTTTAGCCTGACCCTCGGTCATGGCCTCGTATTTGGATGGTGGAGGAGAATTCCCCCAACAGTTTCAGGTATTAATGTGATAAAATGTAGCATCATCAGAAGACGAACCATCATCATGGTTTCCAGAGGCTGTAATCAGCCAGTTACTCTTTCTCGGTGTGTGTACTGCAGTAAAAGTGCATCAAATGAGAAGTGAAGAGTTGCCCATCTGTAAGGTGACCTGACGATGACTGAAACGCATTAAGAATGATGCAAAGTAGGTTTGGATCCCTCGAGGCTTTGAATCCACCGAACAGAGGAAGTGTGATGGAAACCAAACTGTCGGTGCAGCATTAAGCAGAGCGAGGCTTTATTTGCTCTTGTTATTTAGCCCATTAGCTCCAGCCTGTTATTTGTTACTCACTTTGTCTGTTACATGTGTGATTGACATGCTTTTGTCCTGTACTCTCCACTATATACTCAGTCCCTGTTTGTGAGGAGACGGTGCTTCTTGCTTTAAAAGAAAAAGCTTTTTATTAGAGGGTGAAAAACAATCATAGCTTCAATTTCTCTGCTGTGGAGACTGAGGCCGACAGAACCTCCTGGAACCAAAGAGGTCTTCATCTGGGATTTTTGATGCAGTCGTCGAACCAACAACCACTTTTGAAAAATAAACTTCTATTCCTGTTGCTTTCTTGTTGCTCCACGTTCTTCACCAAAAACCTTTATTAGAAAGTTACCAATAGAGGAATGCACCTTGATTGTTATTCTCTCTTTTTAGCAGATTTACACATTTGTTAAACACTTAAGATCTTATGTTCTTGATCTTAGATGACTCAGGAAAAAAAAGGGGCCCTCCAAACCGTTAAAATGCATCCCTCTAGAGCTCTCGGAACACATGAGACCGAGATGCAAACCTCAGGTTGAATCATCCAAGAACATTAAAGTTATGCAACCGTTGAGTGATGCAACTCCCTGACACAAAGGTCTTCATCAGAACGAAAGGTGTGTTTGTCTTTGTGTCCATTGAAGGCATCAGTAGTCTGGTTCTGATGTTTTCCCTTCTCTGTTCCCGTTGCTTTGCTTTCTATATGTACAGATTTGCAAATTGTGTTATTTTTTTTTGTCTTTCAGAATAAAGTGATGACCATTGATGCCGTGAAGGTCAAACTGCAGGTGAGGACATCATCTTTTAGTCTCTGTATGAATGCTGAGTCAGCGTTATGATACATGTGGAGTTTTTTATGGACGCCATAACGCTGTCTTAACGAGGCGCGAGTTAATCTCCGTCATCAGTTAGGCTGCTGCTCGGCCTGATTGAAGACGGGAATAAAAGCCTCTCCATCGGATCAGCACGTCTGGCAGATATCAGAGAGACGGACGGAGACGCCGATGAATTCAGTTCAAAAACAGCATGAGATTCTGTCTGATGGGTTTTTCACAACAATCACCAAACACTCCCTCCCTCCAATCTGTCAAATCTGATATTTCAGCTCATTCGAGCGAGCTAAATGAACATTGCTGGTTTATACTAATGTTTTAACGTCTTCGATAAGATCAATATGAACATTACAGCAGAGTCCCTGCAGCCCTCCAGCCTGCCAGCATTCATTATGTCCGTTTATTTAAATGATGTTGTACCGGTTACACAAGCAGGGACTGGATTCTGCATCACAGCATGGTGGAGTTGGTCAATATCTGTGTTGGCCTACGGAAACGTGTAACCTGCAGGACGCTATGGTGGTTATACAGGGGGAAGGCGGGTTATATAGTAGGAAGGTCTATTCTGAGAACGAGGGTTGAGGTGGATGGATGGACCAGAAGACCAGGGTTGACTTACTTGAACATTCATGTACATCACATTATATAGGCATACCTACTATTACTACTATATACTACTACTACTATAGTAACTCAAGGTGAATATAATGATGAACATGTTTTATATTCTTTTCAGATTTGGGACACGGCTGGACAGGAGCGCTTCCGGAGTGTCACACATGCTTACTACCGCGATGCTAACGGTAGGTGTGTGTGTGTGTGTGTGTGTGTGTGTATGGTACACATTTAAAATGGTCTCAGAGGGGATTTTTTACTTACTATTTGACCTGTATACTTTAATTAACTGGACTGAAAAAGACCAGAAGATGTACCGTACTTTTTCAACAGAAGTCCAGATTTGCTTCATTTGCAAGAAATCCGAGAGTCTGATGTTAGACGACACTGTGAAGCCAGTCAGTCCCACACTTGGGATTTCCCTGTCTCTTATATTTTGTATGTATCCCAGCATCAAATAAGCGTTGTTGTCCGTATCCGTCAGTGCTACAGTTTACCCTTGCTGATGTTTAACAAGGCACCCAGGGAGCCTTGAACCGGCTCGAGTTCTCCAGTTCTCCGTCTGCTGCCGACTTTTTAAATGAAGCTCATTCGGTCCGACAGGCGGGACCAGGGGAGACGAAGCAGCTGTCACGGAAAGCTGTCCGTTCCTGCAAACTAGTGGACGCTCTAACTGTGACTCTGAAATATAAAGATCGGACGTTAGAGGGTTCTGCCTGGTTTCTATAAGCATCGGAGGAGGCGGAAGCCAGGGAGTCGGATATCTTAAAAAAAGAGTAAACAAGAAGATTAGCTCAACATTAGTTTGATATTCCTTTAATACAGGACAAAGTGTGTAATTATAATAAATATATTACGAATGAATCCATACGAGATCAGTACGACGGCGTATCAGGGCCAATGTAGGGGGAAAAAAACAGCAGATGTGTTCCGTTGTTATGACAGTGAAAGCTAACGCTAGCATGTTAGCCCAACCGCCCCGATTAATAAAACACCCAGAAGATGACAGTTTGTCCTCATATCAATAAAACCAACAATAAGCATCAACATCATCACACTAAGGACCTTAACGAGGCGTTGTCACACGATGATGATTCATTAGAAATATAAACGTACATTCATGGGACGTTAGCTAGCATAGATTCGGGTTGTTAGCATCGTAAAAACTCGTAAATTTGTCACTTCTTCTCTGAATATTGTTTTTTCCCTGCAGTGGCCCAAATACGCCGTCGTACAGATCAGTGTGTGGAACGGTGTTTTTTTTTACTTCACTAATTATGCAGATTTACATTTTGCTTTCTAGTATTTAATATTCGTTTTCATCTCCACATGAAACACTAGCCAAGCACATATGCTGCGTCCTCTCACTTCCACATTTCTTTTTGGAGGCCCGACACGATAAGTTCCAGCTCCACCGCCCATCTGCTCTCCGTTAAGAAAGGGACTGGAGCACATAAGGTGCTAAGTCTCAATGAGAACATCCTGCCAGCGACTGTAGCGTCTCCAGACTCTGACGTCGCTCCTCGAGCTGAAGTAGATGATTCTACAACAAATGAGTCACAATCTATTGTTGTTCCTTATGAATCCCTGTCTGATGTGTGGGCCGTTTCTCTCTGTTGGAGGCGGTATATATAAGCGTATTTAATAATCCGTAGCTGGCATGAATCAGCTGATGGAAAGAATGAGTGATAACAGAACAGAAGCCCGGCAGCAAAAGACGGAGTCAAAATATATAAATATGCGATTGATGACGTTCCTGTGTTACTTTTACTTTTCATAAAATCTCATCCTTCCTGTTAGTCATATTTACATTCGACATCTCTATTAAAATAAGTCAGATGGGACAAGCTGGAGAAAGTTTAAGACAAAAGTTAAAAACAAGGATATATTTAGTAAATATATATCATATCTTATAAATTCTTCACAATAAAAGTCACGTTATTTTGACTGCTTACTCTTCCTTTGAGTATCAGTAGGCTACACTTGTTTTATTGAGGCATTGCTGCTAACAAAGTTCACATTTTCCTTAAAAAAAACACCATTATTTTGTTATTGAAAAGCTTTTATTTTGAAGCAGTAAAATCCGGAAGTGTTGGATTTTCAGGCTCCAGCCTCATGGATGATGAGATATTTGCCATATAGAGCCACACTTTCAATTCAATTAAAATAAAAAACGTTGCTGCATTTAACAATGTCTCGTATTGATTATGCCCCTAAAACCAGTTATTGATTATTGGATCCAGCTTTGGCCCCGAGTCTCAGCTCTCATTAAACCGTAATGAGCAAGTAGATCCAGACAGTGAATGCAAACGAGCTGGTGTTCGTTTATATAATTATTTATATCAAAATAAATAAACTTTGACCTGATCTGGAGTCTGCGTGTCACAAAGGAAGGATGCTGGAACATGATGGTGACAAGTGAGACCCACAGAGACTACGTCCAATGCATTTTACATCAGAGTCATTACCTCATGTTGCCGCTCAGCTCTGCCTCCTCCTGCATCATTCTCTATTCCCTCTATTCCTCCTCCTCTTCCTCCTTCTTCTCCTCCTTCTTCTTCTTGTTGGGTCACTGCTTTCATCACTAATGAGAGACTGGAGGCCTCAATCAGCAGCAGCAGCTTGTAGGAAGGAGGGAAGGAAGGGAGGGAGGGAGAGGAAGGAAGGAAGGAAGGACGGGAGAGGAAAGAAGGAAGGACAGGAGAGGAAGGAAGGAAGGAAGGAAGGAAGGGAGAGGAGGGAGAGGAAGGAAGGAAGGACGGGAGAGGAAAGAAGGAAGGACAGGAGAGGAAGGAAGGAAGGAAGGAAGAGGAAGGAAGGGAGAGGAAGGAAGGAAGGACGGACGGGGAAGAGGGGTTGAATTGCTCCACCTTAGGGAGAGTCCTGAGCTTAGCGATCCATCACCAAGCTCTCGCTTGTCTTTCTTGTGCATGCATGCACACACACACACACACACACACACACACACACCTTACCAGCTTCCTGCATATTAAAACAGATATGCAAGGTCACAGTCAGAGACATGTTTAAGGTTCCTTTGGGCAGCTGTGTGTGTGTGTGTGTGTGTGTGTGTGTGTGTGCTTATACTTTTCCTCTGAATTCATCATCTATACAGTGTAATGTCTGCCTCACTAATCGTCTTCAAACATTGATCCGGCGATCATATTCCACATGCTTCTCCAACGCTGATCCTTCAGATATTAAAGGTTGGGGTGTCGGCTCAGCGGGGGGGGGGGGGGGTGATTGATCCGACCCTTCCCAGAACGGAGGGCGTACAGAGCCGTGCTTAGAGAGGAGAGGAGGTGGAGATGACGACTACGTCGTACGGTAACATCGATGCAACCTGCCGGAGGGACTCTAGTGAGACTCATCAGTCAGATATTGCTCTCTCTCTCTCGGGCGTTCCATAACTAGATGCACTGCGGAGCGATCGTGGGGGGGCTTTTAATTTCCACGGCAGTAATGGAGCAGGAGTGGGACCGCCGGTACTCGGCTGCCAGTAACGAGCTGATGGAAATATCCTGGCGTTTTTAATCTTCGATCTGAAGTCACCTTTGTAAACAACATGGAACTCTGTAATAACACGCTGCAGAGAAAACACTCAGATACTTTACTGAAGTAGAATACTATGGACAGGTACTGCATTTAATGTTTTACAGAGTATTGTCCGTTACATTTCCCTAAAGGAATCCTTAAAAAGAATGGCAACTTTCAGGGTGTGCAATTATTGAACAGTACATATTGTTATTTAATAATTATTATTAATATTATTCATATTGTATTGTTGTACCTCGATTGAAGCTTATTTGAAGTACTATTGGGTTGTTTTAAGTATCCATTTAGTGGTTTTTCCTTTGAAAATGTATTGAAATAGAAATAAAAGGCAGAATATGAAATGGGAATAACTATTCATGGCCAAATAGTGTGGAATTTCCTGTCTAGCAGTGACTTTGTTTTTGCTTCTTTTTGAAACGGGGACATGCTGGTGTCAAAGGAAGCATTCCATATAACCTCAACATTCCCGGTTCCATTCCAAACCTTTGGCTTCCATTCATTCTTCATTCATTTTTATGGGTATGTTTGTGTGCCGTCAACTTTATGTGACTTATATTCCAGGGAAGAATAGCAGCCAAGGTCAGCCAGGGAATATATTGATGCAGATTATGATCTGTGATGATGGATGGCGATGCTCTTTATGGATCACTTCACAGCCTCAAACTGCTCCGGCCTGCTCCGGGTTTCCTGATAGCTAGCTGGTTGTGGATCACATGGTCCATGAGTTGATATTGTAATAGTTTTGAGCTGGCGGGTTGGGGTTGTATGGAGATGGAGCTTTTATTACTGCTTTTCCAACAATATGGAGCAGAAAACACAGAGATAATTGTAATAATCAATATAATTGTCATTTATTTTGAGTCATGATAAAGTTCATGTCACTAATATCGTACAATAAGTTAACTTAATTGAGGAGAAATCCGATGCGATTTATTTCTAGTAGTAATAGTAGTACTAGTATTGCATATTGAGATTTATGTATTTCTACCGTTTGGGGAGTAAAATATTAATCTAAAAATGTGAGTATGATGTTTTGCAGATTGTTAAGTGAATAAAAGTGTATTCACGCAAATGTTAGCAGCTTTGTTGTTTTAAGAAAAATACGGGATCGGACTAGTATCGGTATTGGCCGAAACTCAAGCTCAAGGTCGAGATCAAGGTCAAGTATGAGACATGAGAAAGGTGATGTCGTACCTTCGTAAAATGCCCTAAATGCTTCTCGTTTGTTGCAGTACCACTTTTGTTCAGCAGATGGTGCAGTTTAATATTTATTTAAATTAAAAACAATAAAAAATGTTTTTACTTCATGTTTTTTTTACTCATCCCATCAACCCAGTGTGCATTATTACTCTTTTTGCAAAGTCAGCTTTTATTATGTGCTTTATATTCTCTTCCAGCTTCTCTCGATGGTGTATTTCTCTCTGTATCTGCTCCTCCGAGAGGTTATAGTTCTATCCATCAATACCTGCCGTTGCTGCTTCATCTTATCTACCTGTCTGTCTGTATCACCACCTTCTATCTTTGCCTGTCTCACCCTCTCGCCCTTTAACTTCCTCCTTTCTGTCAGTTTGTTGAATCTGTTCTGCAACCACAATGTAACAGCCTACGATGACGAAACTTCTCTCGCTCGTCTGTTTTTTTTCCGTTTGGTGCGATGTAATTGGATTAGAGGGAGGGTGAAAGTTGGAAACCCCCCTTTTGTGGTTGGCTGGGATTTTCTGGTGGCTGATTCCACCCCAGAGCCAGAGCCTCATTACATTACATTTACATTTAGGTCATTTAGCAGACGCTTTTGTCCAAAGCGACTTACAATAAGTACATTTGTCAAAAGAAGGAAACAAAGAAACCACAACGTATCATTGCCGATAAAGTAAGAGCTAAAAATAGAACAAGTGTTAGGTCCTCATCTGAGTAAAGGAAACACCCTTCACACACTTGCCCGGCTGGAATAAACCAACAAATAGAAGGGCTTAGTCCTCAATGGACTGGTGAGAATGCAGCTGAGAGGGAAGAGGAGGTAAACACGGGGGTTAGAGACGAGTGCTGGGGTGTAAGCAAGTTACGGAGACGCTGTGGACGTAATTAGCAGAAGCTCATTATTCCAACGTTGATCCAGCTGAGAAAATTCCCCTCGTAGGTGTGATGAGTTTTTCAGGCTCAGCCTCCAGCTTTGTGCTGAAAACACACCTGAGGTGATATTATCCTGCATTCACGTGTGTTTTCGTTGTTCTACCGGGTGTTACACTCCCGCTGTGGTAAATGAGCTCAGCACTTTGCAGCGGACGAGTCAAACAACAACATAGTGTGTTTTTGTGACTGAAAATAAAACCTTTCTCAACGTAGCATGAGACGTGAATCTGCATCAAAATACACTTTGTGATCGGCATTCATAGGATATACATCGTCGGGGGTTTACCAGTGAGATATGCATTGCTGTAACACACTTTTCTTTTCTTTTTCTGCAAAAACTGGTGAAGAAAACAGAACTTCTTGAAAACATAGAGGCATTCAGTCATGCTGGTTGGCCGACCAATCACACAGCAGGGAGCTCCTGGACTGTGACTCAGCTTCACTCGTTATGCTGAGTCATGACTCATTACACCCTTGAACCATGTTGCCCACGTTATCCATCTTCTTTCCTCGTGTATCTCCGTCTTCATCGAGCCTACAAGTCATGTGTACAAGAATATGTTTGTGATTTTATGATATATGATCAATAATAATAACCAGCAGTGACATCATCGGTTAGATATGTGCCTTTAGGGATAAAATGACGTACTTGGTGTCTGATGTTTTTACTTCTCTCTCTCTCTCCTCAGCTCTCCTCCTTCTCTACGACGTCACCAACAAAACATCCTTCGACAACATCCGGGTAAGAACGACCACGCAAGTTCAATGAGTTTAAAAAATGTGTAAACTCATCATGAAGCGGTCGGAACAAATGATGTTGTAATAAAGAGCGAGGAAATTAGGAATGTCAACAGTGACTTATTTAACCATACGGTTGTTATTTCTATACATTATTCACGCCAGTTACGTAACAAAATGTGTTATTTTACATATTTTCCTCAACGGAACCAAGTAATTCTGTTCTGGAGTAAACCTAAAAATGAATGATGGATGCTTGTCATGAGCAGGAACTGACACAACATCCCTGATGTCCCTAGAGGGGTACCTTGAGGGATACCTTGAGGGGTACAGAGAGGGATACCTTGAGGGATACCTTGAGGGGTACCTTGAGGGATACCTTGAGGGGTACAGAGAGGGATATCTTGAGGGATACCTTGAGGGGTACCTTGAGGGGTACAGAGAGGGATACCTTGAGGGGTACCTAGAGCCATACCTTGAGAGGTACCTAGAGCCATACCTTGAGGGGTACCTTGAGGGGATACCTTGAGGGGTACCTAGAGGGATACCTTGAGGGATAACTTGAGGGGTACCTAGAGGGATACCTTGAGGGGTAGCTAGATTTTTGATAAGTGTTGTACCACCCCGGATCCAAGCGGATCACAGATTGGACGTACATCAGCTTTGGGAAGTGGAAGAGGTCGCTGGGAAGAGGGGCATCTGGAGAGGCAGTACATTGAATGGAAGGTCTGTTTTGTATATTAGCAGCAGTTTGAGATCACTAGAGGAACAAATGAAATCATGTAGATGAAGGTGCATGTGATTGCTGCTGCCCGGTTCTAGATTTATGTTGCATTCGTCCGACACCACAAATTGAGGGTTAGCATTGTTCTTTAGGAGAAACGCCGACTTGAATCATTTCCTTTCATGCAAACGAAGCAGAAATGAGTGAGAGAGTCTCTTTTCAACTGAATGTGCAGTTTAAAATCAAAGTAATGGGGAAGTGTGTAGAGATGGCTCATACTTCACAGCAGGGGTCGGATGATGAATGATGAGGACGGACATGGAGGATGACCATAAATGATGAGAGTCGAGCTCACTTTCCTCCCAAATGGAGAATCTCTTTGTAGTCGCAGCGTGTCTCTGATCCCTCTGTAGTTTCCAAAGCCATCTCCTCGCCCATTTGGTGCCCCTCCTCATCTCCCCTCCTCCCCCCCTCATAGGTGCATTATTCTCCTTTTGATTAACGCAGAATGAAGTTAAGAGCAGAATTCGGCCATTAAAAAAGTGTGTCCTACACATCAAGTAGAAGGAATGGCTGTCAGGTGTGATGCATGTACATCTGGAGAACGAGTGTGTGTGTGTGTGTGTGTGTGTGTGTGTGTGTGTGTGTGTGTGGCTTTGTTAGTGTGTGTGCAGTGTGTAGAAATGCGTTGATTAAAGAGAATGAGGAGGGAACGGTTCCCTAGCGAGAAGCAGCTTATCTCCTCCACAAACAGCTGCTCGCCGTCATTATGCTTTTAATAGACGGCATTAAATCACAAGCAGGTATTTAAAGTCTCAGATGTAATGGGGATGGAGGTAAGAGCACACAGCGGTGTGAGCTTCAATGCAAGTCCATCTAGAATCAAAGCATCATCATCATCTCCCGGCATTGATGTAAAACAAAGACTTTTAACCTGAGAAACGAACGAGACGTGGAAACATCATTTCAAACACATTTCCTGCATTTTCGAGCCTCTTCCATTAACTTCACCTGCACTACTCTGAAAACTCTCTATGAGGTGATGTAGAGATGGAGCATGAACCTGTTTGCTCATCTATTTATTTTTTTCTTAATTAAAATGTATGATACTACAGTATATCTCTGTAGTCTCTGCATCGCTCCTGCATGACCTCATCTTTCCAATATCAGAATTTGGGCTCTGAAGATAAATCTTCCTTATCCTGAGGTGGTGATTCTCATCCGATGTTCCTCGGGTCATTTATCTTCGTTATATGTAGTATTTATCATATTACCCAAATGTATAAAGCATATTTACAAAATTATGCTTATCATTTGATGGTTATTGTTGGTTTTATTTATATGAGGCCAAATTGTCATCTTATGGGTGTTTATTGATCGGGGCGGTTGGGCTAAGATGCTAGCAGTACCTGTTGTCATAGCAACGGAAAACATCCAGTTATCGGCTATATATATATATATATATATATATATATATATATATATAAACTCACAAATTTGCCACTTTTTTTCTGTGAATATTGCCCCCCTCTCTCGGCTCCGTTTTTTAATATATATACCTACAGTGGCTCTGATACGCTGTCGTACTATTGCTGTACTATAAAAATTTTAAATCTTCGCCAATTTTATGCTAAAGTGATGATATTTGACAAAGATGTGCATTTTTTTAATACATTTTGGAATTTTAGCATCAACACTGGAAAAAAAGAATTTCGATGTCTAGACCATTTACTCTCTTCCTCTTCGAGCCCTTTTAGGGCGCATTGACAACCATTAAACACACAGAGAACATAAGTTACGGCTGCAAAATGATCATATAAAGCAAAACTGACGTGCAGTTATATGAAAAGTGCTGCAGATTTCACCTCGGAGCGGAGCGTGAACCGGCCACACACAGTCCACACACAGTCCCTTTCACACCGAGGTCTCCCATAGTGTAAATCCATTAGCAGCCGGGTCTCGGGGTGAAGGCTGGAGGCATCCGGATGATAAAGAGATGGAGACGCCGGGCCAGTGCTCTCCATCGCTCACCCTCTCTCTCTCCATACCATCTGTAACCATGACCACAGCCAGCACTGCTTTCTATCTGCACCCTTTATTCTGCCTCTGCTACTTCATCTACATTTGTCTGTTTATTTTATTTTTCAGCTTGAAACCCAATTTTTAAACGTAAATTGAAGTGATTTTGATAAATCGTCTTTGTAAAAGATCCATACTCATCCTGCCTTTGGCTCCTGAAGCAGCATTCAGGCATTTACCTTCAACATGCAGGGCTTTCTGTATGATAACTTCACTGCTACGTGCTCAGAATGATAATTTCATTGGGTCTGAATCCTGTGAGATCAACTTTACAAATACACGTCTTGTTTGGCCTTTTTAAGGGCACTTAAAATATCTCTATATATATTTATATATTATATTCATTTTGCAACATCACCTCATGGAGGATGAAGTCGGGCTGTTAAGTGCAATACACAAAGGCTTCATCTCCGCTTCTTTTCATGTGATGGCAATCGTCACAAAAGGAAATCTTCACATATGAATCCATTTCGATGCCCCGACACAAACGTACACACAAATACATACGCAGCGATGATAAACTCAAGGACGTTTTTTTTTTTTCCACATCTCGTAAAGCCCTGTCATTACTGCTGTGATGAGGCAGTGAACCCTTTATGATTATACAATCTGTGCAGGTTCCTCCGTGGTCAAGGACGTGTTGATCATCATTATGTGCTTGTGGTTGCCGTGGAAACGGGATGATTTACCATCAATCCAAACAATAGTTTCCCTCCATTATCGTCAACATGTTTGATTGCCTCCCATTGTGGCACAAAATTAAAGCTGGGATAGTTTTTCTTTTTTTTCTTTGGCCAAAAGTACATTATATGTTTTTCCCCCAATTACCCTCTAAATAAACCACCTACAGCTTTTATTGTGCAGCAAAAACAAAATAAAAGCACATCATCGGGGGCCATTTATGTGATTTTTATACATGATGATAATCAATTCCAACAACTTCATCTGGATAATGAGACAAATCATATCTGCCCCATGTCGCTTCATTAATTCAGTATGTTTTATCGTGTGCATGTAAATAATTTCCCAGCAGTCTGATTGAGTCCTCTACAGTCTCATATCGGCTGCTGCTTGGGCACCATGTTGGCTGTAGACCATCCTCACACACCAAGTATATGAATATACAGCACACATACATACACAGGCAGGTTTTATTGGTATTGACCGGCTCGCTCGCCACAAAGAAAAACCATTAAATCACTGAAGACGTCCTCCCAGCAGGGAGCCTTGTTGTTCAAAAGATTCCCATAAGAATTAAAGTAAAAATCAATGTGATGCACACCGGGATCAGCTGGCTTCGGCCGGAGAAACGTGCACAATCACAGTGTTTCATCATCTGTCGCATTTTCATGAACATATACTGCCTCTGTATGAGTTCCAGGTATCCAACCCAAAATATGTAATTTATACTTTGACAAATATCTTTACATCCAATCAATCAATGATAAGACAACACAGGGCTTTTCTTAGCAAAGATGCAAATACAAGGAATAAACTTCCAACGCAGGTTTCTTTAGTTTTTAGCTTTTATACAGAAGTACTTGGTAAAGGTTAGGAAAATATAGTGTTTTTTGTTAAAATATTGAGTATTATGTCATTTGGAAGTGATGTAAGAAGTAGTAAGAAACATAGTGCGGGTTGTTGTGTTTATATGTAACACGGTAAATTAGACTTACTTACAAACTAAACACCCAACAATAAAGGAAGAAAAACATTTCATTTTCCAGTTTGTCTCTTTGATTGTTTGGTTGCAGGAGTGGTGACGCTTTGCTCATCGAGTTCTTCTCCAAGCAGAAAATCAAGAATGCAAAACCACTCTGCAGCTCTCTGCCAGAGCACTGAACTAAATCAAATAACGTTTGTCCTTCCAAATACCATCTCTCTGCCTGTCTGTCTGCCTGTCTCTCTCTCTTCCACTCGCTCAAACTCTAATATTTGTTAGATTTTCAACCCCGTGACATCAGACTCACACTTTCTCTGATTTTCTCACTTTATATTTGATGCTTTCTCCCTTTGAGTCAAAGGTCGAACACCACAGTACCTTCTCCTCTCCAATGCTAAGCAACAATGGCATTTCTATGCATCACGTTTAGCCAGTTTACTGAAGGGTATTCCCAGCTTATGAGACAGGGTGAGAAATCAGCTTTAAGGGGCCGACGTGTGTCTCATGAATATTTAGAAGATGGGACTTGTGGTAGTTGAATGTTAATTGGTTGTTCAGCCTTTCGGGGGATTTCACAGAGACTTTAATGGCTCGATCTGTAGTCGAGTTATTATCTAAAAACCTCGGGAGGAGTACAAATACATTCTCATTCATGCTTTTACATGTTGCCCTAAACCAGGATGTCATATTAATTATAGTTCAGGGGTCATTACAGCCCTGCCGTCGCCCAATGTCAGCCATCCATCGTCTACTGGAGGATGGATGCATGCATGGATGGATGGATGGATAATGGATGGATGGATGGATGGGTGGATGGGTGGATGGATGGATGGGTGGATGGATAATGGATGGATGGATAATGGATGGATGGATAATGGATGGATGGATGCATGGATGGATAATGGATGGATGGATGGATAATGGATGGATAATGGATGGATAATGGATGGATGGATGCATGGATGGATAATGGATGGATGGATGGATAATGGATGGATAATGGATGGATAATGGATGGATAATGGATGGATGGATGCATGGATGGATAATGGATGGATGGATGGATAATGGATGGATGGATAATGGATGGATGGATGCATGGATGGATAATGGATGGATTGATGGATGGATGGATGGATGGATAATGGATGGATAATGGATGGATAATGGATGGATGGATGCATGGATGGATAATGGATGGATGGATGGATAATGGATGGATGGATAATGGATGGATGGATGCATGGATGGATAATGGATGGATTGATGGATGGATGGATGGATGCATGGATGCATGGATGGATGGATGGATGGATGCATGGATGGATGGATGGGTGGATGGATGGATGGATGGGTGGATGCATGGATGGATGCATGGATGGATGGATGGATGGATGGATAATGGATGGATGGATGGATGCATGGATGGATGGATGGGTGGATGGATAATGGATGGATGGATGCATGGATGGATGGATGCATGGATGGATGGGTGGATGGATAATGGATGGATGGATGCATGGATGGATGCATGGATGGATGGATGGATGGATGGATGGATGGGTGGGTGGATGGATGGATGGATGGATGGGTGGATGCATGGATGGATGGATAATGGATGGATTGATGGATGGATGGATGGATGGATGGATGCATGGATGGATGGATGGGTGGATGGATAATGGATGGTCATTAACAGTACGCTTGTTCAGTAAAACCATTGCAAAATCGAATATATATAGAATAAAAACAGCTTTTTAGCATGAAACCAATTAATTTACCTTAAAATGAAGATGAATCTGCAAATTCTTCTATTCTACGCCATGAGTCTGATAATGGCACCAAACATTATTCCTCGAGACTAAAGGCAGCTCTGAACACACACTGGCTTCCCATTTCCCGTCCGTGGAGTAAAAAATAGGACCTGGTCAACGACTTTCTTTGACGAGCACATTTCCCGGCGGCGGCTGCAGGAACACAAGCCTTCTCTTGACGGTGTTCTGTCATGTAGCCTGGACCAAAGCACAGGGGAGCTATAATAGTGAGCCCAGCATGGACCCATGCGGTCCAGGACCTGGCCTGAGGGCCTAATGTTTGTCACGCATCACTACTCATATTTCCGTTTGTGGTACAACCCAAGATTGTGCTACCGTGTGTGTGTGTGTGTGTGTATTGTCATAAAATGAGCCAAACACACATTTTCAGAGCTAAATGGGACGATTCAGACGTGTCGAGGTGGATCGTCTTTGCCCTGAGCGTAGTCTTACAGGCAGTTGGCTTAGTTTCTTCACTGTACTTTTGCTTGTTGTTATTTGGGCTCCGACAAGCTTTATAACGTCGTAGAGCACAAGACTTTCGTAACGAAGATGTTTGAGCCCTTCTAGGGATTTTTTAATCTAATGTGTGGCATAAGTTTATGAACACATTGGCATGCTAATACCACACACACACACACACACACACACACACACACACACACACACACACACACACACACTGACAGCAGGCTAATAAGTGTCAGTCTGTTCTGTCGTAGGGAAGTTCTCCTTTTATCCCCCTCTCCTCGTTCCTCGGGTCTCATCCCACACAGTTTCCTGAGAACGTTATTCCCTCTACTTTATTTCTACCCTTCAAGCGTTAGTTATTAATCACCGGGTTTGAGGGGAAAGCTTCCAGTACATATCTGAGGTTTATTCACACCGAGTGCATTCGGAGAGTTTGATCCTTTCTGACTCAGTTTGTGATACGGCTCAGGTGGATCCAAATAAAACCACGGAGAAGCTTTAAAGAGGATGTTGAGGCTTTCTTCACTCCCTGTAGAACCACAAACCCATGACTACAGTACACATCACCCTAAATATGAGCGGAAAACAGTTCCCACTGGTGCTAGCGTGTTATACGAGGTTAGAACATCGTGTTCTTATTGATCTGGAATATCTCGGGAACGTCTCCTCGGATTTAAGGATGAACTGATGCGATTTAAGGTGGTTAACTCTCAGAGTTCAGGGTATTATTGGCCGGTTTTTGACTACTTTTGATTTTACCTTCATATTTCACCTTAAAAACAATGAACCTTGCCTTTTTGCTTGGTGTCTTTTTTTCAGCCGTCCTCACGTGTGACTTTACAGTTATTCTTTTTTTCATTTTCACATACTGTATTTCACACATTGGACCTAAAATCACACAAAAAATAAAAAAACAGAGTCTAAACAATAAAGGGGTCGTCAGAGTTGTACACTTCCAGTGTGGACATCACCGCATCGGGGAAGCAGCTGGACCGTGCATCCATTTCATTGGAAAGGCATCAAATTAGCTAATGCAGCCAGTTTGCTTCAGCCCCTCACATTCATCACTGCAATGAGGAATAAAATGCAAAATCAATCAGAAATCCAAACGGGAACTTGATGAAATTATCCACAAAGTTCTGCAATACTTTAACTTCCAACTTCTCCGTACATCACGTACAGACGACATCTTCTTAGAATCGGTGATTGGATCATCCGAATGTTAATCTTTAAGACACTTGTATGGATAACGAATGATTGATTGAATGCCGTTTGTCTGGTGAGAAGAGTTTTTGTTAAATGTCACCTTGAAGGGGAAATGAATAGTAGTAGACGTTGGGTTCTCCATCCTGGCTTGGTTTTGGTTTGGTGTGTCCTGAGATTCTATGATTCTTCCTCTTATTGTCTGAATGCGATGACTTTAGAGCTGTCCAGAGTTGGTTTCCTTCTCGCCGATGCAGGAACAAAGAGTTCAGCCTGACGTCAAGTTGTGTATTTATTTATTTTTTTCTTGCATCCAGTAACTTTTTATTTCTTTTAGACCTTAAGCAATAGATATATTTCGGAGTAGTTCCTCTTTGAGATGCAGCAGCTTCAGATTTGCATGTGTGGCGTTGTGCTGCAGGGTGTGTGTGTGTGTGTGTGCGTCATCTGTTTGTGTGTGTGTGTGATGATGTGTACTGTAGCGCCGCCGCTCACCTGCCTGCAGCGCCGCTTCCAGCCGACGCGGCAGATCTGCTCATCTCAGAGGACCAAACCCAGATTCACACTCCTCCGTCTTTTCACCGTTACTTCTACCAGAACACTTTTAGATTTATTTGGATGTATTTATTTATATAACATTTACTGTGAAATATAGTGTTTTCATTATGTTAATACAGAAAGAAGATGAGGAGTAATTAGACATTATTTATTCAGGACAATAATTAACTTTCATTCAAAATAAAAATAAAAAAAAGAACCATGATGTAATAGCAGTAATGTTAATAGCAATGTTGTCTTGGCCTGGCATTGAAATTCTAAGTGAAAGCCTCCATGAAGGCGGGGTTTGCATAATATTGACTTGCATTATGGGAAATGTAGGATCAGCTGTTTTCGGAGCTTGAATCATACCGTCACCATTATTTTTTTTACATATATTTTTTGAGTTCCCTTACTTTATGAAAAGACAATAACAAATCAGAGGAATATCCTTTTTCTGATTGAATAACAGAGTAAATATTAGTTTATTATAAATGTGTACATTCCCATATTTGCTAGATTGAAGACTTGCCTTTGTTTTACCTCACAACGTGAGCCGGCTGTTAGCAGCTAACAGTGTAAACTACAGCTGGTTGATGTTATACGCTCACATCCATGAACATGCAATATAAGCTCAAATTGCCGGCTCGGCTATATCAACAACGCATGGAGAGGCTCGAATAACAACACACACAGAGGGAAAGCGACGTATATCTCTTGCATAGTCATTGTAGCTGCTGTATTAATGCTCTGATTCCAGTATAGTGCATCTTTTAAGTTACACCAATGACAAATTGGAAGTCTACTGATGTGTACACCGTTTGTTTTAATAGTATTACATGGTAGTAGTATTTAATAGTATTACATCGTCCATTCCAGGAAGCTTCCCAATCACCCGCTCAGATCTTTTCTCGGAGACGGATATAAAACTTTGTGACTCGTAAAATGAAGTGTTCGACACTTAATTCTGGTTGGACTGGCAAGAAAAGGTAAACAGATATCGGCCTTCGGCTGCTACTTGCTCTATTTAAGTGGATATTTTGTTCTCACTCGTTCTAATTGCTCATTTGCCCCCGTTGTTGTTGTTCTGCAAAAAACCCCAGCATATATCTGCTGAGCGTTACTCGGTAGTTTCACCGTGAAACATGTTTTGTTTCTGCTTGTTATTGCAATTTCTCTGCGAGCTGCTGTTGCTTTGTGATTCCAAGGTCCGTGTAAATGTTTCTGTCTGTTTGACGGAGCAGTTAGTGTGTGTGTAGTTCACATACTGTTCATACTATTCCAGTCGCATTTCAGCCACAAACAAAGTAGATTTTGTGGCCGTGTGTTTGTGCGTCTGTCAGACAGAACGGTTTTGTACGAAGTGCCTGCCAAGCCTGAACCGGAGCATAATGAGAAACAAGTCATCTGAGTGTCGGAGACAGCTGACAAAACAAGGGAAAAGAAGCATCAATTCTTTACAAACTTTATTTTATGAAAAGAATGTTATTACTAGGTTAAATCAGCCATAAAATATTACAAAATATACCATTCATATGTTACCAAATTAATGCAATTATATACTATACAATCATTTGTGTTATCATGAGAAACCTACAGATGACAGAGCACTTTCTATACAGAGGTAAAGCAAATATTCAACAGGGATTTAAAGGGATGTATTATGTCTATTAGCAACCAGCAGGAATTGCAGCATCTGAAAGGTTTCCTCCTACACAAGGAGCACCACATGCCCTAAAATGATGTTCTCAAACAGGAAAAACTCCATCTTTAATTACACTGCAAAGGAAACGGTAGGTGGTAGATGGGTGGGTCAAACAAATACAGGGACCTGAACCCAGGCAACCAACGTCCATGCCACATGTTGAACCAATAGTCAATTGTGTTCGCTATGAATAAAGACTGCAAATTAGCTGAAGCTACACGTCTTAAATACATCACATGTTCCAAATTATTTGTGGCAATGTCGTACGTATTGTCCCTGTTAAAAGAAGAATAAAATAAAAAAATAATGTTTACTTAAATTAATCATTAAACATCCAACGTTACGTAACAAATGTATTTATGTGAAGCCAAACCATCATCTCCTACTATCCGATCGATTGGATCCGAGCTCAGACCTTTGGGTGAAATCCTGTCATGTGGTCTTGGAGGCTGAAGGAGTCTCCTCAGCCGGGGAACCTGGGCGTAGACCGCTCTCTGTCGCAGCTGCTCTCCACACGCAGACCTGCTGGAACACACAGACCGCCGTTACCACGGTGACGCCTCCTTGTAAAGGAAATCAATCCAAAGTTAATCGAGGTGAAAACCTCTCAGGGGTCTACGATTAGATCTCATGCAAACTTTAAAGAAGTTGTTGTGAATCGACACATTTCTTGTGAACATGCGTTTGTTGTTTGTTACTGTGGTGGCATGATGTCATCTGAGGCTGGTAAGGAAGTGAAGCTGATGATGTCATAACGGGTATCTTGAGTTTAAAGACATTTCTGACGGAAAGTTGTTTGAAGGATGTGAGCGTTTGATTCAGAAGATGCCATCATGTTGCATTGTGGGAAGTGTAGTATCAAACTCAGTATATCTCTGATGCATCAGTTGTAACTTTAAATCCTCACTGGAGGTCAGTCTATAAAAACTATTGTAAAAGAACACTATAATGTTTTATAGCAGGTTTGAATAATTCAGTTTGTAAGTCATTCTCAGGAGGATGGCTCAGCAGTGTTGGATCTACACTTTAAATACAACAAACACCCATAAGTACAGTCTGCATGTCCGATAGTGTGCAGGATGTTTCCGAGGCTGAAAGGTGCTTCATCAAAAAGCACCGCCAGCACCTTTTGTTGCTCAGAGCAGCAAAAAAAGAAAAAAATGCACCGACTGCACCTCATTTGAACAGGTGAAAAAACAGCTTGTGCTCAGAAAGACAAAGTGTGGACCTCCTACACCCTTCCCTGTATTTGTATTTTGGTCTAACCATCGTCTTATATAGGAATGCCACGATGACTTGTTGGACCATATCCACTGTTAGAACAACTGTGTGTAATAATCCATAATTCATCTGTCTGCTCAGGTCATTATTGGGAGATTTTCCCGAGTGCTTACCGGTGGTTCTGGCGTTCAGGCTGCTGCGCTCCTCAGTCTGTTGAGCTTTTAGCTTTAGAACTCTGGCGTAAATGATTTCTCCATCAGCTGGCCCACCGCGTTGGTGTGACTGAGCCATCAGTTGTGCTATTTGTCTCGCCTTGGCTGTCTTTTCTGGAACAGGCGGTGGCGGTGTCCGAGCGGTCGCCTTCGCCTCACCGTCGAGGAAGACGGTGTCGGACAGAAGGGAGAGGGGGCGGAGACTCACGGCGCAGAGCTCCTCCAGTGTCACCGCAGGTAGAGGGGTCGACCCGAGGAAGGCCGAGGAGTCGGAGTGGCGGCGGCGGGATGGTTGAGGGTGGAGGGGTCCGTTTGTGGGAGAGGGGTCCGGATTAGTGGTGTAGACTGGAGAGGGGTCTGGATTAGCGGTGTTGACTGGCGAGGGGTCTGGATAAGCGGTGTAGACTGGCGAGGGGCCTAGATTAGTGGTGTGGACTAGACTAGATTGGGGTTCAGGGAGGATGACGGGGAGGGGGATCTGCAGGGACAGCCTGTTGGCGCGAGGACGGGGGGAGTCGTACTTGGGGCGCATCTTCCATCCGAGAGGGTCACGTCCGGTGATGGCGGACGTCGGAACGGCAGGAGGGGAGGAGCAGGAAGACGTGGGGGATGAGGAGGAGGAGGAAGAGGAGGATAGGCGAGTCGGCCCCCCGATGGCGGGTAGGGAGTAACGTTTGAGTGGATGTTGGGACGCCGTCGTCTGGGGTCGGAGGACGGATAGTCCACGCTGAGGAGGCAGCGGCTCCTTCCTGTTCTTCGTCACCGTGATGACGGGCGACGTGCCGCACCTGCAGTAGTCTTCAGACCGACGGCGCTGTTGAGGGTCAGAGACGGTTCTGACGTGACCCGTTGCGGAGTCTCTGTTCTGGACTCTGAGGGTCACGTGATTACCTTCGGACACCTTTTCCCTCAGCTGGCCACAGTTAGCATGGGCGGGGCTAGCAGTGCCATTAGAAGCAATGTAGCATTTCTTCATGTTGCTGGAAGTGTTTGTCGGGTCTGGGGATCTTGAATAACCCTGTGAAGAGAAACATGTTGGTGGGGGGGGGGGGGTTGAGAAGAGGAACAGGAGACGCCTGTATCAATTTCTCAAATAAAGTTTCACAACAGATGCTAGCTGTGATGTCGACACCCTTCAGTGGTGCAAATTCTTAAAACCACGGATCAACTGAAAATAGACGTAGCATTAGCAACGTAGGCTAATTAATAGTATCAGAATTTCATTTCATTTCAACTAGTTTTAATAAACGACGAGCCCAAAAACATGCTAACCAAATAATGAAACATTAACTCTGAACAGTAATTGGAGTAACTTTTAAAAATTATTTGAATTATTTTGAACTCTTAAGAATGAACACAGACGTGTTTCCAATCTTTGTGTCAAACGTGTGAATATGAAATAGAAATAAATTACCTGCAGAGCTGCGTTGACCTCGGCTCGGTTCATTCGGGACTCAAGTCTTTTCTCAGCTCTTGATTCATATCACTCTCTCTCTCTGTTTCCCCACCCAGACATCTGACCACAGGTTCCTCAAATCGACTCCCAGAAACACACACACACACACACACACACACACACACACACACACACACACACAGCTGTTTTCACGATAGCATGAACAGTGTGGGAAGGTAGATATGTTGTTTGTTTAGTGTTAATTAGCAGATGTTAGCAGGCTAGCACGCTAACCCAAAGTGATGAACATAATACCTGCTGAATAAACATCATGTAATTGTGAGTCTGAAGGCGTTTATCATCCACTCAGCAGCGTTTAACGCCGTCTCACATGAATGTGATGCAACAGATGTGCTTCTATTTTACGCGTCGTCGGCCTGCAGGAGAATTTACGGTCTGCATGTTAATCCACGTCGAGCTGTGAGGCGTCCCGCCTGGTCGTTTGCGTGCAGCTGTGTCGCTGTCAGCTGATTGATTGATTGGCCTATTGATCAAAGCACCAACCGGGACCTGATCAAACACCGGCAATAAAGTTCAGCAAAGCCAGCAGAAGATGGAATGAAAGATATCCAGTTTGATGGATAAAGTGCTTCAAACAAGTAAAGTGGATAAAGGATGTCGGGCTATTGAAAGCAAACTAAGGACCTTAACGAGGCGATGTCACACGTTGGGATGATTCATTACAAACTTAAACGTACATTCATGTTAGCTAGCATAGATGCCGGTTGGTAGCATCGTAAGAAACCCTTTTTTTCTCTGAATATTGCCGCCCTCTCTCGTTTCTTTTTTGCGTTTTCCTTTCTCTGATACGCCGTCGTATAAATGACAATAAGGTAAAGGACAAACTCTGTGAACTAAAGCTGTAAATCACATGCAGACCACCATCACACACGTGTGCTCCTCCCGTTCTCCCCCCCACGCCGTCTGACTTCTAACATCGGTGTCAGCAGCCGTTGCTTTTGATCACTTCCAGCACACAGAGAAGCTCCTCTGATCCACCCACGACCTCGCCGACATCTTTCAGGACCGTGTGAATAATTGGCAGGTCGGCGTGTGGTGGAGAAGTCGGGGGCCGGCAGGTGAGGGCTCGGTACATTAATCTCTGTGTAATGAAGTGATGTAAACCCCGGGGGAGGCAGCGTGGAGCACCGTAAAACCTGCAGACGAGAGAAGAGGGATTACCGCTGATCCCGACACTGGGAGAGAAGCGGAGGAAGTGTGTGTGTGTGTGTGTGTGTGTGTGAGAGAGACATGACCTTTCTCTCACTGTTTCACTCCATAGGAATTACATATATTGACCTCTGCCCCCCCCAGTCAGAAGCGATCAATGCGTGCTTATTGATGCTCGACATGTTGACAGCAGCTGTCTGTACTTCTTCAGTACACCGCTGTTAAAACCCGTTCTGGGATCTCTCTGGTTGGGTTTCTCTACTAGACGTTCCTGTAAATAAAGAATAGATCCCATAATCTTAGACGAGATTTAGATTTCTGCCTCTTTTCTGGTAACAAGGAGGTTCATGAGCAGTCATCTAATCCCCCTGATTTGGATAGACCATCATGATTAGACTCCTCGACATGGTTGTTCATCAGCCCTTTGAGTTTACAGTCTAGAATCTGATACGACCCTCGTGTTGGAGCACAGACACCCGGGAAATCTCTGCGTTGTACATTCCTGCAAACCAATGATGTGTTGGATGTTTGTGTTTTTGTATTCGGTCGTAACGACTCTTATAGTAAGTGATGTAGTTGATTGACTGGTAGGTTACGTGATATAATAACGATTATTGTATAAAAAGTGAGAAAGTCTACCAGGTAGGGTGGATTTGTAGTTATAATTGGGTGAAACAAACACAGGACTTTCACCAAGGAGATCACCGTTCATGTCCCACCAGAACGTTCCCTAACGTGAGGAAGTCTGCTGGCTGTAGTTTTGTTAAACCTCACCAATTACTTCACAACCTATTTCCTGAAACATGCTTTAGGTTCGGAAACACCAACATATCCTGCAGTTTGCAGCAACGTGCGTTGCCAATATTGTTCTTGCAACGTTTATAAAGCCATGCTTTCATAGCATGAATGTGACCTTTTCTTCCAGCGGAGATCATGTGGTCATTGTGACTCAGAAGACGATGTTTTCCCAGCGTTCTCATACTGTTGTAATACTGATGAAATGTCCTTCGTCCTGTGTCATAAGAGTGCCAGCGTTGTTCTCCTCCCTCCAACAGAAGAGCTGTTCTGACACAAACCCTGAACCTCCTCGTTGCATAATTCTCTGTTTCCTGAACACCTCCTCCCGTCGTCGCCTCCTCACTCTCATCCGGGCTTCGTAGCAAAATCTCAAAAACCCCAAAAATCCAACTCCTGATCCTCATTATTCATTATTTATCTCCATGATGTGAAAATGCATTTTACTGCCACAGACACGAGGCAGTAAACGCTCGTACACAAACATTAGTGTGAAAGTTAAAGGACAGTAATTAGCATAACTGAAATGATTTCCATACTCATCCGCTCTAATGGGAAACATGAAAGTAGGGAAGCTGCTCGGCTCAGATGTAAATGATGGTAGCCTTTTCTAATATGGACACACGGTCATGATTACAGACGTTAAGCTACATGTAATATTTCCTGTGGAGCAGAATAAATACATCCAGAAACCACAAGGTTTTATTTTTCACACGTACTCTTTCTGTCTACGACTGCATCAAATAAATGCTTATTTTAATTCATTTTAATAGCAGATTTTCCTGTCCGTGTTAAATTGTAGTCTGGAAGATTTCATTTTGTGATTCGACGCTGTAATAATAATAATAATAATAATACGAAAATGAATTAAAATGTGAAATTTGGTTGCCATACAAAAAATAAACTGCATCGTCAGTCTTTGTTTCCACGGAAACGTTTCATCCCAGATTACATTTGTTTTTTTATGTATCAAATAAATAGTTTCTTATCATAGTTAGTAGAACAAACACAGGACTTTCACCCAGGAGACTGCTGTTTGTGTCACAAACTTATTTTAAAACCAAACGATGTTGTTTTACTAAACCAAACCAAGTAGTTTTGTATCCTAAACATGATGATGAAGTCATTTAGGTGCGTTTTTGTTCAACGTGTTTAAAGTGGGATCCAAAGGGAAAATGTGTTTCATTGAGGGAAGCATCCTGGAGATCGTCTTACCTTTAATCAGTGTCACATTGATTCAATTACATGAAATATTAGCTGACAATTAAGACTGACTTGTCCTATAGAAATCCAGTTTTTAATATGTCACTGGTCGTTGTTTGAAAGTGGGAACGCTCTGGTCTCGGTTGCTGCTGTGAAGTGATCTTACGATGGGAGTCTGTGAGTGGACTAACTAAAGCTTCGTAGACCCCCAGAGACGCAAAGTGCTTTTCAACCAAGCCAGGTAATAGAGAGCCGAGACACTACGGGCCTGTAATTGGAAGAAGACTGATGGGTAGAGATGCAGGAAGGATGAAGAGGGGATCTGGGGAGGATGTGATGGACGGCAGCCAGCCAACAATAAATGCATCTTTGTCTTTCTCCCTCTCTCCTTCTCTGTGGATCCATCCATCTCCTCACCACCATCTCTCTCTCCATCACCAGGCGTGGCTGACGGAGATCCACGAGTACGCCCAGCAGGACGTGGTCGTCATGCTGCTGGGCAACAAGGTGAGAGGTTGCCAAGGCTGGGATGTGGATGGACAGATGGACTCGTAGAGGGGGGGGGGGGGGTGCTGGATCAGATTTATGGAAGTGTCTGGAAGGAGAGCCGCATTAAATGGATGCATCTGAACAAAAAGTGGTTATTAACAGACGCTGACAATAAAGATCTAATTATCAAATTGCTAAACGAAGCAATATTTGATGCATTGTACGTTAACGATGCAGAGGATTATCACTCTTCTTCAACGTTCCATGCTTTTAAACTCCATCTTTGTACCAATCCAATGGTCAGTATTCAGTCTACTTATTCTGTCACTTGTTCATCACATTAAATGAGATGTTATTGTCCTCTAAACAACCAACATGATGTTTGGAGACAGCTTTTTACAGAAGGACCACAAATGAAAGGAAAACTAATTCCACTAACAGATCCACAGAAATATAATCACCAACTATTTTCATCATCTGTTCATCATCAAAAGTCATTTTTCATAAAGAAACGTTGTTTTCAGTCACTTTTCTCTGTTCTATCATACATTTCATCACATAGAACACACATTTCAAGCACTTTATTCTACATCCAAGCACTTAAATCAAGTGTTTTCAAGGATTTCCAGCACCAGAATGAACCCTGGATAATGTGATGGTTTGTAACTGAAGAGTGTTGCCTTGGATGTGTTGTAGGTCGACTCCACACATGACAGGATGGTGAAGCGAGAGGAGGGAGAGAAACTGGCAAAGGTGAGCGACATCACACACACACACACACACACACACACACACACACACACACACACTCGATGTGACACATTCTAGTAACGAGGATAAAAGATGACGCTGCGGCCCACGCAGCCACGTGAGCTCTAAACAAACTCCCGCCGCGTCGCTGCCGTGTCTTCATTAGTGTGTAATTACATATTCATTTATCATATTCGTTGTTATTGTTTGGAAGAAAATGACGGGCGCCGTGCAAACCTCATTTTCCGGACGGTTTGGCTCAGATAATCTCTGAGAGGCGTGTTAGAGTAAATAGGAACAGCGGGAGTATTGACATGTATTCTCACAAACAGATACGCAGAGTGAGGTCGCGACCCCTGGGAGCATCTTTTTAATCGACCTCACGTCGTCTTTCATTCTGTTTCTTATGAGAAACAAAGATGAACTTTTTCAGAGTCAGAAATCTCGGCACCGATCAGCATTATTGTTGGGTTATTGGTATTGATCAGCGAACCCCCCTTATCTCTCTCTCTGGTTGTACTCTAGACCACACACACACACACACACACACACACACACACACACACACACACTGAATAACAGATGTTTCTGCTTCTCTGTGCAGGAGTTCGGAGTGCCCTTCATGGAGACGAGTGCTAAATCTGGACTGAATGTGGAGCTGGCCTTCACTGCAGTGGCCAAGTGAGTCTCACACACACACACACACACACACACACACACACACACACAACATGCAGCTTCCTGAAGGGATTGATGTCTTTGGGTTTCAAAAACTCTGCATCTCTTAAGGTGGACAGGTGGAGATAGAAGGTTTGTACGATCATGTAAAAACGTAAGGACTTAAAAAGACAGAAGTTGTTAAGGCAGCCGTTATAATCAGATCAGCATCCAAACCAAAAGTTTCCCTCGACAGCAACGCAGCAAATAGTTGTTAAACGTTTGTGATGTGAGGATGCTGTTTTCCGGCAGCGTGCCTCACCGTTTGTGTGGGAGTTGTTGTACATTTCTAGCCTCGTTATGGTAACCGGCTGGCGTTGCCAAGAATAGCCTGACGGTCTGGCACACAACAGATCCAGAACATGAGACCAGATCTGCTCCTGTTCTGTTTTTACATCCTTCTCTTGATTCCTGCTCTCTACAAACGTCTCTTCTTTGTTGGACAAGAACGTGAATAACTTCCTAATATATCAAACGTTTTGCTTTAAAGTGGGAAAAAACTCACACTTTTGATGTTTACATTTAGTTATAAATATAGTCATACATATTCAATGCGTAGATATTTCACCTTGCAGCAACTTTGGGATCTTGGCTTTTATGAGTTGCCAATCATGCAGAACATCCAGGCTTGAGCAATATTCTGTATTTGGATCTTTTTTATGTCTGCATCCCTTCATTTCACTGGGTCTCAAGGATGAACTGCTTAGATATTAGTCAAAAGTCAAGATCACTCTGACCTCACATAACTCAAGACCGCTCATTTAATTTAAATGTCTAACGGGATAAAATGTCACCAAATGTCACCAAATGTCAAAAAAGACATTTAAATACAAACTCCCAGTTCTGAGTTTCCTTCGACAAGGATCCGACTCTCAAATCCAGTTCAAAGATATTGACATGAATGGGAAAACTGATATTTCACATCAAATGTAAATGTCGGTGCATTCATTTAGATGTCTTCCTGCCATGATATGACACAATGGTGAAAATGTAATTGTGATATGTTATCATTTGAATACGACGCTGCTCTGCTGCCACCTGGTGGTAGCAGTTAGCCTCACGTTTCCACCGTCTCTCTCTCTCAGGGAACTGAAGCACCGGACCATGAAGGAGCCCGACGAGCCAAAGTTTCAGCTGCAGGAGTACGTCGACAAAGAAATGAGGACTGTCGGCTGCTGTCGCTCCTAGACCACCCTCGTGTGTGTATGTGCGAATGAGCGTGTGTGTGTGTGTGTGTGTGTGTGTGTGAGAGAGAGAGAGAGAGAGAGAGAGACAATGTTTTAGAGTAGTAATTGATCCGGTGTGTCTGGGAATGATCATGAAATCCCAGCGTCTCTCTCGCTCCCAGCCCACCTTATCCTCTGCAACTGTGAATGTAATATACCTCCCATCTACATGCTTGCACATACACATGCATGGACGCACACAGACACACACATCTGTAGGGTTTACTTGAAAGCCCATTCAATCCATTTTTTTCCATTCGTGTGATGTAAATATTTTAAATGTAATATTTGATTTTATTGCCCGACCTTTGTAGTTTGTTCCCCGAAGCTTTGTAGTTTGTTCCCCGAAGCTTTGTAGTTTGTAAAACGCCTGTCCGGATGAAACAAAAGGAACATAGACACAAATATCTTGTAGAAGTAATAGAAGTTATTATTCTGAACACATTTGTACAGATAACGCTGTTGCACCTGATGTAAGCTGCCAAACGGCACTGTGTGCTGTTTATGTACAGGATATCATACGATAAGAGTTTTTAATACTTGTTCTCGTGATCATGGCTATCATCATACTGACGTGTGGAGTTTTCATTTCAGACTTTTTATACACAGATTGTTCAGTTTGAGTTTAAAGCTGTCATGTGAAGCATTTTAAACAAGAAGTCTCCGTTAGTAAAAACAAGACCATCATCGGCAAAGAATCGGACGCTGCTGCGTTTTACGGTTTTCATCCACCCTGTTTGAATGTCATCAGCCCATTAAATGGCTGTAATCAGTTATTACCACCGCTATGATGCTTCAAGTAGTCAAACAGCACATGATTTAAAACAAAAGAATGTATTTAGGTTTGGAGAAACATCCAGACACTTTGGCCAGCCAACCAATCAAATCAATTAACTACGCAACCACTCAAATGCAGAGGGAAAGTTGATATTAGTGGTCACGATTCATTAACTATATATATATTTTTAGTATGTCATGAACCAAAAAAAAACATTTTTCCCTCCTCCTCCTCCCCCTCATCCAGCTTGGGTTTCATATGAGACCCAGACAGAGGTCGCCTGGGTGAAAATCTCGTTTGTTTGACCCTCCATCTACCTCGCGCAGAGAGCCGATGGATGGATGGATGGATGGATGGTTGGGTCAAACAAACAAAGGACTTTCACCCAGGTGACCACTGCACTTTTGTTATGCGACTTACATACCAAGTTACCAATTTTATTTTACATGACAATCATATTTATTTTACCCAAACGACAATCTTATCCAAATCCTAACCAAGGAACCAAAAACCCTTCGTTTGAAGTTTATTTTGAAGATACACTATGCATGTAATGAGCGATGGCCCTCATAGTTTGAAGATGAAAGGACCATGACCACATCAGATTTGCAAAGTGCCAGTCTTGTGTTCATTCAAGACCACATGTTGTAGAAGTGTTAAACATCTGTGAGCCCTAGAAGAAGAAGGTTCCACTGAACCGGTTTCCCTCCTGATGTTTCCTAGTTCCTGTCGTTGTGTAGAGATGTAGTCACTGTTGTTGGATCTCATATTAGTCATTTCTATCTTTATTTTTTGTGAGATGTTTAATGAAAGATGGTTTCATACTGCTGTCTGAAACACTATAAATACAGATTAAATTCCATTAAATGGTTGTACTGATAGACTTTCAGTATAAATCAGCAGATAATAATTTATTGTTAACTTGTAATCTGTAAACCTGAAATGATTTGTATTGTATCGATCTCTAGTGTTCCCAATAAAGAATCATTGAACAGTGATTGAGTGGTTTCTTACCTGATGAAGCTCACACATGGATCCACACCGCCACCGTGTGGCCAACTCCTGTTAATACAGCATTATGAGTTTGCAAAAAACTCACGACGCCTACGTCCACTTCGTTTACACGCACAGAGATTTATACTGAAGACATTGTTATGAATATTATAATTAATTTCTGCCAGTAGATCCCTCTTAATTCTACACACTGGTCCTTTAACTTGTAGCTCCATTGATCTGATAGTCTTCACCTCCAGAACAAGACTAAGTATATAACTGTATATATCTTTATATATCAAAAGGAAGGTGTGGTCACTCTTGAATATTAGCTGCTTAACTATTCATCCAGTGAAGCAGACAATTAATAACTTCTGCATTCAAAAAATGTATTTTTTTCCACTTAAAACATGACTATGAGGAGGCGGAGGGAGAGCAGAGACTGTGAGTCCAGGCCGACTTGACCTCCTTGTATGCAGAGTAACCGTGTGGGTGGTCCACTGGAACACGGTGGACATGCAGGACATTTTAACCTCAGCCTCTCTCCATCAGGCAGCAGTACGACACCGGCCGTGACATTCTGCAGGTAAGGAAAGGGAGGAGGAGGAGGAGGAGGAGGAGGGGAGTCATGCAGGTGAGCAAGAGCATCATGACCCGCTGCAGGAAATGAAGAAGGAATGCATGTTTTTAAAAAGTGAGAGTATACTGAAGTCTCCAAGTTCAGATGAATAAAGTAACATATCTTTTTTAACTCGTACAAATCGACTCCATGTACAGGATGTTGGTATTTTAGGGCGTCTGATTTTACGTCACTATCCTTTAAGATGTTATTCTAATCCATGAAATGGAAAATAGCTTTGTCTTGTTCAGAAACTGAACAATTTAGAATTTAGTCAGGCTTTCAGTTTAGACTGATTTGTCCCACATTTAATGACGAAGATGGAAATGAATGAATCTCAATTCATTCATTCATTCTTTTAAGCGTGTGTTGTCCATGTGTTTCTCAATCTCCTGTTCTCTCTTCCTGTGATTGTGTCCGAGTGGAAAAACAGGACTTCATGCATACGTGATCAGCACGGTGTGCTCAGTGACTCAGACTCTGGCTGACAGTTTATCCATTTTCCTAAAAATGTCCCAGTCTGGAACAGCATGACGCCTCCTCCTCCTCCTCCTCATCTCCCTCCTCTTCCTCTCCTGGTTACGATAGTTGCACACATCGTTCTGCTGATATGACCTGAAACATTTTGGCCAAATGGATCATTCACTTGAGTTTGACACACTGACCTGATTTCCTTTGGCCTTTGCACTGTTTTTTGTTTCTGTTATTATTTTGTGTTGGATATAATAGCTCATATTCAAAATTTGGATCATGATTATTTCACACTGATAAAAGGAGCTATTTTCTGTATTTCCAGTACTTAAAGTTTCACTCTTCAAGTCCTGATGATTCTTAAATACTTTTACTGTAGTATTTTCAAAGAGTATTTGTACAGTCTGGTATTAGAAGTTGTACCATCAGTAGAGGATGTGAATACTTCAACGAAGGCTCTCTCTGCATTTAAAGCCGGGTCGAGCTGCAATACCTCGTCTGCCCTGCAGGTTTCACACTTGTACCACAGATTTGCCGAAGCAGCAACAAGCAGCACTTGTTGCTCAGAAAGACATGAACAACATCAACAACAACAGGAGCATTTAACAACGTGTTGGACAGAGTTCTGCTTTTATATGAGGAAGTACTTTTTGAGTTTGTCGTTTCACGTAAACAATGTTTGTCCATTCCTTTCTCTTGCTAATTTAATAATTGCTATTGTGGTGTAAACTGGGAGATGAAACCCCGTATCACCTCGTCTTGTGGCCTTGCATCGTATACTAGACATGAGGATGAGTCATGGTGGCGGCGAGTGTGTGTAAATGTGTCCAATGGTGTGAATAAGTCAATAAGGGACAGTCATAGTCATGGCACTCGCTAACGGAGGCCCTCGTATGACTTAGCGAGGAGGCCATCTGCTGCACCGGTTGCTCCCACGTGTCATTAACCCGACCTGAGGGCACCGTAACCCCGATGGCTGTCCTGGAGACTCCATCCATCACCAGTTTCCAAGCAGTCCGGCTCTGGTGGACTAAAGTCACCGAAAGTGAACAAACAAAAACAATGGAGCCGAGAGAGGGGGGCCATATTCCAAGAAAAAAACGTGAGAATTTGCAAGTTTATTCCGATGCTAACAACCGGCATCTATGCTAGCTAACGTCCCATGAATGTACATTTATGTTTGTAATGAATCATCAACGTGTGACATAACCTCGTTTAGGTCGTTAGGGTGATGATGTTGATGCTTATTGTTGCTTTTATTCATATGAGGACAAACTTTCATCTTATGGGTGTTTATTGATCGGGGTGGTTGGGCTAAGATGCTAGCGGTAGCTTTCACTTATTGTCATAGCAACGACAAACATCTGGTGTTAACTTGTTTCTATCGGCTATTTACGAGTTTCTCTCTGGGCTCTGTTTTTCCCGAGCTAATCCGCCGTCGTCCGTGTGGTCAGGAGGGAGAATGCCGTTAAATCCGGTAGTTCAGTGACCCTGCTATGACCTGCAGCAGAAACACTAAATGTAACAGCAGCTCTAAAGCTCTGTGATATCTGCAGGATGAGACGGTGAAGAGAGGAGGAGGTGAGGCGGAGGCGGAGGCTAGTCCTTTTGTTCTCCGTGTCTGGGTTTGTTGTTGTTGTTGTCGTGGTCTATCAGTCTGTCTCCTCTGAGTCACCGGACCATGCCCTGGCACCCAGCAGCATGGTTCCCATCTGATGATAAATCATAATTAAAGGCACACACAAGCGTCCATTGTTGTTTTGATCTCCAGACTGTGTGTAATAGTGACTTCATTATCAGAATATACACAACTAAACTCAACCGAACTGGATCAGATTCCATTGAAATGGACTGGTCTGCACTGGTCTGGATTTTTGACCTGACTTGTATTCGACCAGACTGGACTTCAGTAAAGTTTAGTGAATTTGATTGGACCAGACCTGGAATCTGGACTTGGATGAGTTGGGTTTTTACTTGACCCTCATTGGGTTGATTTGGATCAGATCTGCTGGACTAAACAGGGACTAGAATGGATGAGGAGGTCGGACCGACCTGGACTTGATTGGATTGTAAAGGGATTGGACTTCTCTGGGATTGATTGGATTCTGCTGGACTGGATTTTAAATGAGTTGTAATGGATCAGGTTGGATTTGATTTGATTAGATGAAAACTGGGTGGACAGACAGAAGAGACGGAGATAAAATATAATAAATATATATATCATGACATTTAATAAACCCTTCCTCCATCTTTACAGTATATCACTCTTCTGTCATCGTGTGTGTGTGTGTGTGTGTGTGTGTGTGTGTGTGTGTGTGTGGTTGGTTTCTGTTGTGGAGACGACGGGCCTTCCAGCTATGCACTCCCATTAAGATAAGCCGACTCTCCACTCAGCCGAAGAACGTCAACAAATAGAGAAGAACACCTCCCGCTGCGACCACACACACACACACACACACACACACACACACACACACACACACACACACACAGGCACACACACACACACTCTGCTCGGCTTATTTACCTTCCTGTGGAGTAGTCGGGGCGGGCCGTGGTTTATCTACTGTTCATTCAGGGAGTCGACCCTCGCTGACATGGAGGATGATCTTATTTCTGAGCATATTTCTGCAGTTTGTTTATGAATGGAAAGGCGTGCATGGGGAGTGTGTGTTCGGCTCAGATTAAAGCGGATAACGAGAGGAAAACATGTCAGGGTGACACAAACAAAGTCCCCTCCCTCTCAACATCTGCCTCCGTTTGACAGTGACTCACTGATAACACAAAACACACAAATCATAGAACAGAAAGCAGCTTTGGAGACGACCACAAAGCCCGCGTCCCGCCCCCTCCCCCGCTCTGCCCACCCGCCTACCTGTGATTGGTCTGCTGGAGGTGGGCGGGGCGTTCATCAGCAACACTGGCAACACCTGGGCCCTCGTTTCAGCGTCGCCTTTAAAAGACTCAGAGCTCAGTTGTTGGTGTTGCCTCACAGACCTGTAGGTCAGAGGTCTTCAACAGGGGGTCCAGGACCACTAAGGGGGTCTGCAGAGTTACTGCAGGGGGTCCCCGAAATTATTTGATCCCAAACTTTTTTTTTTTTTTTTTAAATATCTTCAAAAATACACCTTAACATGAATACAAAATATAAATCTTCCTGTTTGTTGAATGTTATGTTGAGAAGTTGTGATGTAGAAATTACAAAAATAGAATTAAAATATGAATCTGTCAACAATTAGTATTTTAATGTCTTATCGTTGTATAAATACATCATTACAAAGTACTGTTATACATGAACTATAGGCTGCACATTATTATTGTTTAATAATGAAGACAGTTTTATATGATGTGTAATTGGGGGTCCCTCCACTGGGTCTCTATAGGCCTTGGGGGTCCCTCCACCGGGTCTCTATAGGCCTTGGGGGTCCCTCCACCAGGTCTCTATAGGCCTTGGGGGTCCCTCCACCGGGTCTCTATAGGCCTTGAGGGTCCCTTCACCTGGTCTCTATAGTTCTTGGGGGTCCCTCCACCTGGTCTCTGTAGGCCTTGGGGGTCCCTCCACCTGGTCTCTGTAGGCCTTGGGGGTCCCTCCACCGGGTCTCTATAGGCCTTGGGGGTCCCTCCACTGGGTCTCTAAAGGCCTTGAGGGTCCCTTCACCTGGTCTCTATAGTTCTTGGGGGTCCCTCCACCGGGCCTCTATAGGCCTTGGGGGTCCATCCACTGGGTCTCTAAAGGCCTTGGGGGTCCCTCCACCAGGTCTCTGTAGTTCTTGGGGGTCCCTCCACCTGGTCTCTATAGTTCTTGGGGGTCCCTCCACCTGGTCTCTATAGTTCTTGGGGGTCCTTGGCCTGAAAACGTTGAAGACCTCTGCTGTCGGTTGATGATATATAAGAGTCTGAGCATTAATTTAAAATATTAACAGCAGGAACTGAAGAGCCCTTTTTACCTGCTTTCCAAAAGGAAAAGAAAAAAAGGCCTCAGGACTCAGCAGCTAATGTTAGACCAGAACCACTATGATCCAGCATGGAGTCGTGCTCAGGCAGGTCAGAGGCGTTCGTCACTCACCGCGCTGCTAAAGTTAGACGCTGCCACAGCCTCGGGACCGGGCTGGGACATGAGTCACGGACTGGAATCAGTCTGGGTTGGAGGTCCTCGGGTGCCTTCTCCTTCACTCGTAACTTCCTGGAGATGAATTCCCAGAGGAAACGTGCAGTCGTTCCAAGTTACACACAAATGTGTCACACAAATGATTGGAGGACGCCGTCCGACCCCCGACGGTCTGCATGGGCCTGTCAAAGTAATATTCCACTATTTAGTACTCTGCGTTCATGGTGTTTGTTTTATGTTCATACCAAAAACCAAAAACACAGAAGCAAAAAAGTGTTTTGTTCTATAAGAGGTGGTGTTTTCTGCTTTAATCTCAGATGCAAATACTATTATATGTATGTCTAAAAAAAGAACAGTATGAAAAAGGGCATTATAAGTCATAATATAGTAAATAAATATAGTATCGTACGTCAAAAACGCCGTGGTATAGTGTGTTTATATATAGTTATTTATAGGTTGTTGTGGAAACCGACTGGACCTTCAGCTTGTCAAGTAGCATTTATCTCATAAATATCTTTATGTTGTTCATCTTGTTGAGTTATTTCTGGACTTCAGTCCTCTTGTTTGCCAGACAGTTGAATGTGAAACGCTTCTATTGAGATCAGACTCATTATTCTGTTGTTGTTTTCTGGTTTTAGAGAACGCTTTGCAAACCTGTTGGGAAAGGAGTGTCATTATTCTCATTTTTCACTATTTTGCTTGAAACAGAGCTTTGGTTAGAAAGTGCTTCAGTCAGTAAATTCACTTGAAAGGAGCCAAAAAATATGTCTGTTTTAATTTCATCAGATATCTACGGCGGCATAATAGGGCCACTTCAAAAGAAAGGTCTGGACGAGGTGCAGGTCTGGATGAGGTGCAGGTCTGGACGAGGTGCAGGTCTGGACAAGGTGCCTTAATCATCTGAGCCAAGAGAAGCTTCTGGCAGACTGTGAATCACTTCATGTGGCTGCAGATGTCAAAGTAATGAGAAGGTGTTAGAGTTGTCTTCTCCAAATCTGCATCAGCCGTCGAGTGTAAATATAGACTGTTGTCATAGCAACATCTGTACAGGTGGCCCACGATGATAGAGACTTTGTGTGTGTGTGGTTTTTCTTAGGAATCAGTGGCTTCGTCTCATCTTATTTTCTTTCATCTTCGTCTTCTCCTTCTTCTTTGTCCTTTTCTCTGTCCTCCTCCTCCTCCTCTTCCTCCTTTCCCTCCTCTTCATCTTTGTGTTTCCAGGCAGACGTGTGTGAAGCTGACCATGAAGCAGGATCTCTATATGTGTAAGTACAGGAGGTCGGACCCCAAACACAAGAAAGGGCTTCGATCTTCCCTTTCACAATAAAAGCTCTAGACAGAAATCTGGCATCACCGCTCACCAGGGAAACTTAAATTATATATATGTATTATTACAAACATGACTTTACGTTATTAAAGATGCAAAGAAAATAACCTGAGTAGGATCCATCCATTACATAGATAACAACCTGGATAATGAGTAGGAAGTAGTGAATATTTGAGTGATTTCGGACTCAACCACCGACGGCATAGGGAAGGAGAACGTTAAGGGGAAAGGTGAAACTAATCAGACGATCAAGAAGGCCGGAAAACACAAATACAGGAAGTACAGAACTTCAAAATAAAACAGGAAATAAACCAAACAAACCCCAATACTGGAACATTTCAAAAGAGTATCATTAAGAGAGTGACACTAACACACACACACACACACACACACACACACACACAGTGCGGATGTCACTCTCCAGTAACATGAGTCAGTGAGGGATTACCCTGTGAGAACACAGAAAACCTGTTAACCCTCCCAAATATTCACCGCAGTGATTCATGTATCCATCACGCCGCTGAATATGAAGCACATATTTCCTGTCCGGTTTCCAGCGTTCAGCCGGAGACATCGTGGCACACAACTAGTTTCCAAAAGATCACCGAGTCCAGAACTCTCAGAGAAGAAAGCCAAACCTTTCCCTCCATCTGTCCGTCTGCACATTTGAATATGAAGAATATCAACCCGGATAGCTTTGTTGTACCGGACGGGAGACTGGGTTTATTAGAAAATAAATATTAAATATTGTCATCTAAATGGCTGTTTTTAATATTTTAAGATAGCATAAGTAACTGAAACAGGATACTTTAAATTTTATATACTCTTAAAAATCAGGCAGGTTTATATAAAATAGAAGAAGTCTGACGTAAATTAAAATGTATGGTTATTTATGATGGGTAAAACATCCACATTATGCTGACGGATCTCTGTTGGAATATTGTTTGGATGAATTGACTTCATTATTATCCAACGCTGTGATTTGTTGCAGCGTTTCAGCTCAGCTTCGATGCATCGTGTCTTTTTAAGATAAACTTCCATCTTCAGGAAATGTTTCCACTGGTTTTTTTTTTTATTATTTGTATGAAATCGTTTAAAATCCTCATGAATGAAAACCAAGCGGAGCCGCGTTGGCGGTGTTCATTCTGTCCTTTTTCCAAGGACAGCGTTTCGCTGGTTGTTCCACATGTGAGCTATGAAGGATGAACTGGTCATTTATTTGAGAGACGCTCAGAGCTTTTGGTTGTGTAAGATCTGAGTATAAAACCCTTTTAAACTGGCGTTGAATCATCTAGTAAAGGAGTAAAGGACATCGGGTCTTCCTGTCTGTCAACAGACTAACTCAGAATGTCTTTTTTGGTCAATAGGTTGGTGTTTGGACAAAGAATTCACATAACTGATTCCACAACCATAAATTAGGTTAAGTATTATATGATATTTATTATATGATGATATCACAATATATTATATTTATTGTATTTATTATATCATATCACATTATATTATATAAAAGTAAATGAAATGATGATGATATTATATGGGCTGCATGGTGGTGTTCGGGCTCCTTCTGTGTGGAGTTTGCATGTCCTCCCCTATGAATTAGTTTTTCATACCTTTTTCTGATATATGACAGGTTTTTATTTCAGACGGCACATTCTCTCGCTGTCATTCATCGCTGCCGAGAACTCATTCTGAATGAACCGAACCCACACCGACTAACAGCAAGTCTTCAAAGCCAAACATCGCTGTCCTCAGCAGAGTCATCGCTATGGCCACCGCTTCCATGGCAACGGGGTATATATCGCCGAAGCAGCGCGGGGGGCTAGCTACCTCATTAGAGACGAGAAGACTAAATGCAAGCATGAGCTACTTACCATTCATGTGATGACTTAATGTGTGCATCTGTGCTGACCTCTCCCGTTTCCACCGCACGCCGTAACCCATCGACAGCTCTGGGAGGTAGGGAAGGAATGGGGCGGGGTGGTGGGGGGTCTAATATACCCATGCCCTGTCAGCACCTGTCAGCACCCCCATGTACCCACACCCTTTAGTTCCCCCGATAATGGCTAGGTCCGTTCAGATCGGCACGTGGTCCAGACACGTGGTAGCAGAAACGTGAGCTGGATCGTGAGTCCGGCTACTGTACATGCTGTTCTCTCTGTGATGGTGACATCACATCCACCTGCAGGCCACAATGTTGCCTCTACTTGTTTACTCTCTTCTTCTCTTCTTCTCTTCTTCTCCGGATTCTATTTTATTCTTTTCTGCTCGAACCGTTTTCACACCTCAAGTGTCGCTCCTGAATCTGGACCCCGTCTAGAAGCCGACCTTGACCTCTAGTGACAAAAATGTACTCTTCTGTTTCAGAACGTGACGTTCTTATTGTACCGCACAATTTCTTCAATTGTGTTCAGAATGAACAGGGGGGGGGTTCAGGTCCTGTAGGGGGGCGTTTCAGGTCCTGTAGGGGGGGGTTTCAGGTCCTGTAGGGGGGCGTTTCAGGTCCTGTAGGGGGGGGGTTTCAGGTCCTGTAGGGGGGCGTTTCAGGTCCTGTAGGGGGGGTTTCAGGTCCTGTAGGGGGCGTTTCGGGTCCTGTAGGGGGGGGTTCAGGTCCTGTAGGGGGCGTTTCGGGTCCTGTACAGGGGTTTCAGGCTCTGTAGGGGGGGGGAGTTCAGGACCTGTAGAGGGGCGTTTCAGGTCCTGTATGGGGGTTTCAGGTCCTGTAGGGGGCGTTTCGGGACCTGTAGGGGGGTTTCAGGCTCTGTAGGGGGGGTTCAGGTCCTGTAGAGGGGCGTTTCAGGTCCTGTATGGGGGTTTCTGGTCCCGTAGGGGGGGGGGGGGGGTTCAGGTCCTGTACATGGCTTTCAAGTCCTTTATGGGGGTTTCAGGCTCTGTAGGGGGGGGGTTCAGGTCCTGTACGGGGGTTTCAGGTCCTGTAGGGTGGGTTCAGGTCCTGTAGGGTGGGTTCAGGTCCTGTATGGGGGTTCAGGTCCTGGAAGGGGGTTTCAGTTATCTCGGTCGGTGACTTCTAGTGACAAAAATGTACTCTTCTGTTTCAGAACGTGACGTTCTTATCGTACCGCACAATTTCTTCAATTGTGTTCAGAATGAACAGGAAGATTCGCGGCTCTGGGCGGTTCGATTCCGCGGCGGGAACCCGCTGCATGATGGGAGGCCATGCACCCTCTATTAGGGAAGTGTAGCACAGAACCAGATGTATTGATTGTTAATCTCCAAAAGCCAAGACGATCAGGACATCAACGTGGGCGAGCACATGGCAGAACCCGAGCTGCTCTCCAGACAAAGAGATGCACGTGCACACGGATCATCACTCCCTGTTGTTACGTTGCACCCACGCACACAACAAACATATCCAAAGATACATATGCCCACACAGTGAAGGAGTTCAAGGCAAAGATTAGAATAGAGTATTATGAGTGAGCTAATAAAACCCACAATAAAGGAGACCAATAAGATTCCATGTGGACTGTTTATTTTCCTTACTTTGCAAGGCTCTCCATCACATAAACAGCTGTTCGTTTTATGAATGCGAGCCTTGTCAGAGTGCACATTTCACATGGACCCTGGTGGTCATTTAATGGAAGGGAACACTACGTTTGTGTGTGTTCATGAACTCAACATTTGTAAATCAAGTCCTATTTATTATCTTTATAATCATCTTTAGTATTTTATCATTTATGTGAACAATGTGATGTAAAGGTAAATGTAGAGCATTAAGGTCCTTAGGATGTTAATGTTGATGCTTATTGTTGGTTTTATTGACATGAGGACAAATTGTCATCTTATGGGTGTTTATTGATTGGGGGAGGTTGGGCTAAGATGCTAGGGGTAGCTTTCACTTGTTGTCATAGCAACGGCAAAGATCTGGTGTTAGCGGGAACAAGCAACTTGTTATCGGCTCTTTGTAATTAAAAACTCCCAAATTTGCCACTTTGTTTCTACTTTCCAGTTTAGAGACAGATACATGCATAAAAACCAGCCCACTTTGTGTTTCGAGCACTTCTAATTGTCCTCGTGTCGGCTTTTAAAAAGATGTTTCCGAGGCCTCGAGGTAGCAGAGGAAATGAGAGATGAGTTCATAGGGCTCTCTGGTTATTGCGATATTTGGCGGTTGGAAATAATGAAAATGAAGATGCAAAATAAGTTCCAGCGCTGAGGCAGCACGTGGCGTCGGAGAGTTGATCTAATTTATACATTTCTATGCAATTATCCGTTCTGTTTGGTCGACAGGAAACAGGCAGAGCGTGTTGATTTAAATGACGTAAAGACATTATTAAGCACACAGTTATTCATCCGGATCCTAAACTGGAACTAGTCATGACAGTGCAAAGGATTTCTCCACACTTGGTGTGTCAGTACATATAATAAAAAAATAATAATATATAAAATTATACTTATATCATGCTATCTAACTTCCTGGCTTATGTAAAGCACTTTGAAGTATCTTGTACTATGGAGACGGAGCTATACAAAGAAACTTGCTTTGCCTGGAGCAACTTATACGTCTGCAAATGTTGAAACAGGATGCTTTTCTTCAGCTGGATGTTGCATGTAGAATTGGAACATTATGAGTGGTGAGTGAGCTGCCCAAATCAAACCCTGCTTTCTGGTCTGGTGGACTCTAAATGGACCATAATGTACTAAATGAACATCATGCTGGATTGAAGAAGACTTGAAACTAGAGATTGAGACCATAAACTCATGTTTACAATGTTTACTGAGATAATACATCAAGAGAGAAGTAGGACCATTTTCTCATAGACTTCTATACAACCAGAGAGGAGTCGCCCCCTGGTGGCCAGCAGAGAGAAGTAGGACCATTTTCTCATAGACTTCTATACAACCAGAGAGTAGTCGCCCCCTGGTGGCCAGCAGAGAGAAGTAGGACCATTTTCTCATAGACTTCTATACAACCAGAGAGGAGTCGCCCCCTGGTGGCCAGCAGAGAGAAGTAGGACCATTTTCTCATAGACTTCTATACAACCAGAGAGGAGTCGCCCCCTGGTGGCCAGCAGAGAGAAGTAGGACCATTTTCTCATAGACTTCTATACAACCAGAGAGTAGTCGCCCCCTGGTGGCCAGCAGAGAGAAGTAGGACCATTTTCTCATAGACTTCTATACAACCAGAGAGGAGTCGCCCCCTGGTGGCCAGCAGAGAGAAGTAGGACCATTTTCTCATAGACTTCTATACAACCAGAGAGGAGTCGCCCCCTGGTGGCCAGCAGAGAGAAGTAGGACTATTTTCTCATAGACTTCTATACAACCAGAGAGGAGTCGCCCCCTGGTGGCCAGCAGAGAGAAGTAGGACCATTTTCTCATAGACTTCTATACAACCAGAGAAGAGTCGCCCCCTGGTGGCCAGCAGAGAGAAGTAGGACCATTTTCTCATAGACTTCTATACAACCAGAGAGGAGTCGCCCCCTGGTGGCCAGCAGAGAGAAGTAGGACCATTTTCTCATAGACTTCTATACAACCAGAGAGGAGTCGCCCCCCGGTGGCCAGTAGAGAGAGGTAGGACCATTTTCTCATAGACTTCTATACAACCAGAGAGGAGTCGCCCCCCGGTGGCCAGTAGAGAGAATGCAGGTTTAAGGCACTTCAGCCTGGGCTTTACTTTTCATAAAGGTTCAGGTTCAGGTTTGCATCAGAAGTTGGTGCTTGTTTTAGTTCAGTGTAGTTTATTATAGATCAGACTTTATATATTTAGATATTTTTGTTCGTCTGATCTCAACTTCCATATATATATATTTGTTTTACTTTGTGTTCACTTGGAGGGAAGTTTACGGTTTAAAACAGTGCATTCGCTGCTATAACTTGATTTCATTTTTAACTCTTGAATATTGACGAGAGTATTGGTCGTCAATTATCTAATGAAAAACATTATTTTCTCTTTTTCCACGGATATAACATAGAATTTACACTTTCATCATTCACACATATAATGCAGTTCATCTGCATTGACTGTAACAGAGCAAGTTCAGTGTGAATGAAATCAGGTCAATCAGCTACAGAAGTATGAGGTGTTATATAAAAAGAAAAAGGCTGTGACACAGTTTTCCACCGCCAGTCAGCCCCCTCATCAGCCAACCCTGCTCACCTGGACACACAGCTGCTCCACATCAGCAATCAGCACACTTCTTAAGACTCCCCAGCACTCAGCATCCGGTTGACTGGACGTCTCTTCTGATGAATGCTGTTGGCGTGAAGTGTCTTGTTGTGATGATGAAGGAGGATGAGGAGGGAGTCCTTCCTCAGACGAGGAGGATGGCTGATCTTTCTCACGTCCATGAAGCAATCAGGACCGGAGGACTCGTTGTTTATTGGCCGTGTCCCAATTGACCTTGTTTATAAGGGGAAACCACAGCCAGCTGTCGACTGTAGTCAACCCCCTGATCCGTCCTTGCTCCTGTAGGGTGGTTAGAGGTCCTGTAGGGGGGGGTTCAGGTCCTGTAGGGGGGTAACAGGTCCTGTAGGGGGGTAACAGGTCCTGTAGGGGGGGGTTCAGGTCGTGTATGGGGGGTTCAGGTCCTGTAGGGGAGGTTCAGGTCCTGTAGGGGAGGTTCAGGTCCTGTAGGGGGGTTACAGGTCCTGTAGGAGGGGTTCAGGTCCTGTAGGGGGGTGTTTCAGGTCCTGTATGGATGTTACAGGTCGTGTATGGGGGGTTCAGGTCGTGTAGGGGGGTTAGAGGTCCTGTAGGGGGGGTTCAGGTCCTGTAGGGGGGGTTACAGGTCCTGTAGGAGGGGTTCAGGTCCTGTAGGGGGGTGTTTCAGGTCCTATATGGATGTTTCAGGTCCTGTACTGGGGTTTCAGGTCCTGTACGGGGATTTCAGGTCCTGTAGGGGGTTGTTTCAGGTGCAGTAGGGGGACCTTTCAGGTGCAGTAGGGGGACCTTTCAGGTGCAGTAGGGGACCTTTTAGGTGCAGTAGGGGGACCTTTCAGGTGCAGTAGGGGGCCTTTCAGGTGCAGTAGAGGGGTTCAGGTCCTGTAGGGCGTGTTCAGGTCCTGTACGGGGATTTCAGGTCCTGTAGGAGAACACAGCAGTTACAAAATCATGTTATAATCATTTTCTTTTCCTTTTTTAAAATATGAAAAGGCCTACTTTGTTTTTGTTAATACTGTCACTTAGTGTTCCCATTTAAAAAGGTATGCCAATTACCTTTATATAATATTTCTTTCTAACATTCTCCCATTTCTACAGCGGCATGAACAAAACAGATCACGCTGTGATGTAATCAATGAAAGGAACAAAAAGGAAGCCTTTGTCTGCGAGACTTTGGCTCGACTTTTTCAAAGTCAGTCTGGGTATGAATGCAGTGCTGCAGCCCGTTCACCGCTCCCATCGGAGACGGTTGATCACGAGGTCAGGGATGGAGTTCAGGGCAATCTGTTGTTCCAGGTCCTCTTTTGGCATAAATACCAGGGTGCATTGCAGGTTTCTGTCCACTTCTTCAGGCAGCAGAAACTATTGATCACAGGCAGGTTGTCCTCAGGAGCAGAATCTCAAATACTTAGCAGAGAGTTGGAAGTATTTTAAAAGGCATCTCGTCTACAATTTGAAGAGGTAACTTGGGGTCTCCTTGGATCGGGGCCTTTTAAGAGTACATTCCTGCAAATATCCTGTTGAATTTAAGTTTGACTTACTATAAATTATTATTTATATACTAGCTTTCCAAACTTTTGCAATTAACGAGAGTGCATCATTAAACATCCGAGTCAGACGAACACACCTGGCAGATGTGGGCGTTCTCATCAGCACCGTGATTCACGTTGTGTTATGCAACAGGTTTCTCTCAAGTGCAGCAATGTGTGTCTTCAACATGTGATTCAGACCTCGTTTTAAGTAATCAGGGCAATGATGGAGTGTCTCATGTCAGGTTATGTAAAAGCTTTTTTCCCTCCCTCTTCGTCTTGTTTTTCCTTTCTCGTGTTTCTCTTAATGCTGGTATTTATCTTCACAAGGGTGGCTGGACGTTTTGTCCAGCGTGCTCTGAACACCACTTATGTCTGAGAAGGACAGAGCCAACGGTGACAATAACCAAAGGTCAACCTCTGAGGGTCAGCTGTTGGTGGTGGAGATGATAGCTGACTGGTACAAGAGGTGGCTACCTTTCTGAAACCAGCACACGGAGGTTTTTGAACAAATAAATCTGAAATCTGATCAAAAGAAAAAACTGCAATGTGTTCCTTTGCTGTAATGACTACAGCCCACATCAATTTTTTGCGATTTGCCCCCCCAACTTCTGTTTTTCACTCAAATCTGCAAAAATTCAAAAGATTTTCTCTGTATATGAAAACATTACAGAAGCAGCCCCAAGATGCCTGTATGATGAAATGACCTCATGCTGCCCCATGTCATTTGTTATCTTCACGCTGAGAAGCTGAACAGGCTTCTGAATTTAAACCCTAATGGTCACCAAAGCTGCCCAGAATGGTTGCCACGCAACAACAAAGGGACTATAAGACCACCGATGACAACTGTTGTCAATCCCTTCTGCAACTAACGCATCAACATGATTGTAGTCCCTTCTGCACTATAATCTATGATGCTTAAGTTTTCATGAAATTCAACTCATTTTAGATACTATTTATGGCCTGTTTTTCTTTCTACAATATATATGCTGTGTATTTATCTTTACGTCTTGACAGCTTCAATTGCTCGTGGCGGCCTCAGACAATGTCTCCGATCCATTTTATCTGGTTGATTACAGCCTCTTCACTCTCCTACTGTGTAATACACACACAAATCAACAAGGACTGAATTTCTATTCATTCTAACTTAATAATCCGCTGTAAATCTCTTCTTTTGAACGGCTCAGAAAGGTGTGTAGCTTTTCCTTTTACGGGCTTGTTTGGATTCACAACATGAGATAAATGACACGTGGACTGAGAAAACCAAAAAACAATCTACCCAAACATCCGGTAGTTTGCCTCGCCCACCTCTGCACTGTCCATCCGCAGGCTCAGCATCCTCCAAACTCATGTTGTATTAGTTTGTTTTGCACTCTGGCGACACATCTAATGGATGATGATGAGTCCCTCGCTGTGCAGCAGCACAACGGCAGCTCCGCACACCTTCTACTTCCGCCTGCAGAGACGTAAACCCCCTAAAGACAACCGGGCTGTTGCACACTCGTCCAATGAACACGAGACACACAATATCTGCTGAGTCACCGCTGACGTCGGTGAACGTGCATCCATGTAGTTTTCAGCATTTCCTAAAGTAGCTTCAATGGGGAAGGAACAGAACTGTTGGTGCACGATGTCATACTTTGCATAATCGAGACAAAGTGTATGTTTGTGTGCAGTGTGTGTTAGCCGTGTGTGTGTGTGTCCATTTCCAGGCCCATGGAACACTGTATTTTATAATGTGTGCTAAAAGGGCAGAAGGAAGTATCGGGAGGAAAAGACATCGTTTCTCTAATTGAAAAGGTCAGCGAGTTGGAAAAGAGGAAACAAAGGCAGGATATAAGGAACATTACGACTTAGGAAAAAAAAGGACCTGAGGGAGGGGGGCAATATTCCGGGGAAAAAAGTTGCAAATTTGCGAGTTCATTCATATATAAATACGATATAAATAATTGCTTTGGCTAACACTGGATGTTTGCCGTTGCTATGACAACAAGTGAAAGCTACCGCTAGCATCTTAGCCCAACCGCCCCGATCAATAACACCCATAAGATGACAGTTTGTCCTCATATCAATAAAACTAACAAAGAGCATCAACATCATCACCCTAAGGACCTTAAACGTAAACATAAACGTACATTCATGGGACGTTAGCTAGCATAGATGTCGGCTATTAGCATCGTAATAAACTGGCAAATTTGCTACTTTTTTCCCAGAATCTTGCCCCCCTCTCTTGGCTTCCGTTACAGAGGCTCTAATACGACGTCGTAGAAAATGCGTGTTTTCTGTGTTTATTCTGTATTTTTGCGTCTGCGAATGAAAACCACTTGAGCTTGCAGACCGAGCGGCATCGGCTGGATCTCGACGTGCTCGCTGTGACTCATTTCTCCTCCTTGACTTACTGGCAGCCAAAATGAAAGGCCGCTTTTGCAACAAGTCCTCCGTCACAGCAAACCGAGGCCTCCTCTCGTTGACAGACTCATAAAATTACTATGATCAAATTAGAAAAAAACCCATGTTAGTCTCACATCCCCGGGCGGCGGGCGGAGAGTCTCCCACAGAGAGATGACGCATGTTTCATCTGGTGACAAGGAAAAAAAAGATAAGGGAAGTTGAAGCGTCTTATTCTGGCACCTTTGGTCTTAATGGAAGATTATATTCTGTAAGGTTTCACCTTTTACATGTTTAAATGTCAAGGCTTATTTTAGGACCACAGATTTAATAGTTCATTCATGGCTGAGAGGTGATTTATTAAATATAGAAGACGAATGATCCCACATTCTGGTCATTTCCCATCAATCTGCTCTATCGATCGTCTTTGTTTGCATAATGCAGCTCAATGGCAGCTCGCTTCATTTAACGGTAATCACGGGGGAGGAGGGAGGAGATGGATGGGAAGAGGTGAGGAGGAAAGGTCAGGTGGGTCAAACAAACACAGCACCTTCACCCAGGTGACCAGTGTTTATGTCCGATGTTAAACCAAGTCAGTCACTTATTTTACTTCACTTTTAGTTACATCATTTACATACTTCACTAATTCTGCAAATTTAACACGCATCATTATTTAACGTAACAAACAAATCATTTTCAGTTCCGAACCGAAGTAAAGCTACGATGGAGGTTCATCCTTTAAAAGACGTTTCCTGTCAATGCAGAAGTTTATTTTGAAAAGAACTGATGCATGTAACTTCCTGAAACGTCCAAAAGCCAACATGAGAGTGACCTTTTGTTCCCGATATTTGCTCCTTTAGCTCTGTTTTGGTCTCCACCACCGCCTGAGGGATATATCTGAGAACTTTACCTGCTAAATGCTTTGCGATGCTCAAAAGTCGGTTCTTTGGCGCCGAGCAGGAAGTCGTAAACGTTTCATGTCACACAAATTAATAATTCAAGATCCATTTTTTCTTCCGATCTATTGTTCTGCGACTCTGACTACACGTGATGAGGATGACTGTATCTGAAAAAGGGCAAAGACATCACATGTATGTTGACATGACTTATCTAAAAAGACTCCTAATGAGAAAATGTGAAATCATTCCTCTATCTAGACATTTCTCAGGCTGACGCACATGTTTGAGGATCGGACCATTCTCTTCCATCCCAGTCCTTTTGAATTATTTATTCTTTTTTGATGCAAATGATCGTCTTAATGATCCCGTTGACAAACAAGGGAATGCAGCAGCACATTAACAAAGCTTTCTCTGTTGACTTTACCAACAGCAGTGTGCTGCATGTGCATCGCCTCCCAAACATCACTAAACGTCACCAGCCTGATTTGCGTAATCACAAGAAAACCACTGAATATATATACACACACGATCACGTCTCGGAAAACAAAACATATTACGTCGGCAGTTATGACTCGGAGCTGCAGCCACGCTACGACGACGTCGGGATGGATGTGTTCTCTTAAGTTAATTGGTAAATGGCCTCTGTGTAAACTGCTGCAGCCTGGAGGACAACAAGCGTGTAAAAACACCAGTTTTAGGAGAATGCATCATCATCGCCATCTTCATCATCCGTGCTTATTCAGTGGAGCTGACGGCAGCAGGTTTATAGACGTAAACAGAGAGGATGATCTCCATTATTTCCTTTGATACATTGGCGAATCAATTTCCTGCCCGCTGGTGTTTGACTCTGTATCTGACGATGAACCGGGACCAGTTAAACCAGCCGAAGCCCGAAAACAGAGTGGAAATAAGCTGCAGCTCATGTTAGCTTTCATAACAGGTTGCAGATGGAAGACGGATGGATGATGGAATGGATGATTGGCAGCAATGGATGGAAAGGTAGCTGGGAAATTAGATTTATGATGCTAAATATGGATTATGAAGGGAAGGCTTTCGTTTCATCGAAGAGTTATATCATCAGAAATAATCTCAAACCGCAGGTAGAGCCCATGTTTGAATTTGGAAACCAACATCTGTGATGTATTGGGGATCATAATATTTGGACTTTTCATTCTGCTGTATGAAGGTCAGACTATCCTGACGGTGATGTGGTTGAATATTAAATCATGTTAACTGATCGTTTTGGGAGTGAAAAACATACATATTATCCCAGCTGTAGCACATCCAGCAGATATGATCTATCTGTTCTAATAAATACTCTTCTTTAAGCTCAGGTTTGGTCTCCACCAACTGATATATTTAGCTCCATAACGTTGTAACGTTGTCCAGCAGCTCGTCGTTAATTTTGTCTAGTTTACCAAAAAACAGTTTAATAGATGACCCCCAAACAAACTCAGTCGTTTCAGATTCTGTTTCCATCGTACATTTAATCTTCTTCCATCAACACTTCATTCTCCTGCCAGCTGTTCTTACTGGCAGCAGCAGCTTTGTTCTTTGGGGGTCTCTTCAGTTACATAATCCCACCAACTGTCTGTACCACAGATCCACGGTGGAAAAAGACAGTTGAACTCTGAGTACAGGTGATTTTACATCACACATATTTGCTCACTTACCTTTTGCTCACACACACACCTGAGGGATCATACACAACTTTACCTGCTAAACAATGACTATCCATAATGGTTCCTGTGACCATGAATGGATTCAGGAAACTCAGATGATTATGTCACAATTAATAATTCAAGAATTTTTTCTCCTTAAATCTGACTAGCGTGATTAACGAATGATGTACTGAAAGGGCAAAGACATACAAGTTAATGACTTATCTAAAAAGACTCCTAATGAGAAAATGTGAAATCATTCCTCTATCTAGACATTTCTCAGGCTGACGCACATGTTTGAGGATCGGACCATTCTCTTCCATCCCAGTCCTTTTGAATTATTTATTATTTTTTGATGCAAATGATCGTCTTAATGATCCCGTTGACAAACAAGGGAATGCAGCAGCACATTCACAAAGCTTTCTCTGTTGACTTTACCAACAGCAGTGTGCTGCATGTGCATCGCCTCCCAAACATCACTAAACGTCACCAGCCTGATTTGCGTAATCACAAGAAAACCACTGAATATATATACACACACGATCACGTCTCGGAAAACAAAACATATTACGTCGGCAGTTATGACTCGGAGCTGCAGCCACGCTACGACGACGTCGGGATGGATGTGTTCTCTTAAGTTAATTGGTAAATGGCCTCTGTGTAAACTGCTGCAGCCTGGAGGACAACAAGCGTGTAAAAACACCAGTTTTAGGAGAATGCATCATCATCGCCATCTTCATCATCCGTGCTTATTCAGTGGAGCTGACGGCAGCAGGTTTATAGACGTAAACAGAGAGGATGATCTCCATTATTTCCTTTGATACATTGGCGAATCAATTTCCTGCCCGCTGGTGTTTGACTCTGTATCTGACGATGAACTGGGACCAGTTAAACCAGCCGAAGCCCGAAAAAAGAGTGGAAATAAGCTGCAGCTCATGTTAGCTTTCATAACAGGTTGCAGATGGAAGACGGATGGATGATGGAATGGATGATTGGCAGCAATGGATGGAAAGGTAGCTGGGAAATTAGATTTATGATGCTAAATATGGATTATGAAGGGGATGCTTTCGTTTCATCGAAGAGTTATATCATCAGAAATAATCTCAAACCACAGGTAGAGCCCATGTTTGAATTTGGAAACCAACATCTGTGATGAGGAGGGGATCATAATATTTGGACTTTTCATTCTGCTGTATGAAGGTCAGACTATCCTGACGGTGATGTGGTTGAATATTAAATCATGTTAATTGATTGTTTTGGGAGTGAAAAACATACATATTATCCCAGCTGTAGCACATCCAGCAGATATGATCCGGTTTGAAAACGTGATCGTGTGCAGCAGGACTCAGCCTTTTGAAGAGGCTCCTTCAGGACTGAAGAGGATGAGAGATGCCCACCATCACGTTTTTAAAACACCACCATGATCCGGATGACCGAGGACCCTCACAGACACAGAACCCAATCATTTAATGATATTGTTTTGCCGATGTCTGATTAGATCCAGAAAATCCAACAGGGTTGAGATTTGCTGGACTTGGAGACACGCATCACATCGACAGGTGCATTAAATCATTTCATGCTTCAGATTTTTCTTTTGTTTTCTTGATATTGTGACACCTGTGGTTACCACGGCAACGGCAAAACGTGGTTCATCACTTTCCTCGGGCAGTTTGTCAGAAATACAATAAAGGAGCAGCGGCAGCAGCTTGTGCAGTGAAGACGTCAGTCATCAACCGTTTTACATTATGTTTCATAAAGAAACACCATTTTCTTTGAGCCTCTGTGACAACAAGCATATTGCATTTCCTACGAATGCTTCACAATAAAAGTCCCAACCATATATATATATATATATATATATATATATGGTGCCCTACTGGTAGTTAACCCAGGTTTCCAACCTGCTGCTGGATTGAGTAACAGACTTGTTTACTCGTGACGGCACGTCGACAACGACTTGATTGTGTTTCTGCTGAACACAACGGTGTGCAGCCGGGATCAACAGGCCTTTATCCCCCTCTGCTTGTTTAAGCCTCCTTTTATTTCTTTTTCAATAACATTCAGTGCCAATACTGGTGTGTGTGTGTGTGTGTGTGTGTGTGTGTGTGTGTATAAAAACACACAACGCACACACACACTAACTGTCTAATCCACGGAAAAGTAAACACGGTCGGCTGCCTGAATGTTTAACTGAACAGTGTGTGGGAATAGATGCATTTGTGTGTGTGTGTGTGTGTGTGTGCTTTTTGGTCCTGCATGAACAAATAAACACATTAAAGGAGTTATACAGATGTTTTGTTTTAAATGCATTGATGGATTTTATTCTCCCTTCAACTACAAACAGAGCTGCATGCACAGGGAGGTCAGAGGTCAAAGATGTTATGATTATGAGGGTCCAAACTTTATGCTAAGCTAAGCAAATGTTGACTCTAATTTGCTGGAAATGATGATTTTTCTTGTATGCACTAAAGCTAAGTATGAACCAGCGGTTATGGTTAAATTAGCAATAAAATGTGTAAAATAGTGCAAAAGCACAGTTTATGCTTTTATTACTACTCCACCTACACACTGATGTTATATTCAAACCATATCGATGTCCTCTCAGGGAGATATTTCAAGGTGAATTAAAAAAAAAAGAGTTTCAATAAAGACTTGGAGGACAGCAAAGCAGAGGGCTTGAACAGTAAAGTCAACTAAGTTAAATTAACAGGGTTGAAATGAGGAAACGTGTTTAACTTTTTGCTTCTTGAACATCGGGAGGAAACGAGGGGGAAAGAAGAGACGAGGAGAGGAGAGGAGAGAGAGTCTCAATTATTAGATAATCTCCATCTGCTGGGTGGATGTCATGCTTGTTTGATTGGACGATGAGAGTCCTCGCCTCCGGCCGCCTGCAGGCTGATGAACGGGCGGCGTGCTCGGTCAGGGAGCCTTCCATGTCTCCCACCGCATGGGGCATCTTCTTAACGGATGGACTCCAAACAAACAGCAGGGGATACAAGAGTCGATGGGAGGGAAGGTGAAGAAGAGATCAGAATAATGGGAAACGAATGGGAGGGGAATGGTTAAGATATGCAAGTAGAAGAGGAGAGAAGGAAAACAAACATGAGGCAGTGAATAATAGTAGACCAACAACAGGAAAGAACCAAATAAGGAGAATGATAAAATGAGTAGAAAAGCAATAGAATGCAAGAAGAGAAGAAAAAGAGAGAAGAGGAGGGAAATGTAAATGAAAAAGAGAATAAAAAAACAAAAAAATCTAAATGAAAAGGCAGGGAGAGGAAATTAATTAGACTTAGACTTATAAACTTATGTTTATCGATCCGGGATGACTTAGCTAAATAAATATACAAAGTAAACAATGAACAATAATCTTTTAGTGACTTTTAGATGTGTGTTTTATAGCTGATGTTTGAAAAATGATGTAACAGATGTTGACAGAGCCTTTAAAAGCAAACAACAATAACTCACACTTCATAGCGTTATCTTAAAAAGACCTGTCAATTCATTGTGGAATGGAAATCCAGGAAATTCATGGGAAATCTTTTCATTTCCACTTCATAACAGAGCTGGATTTGATTTATGCCAGTGACTGGTGAAGATTGATAAAGATGAATCTCCTCTAAAGAAAAAAGCTTTAACACTGTCAGCCAGTAGATGTCGCTGCAGAGGAACCTAATATTAATTTACTATAAATCAGATTAATCATATTTTAACTAATGCAGGGGAATTAAATCCAACAGTTTATCATGTAGAAACAGGTTTACACTTTAAACTCCCATAATATGGGCTTCCTGTGTGAGATAGCGAGCTAATTGCTCTCGAGTGAACTGTGAACTACATTTCCCAGGATGCACCGAGGTTGAGGGGTTAAAGGTTATCAACCACAGCAATGGCACCCTTCTTTCACTGAAAAACAAGAAAGAACTTTGGCCTCGGTATTGTGTAATATCGGTTATCTTTGAGGGACGCAGATGAACGCTGGCGGTCCGCCGGTCTCCACCGGGCGTGTATGAGGGAAGCGGACGCGGTTCGGGACCAGAATCCAGCTGGAAAAACGCATCCTGTGCCGCCGCTGGACTGCTGCGGAGGACTCAACAACGTGGACTACTCGAAGGTAAACACGGGAGACGGTTCTGCCCGTCTCACGTCCACGTGCGTCGGTCTCACCGCTCAGGCGAAGCAGCGAAAGGTCCCGGTTTGGCCGACTGACCCTGAACACGTCTCGTTGTTGTGCTGACTGAGCTCGCGACAGCCGGAACACAGGCGGAATAGATCTTTCAAAATAAAAGCACGGCTTTTATTTTGACTTACGCACATTTTAAATCAACCTGCATGCAGATGCGTTGAAAGACAGTCCCGTGAGTGCTTTACATTATTATTTATTCGCATTAATTCAGTTCACATTGAAATGCCTTCGTTAACTTGAGGTCATTCAACTCTACAGGTCAGCCTTGTGGCAGCATGTGTGACTGAAAAACAGCTCTGAGATCAGTATCTCACCACAGTGAACACAAGGCCTCTAATTTGACACACAAAATCTCAATGGTTCACTGTTTTTTATTTATTAGGAGCCAGCTTGTTATTGCTAAAAAAAAAAAAGAGAAAGACACAGAATAAAACAGCTTCTTATGAAAAAGCGAGACGTGACCCATCAAACTGTAAGAAGATATTAACCACTTGTGGCTGTTTTGCCCTCGCGGCCTCCAAACTCTGATATGAAGCAGATAAAACACACTTTGTTGGTCTCATGTCGGGCGTCAGCATAAAAAGCCACAGCGTCCCAGAGAAGCAGCGTCGTCCACGTCATCAGAATACAGTCTTACATCATGTGCCATACTGTGCTGTCATTTAAAAGAAAAAAAAGCCACACTCACCCTCTCATTCTGGACAATGACAATATTGTATGAAAGCCCACCACTGTGAATTCATACAGCAGTAAAAGGGTAGTTGTATTATGTGGTAATTGGCCAAGGCAGACATTTAGGCAAGAACACATAAATTAGAGCAGATGTGTGTGTTTTTTTTTCAGGCGGTGTGTAGCACGTGTCTTTTGAAAAAACCCCAAACCTAATTAAAAAAAAAAAAGGGTCAGGAGAGATGTGGCTCTATTTACTTCCAACAATTGAACTAAAACGTGGAAAACAACACGGGGAGAATACGTAGCCGGAAGGGTGTAAGTGTGTAAAATCGTATTCGGATGTGTTGCATTTGAAAAACTCAACTTAAAATATCTTAATTTATTAATAAAAGCAAAATGGAAACAGTTCCGTTGAAGGGATTAAAAATTGTGGCAGAGAAAAACACCAAAACTGGAGTCCGAAAAAACCCCACTTCTTATAAACACACATGCAACAAACATAAATGTCATATTTCATTGTCATGTTTTTATGGTTTTAGATCCTTCAGTTGCGTCATCTTCTTCTGGGCTTAGTGGTTCTCATGGTGTAACGGAGCCCGACTTCAGGATTAGTGCCACCAACTATTTATCCTGATAAACTCACTCAACTGCTAACGTTCTCACACACCAGTAAAGGACGGAGAACACGCATTACCTTCCATTAACGTTTGCAGACTTTTGCTCAAAATGTTAAAATACATTTGGATGGAAACGTTCCTATTTTAACACCTTTTTATATTATATACCTTTTTCAACGATCCAACTTTTCAATGAAACTGTTCTTTCTGTGTATTTATTCACATATTCTTTCAGATGGATGTGTCGGTGATGGAAGGCCTCCTAAAATACATCAACGTTCACGACTCCAGCTTTTGCATCGCTGTGATGGCCATCGTTTTCAACCCCCTCTTCTGGAACGTGGTAAGAGATGGTGCTGATCTTCTAAAGCCACTAAATAGTTTTTAGTGTCCTCTTGCACACTAAGATGTTGTGTAGCCAAACATGCATCCGGTTAAGAACACAAAGAAGTCAGGAAGTAAAAAATCTTCCAGAAACCATCGTCCGGATTGGATTTTGGTTGGATTCAAGCAAATTCTCTACAGTGTAATTGTCTGGGTTTGAAGTGCATCGGCAGCTTGGTGTATCTTCGTCCTTTCTACCCAACCTTGGTGCTTCTAATTCAAAAAATCTTTATTTAAAATAATGTTGGGCAGCCACAAGCAATAGCCAAACTCCTGCTGAGTTATCAGGTCCACACAATTGATTCTTCGATGGAAGGCTGTTGAGGGATCTTTGGTTGAATAACTCCAGATGATACTCCTATGACTCAGTTAGAGTCGTAGGAGAAACCAACCGGTAACCTGACTGTATATCTGCACAGATAGGCTTTCATTTCCACTTCATAACAGAGCTGGATTTGATTTATGCCAGTGACTGGTGAAGATTGATAAAGATGAATCTCCTCTAAAGAAAAAAGCTTTAACACTGTCAGCCAGTAGATGTCGCTGCAGAGGAACCTAATATTAATTTACTATAAATCAGATTAATCATATTTTAACTAATGCAGGGGAATTAAATCCAACAGTTTATCATGTAGAAACAGGTTTACACTTTAAACTCCCATAATATGGGCTTCCTGTGTGAGATAGCGAGCTAATTGCTCTCGAGTGAACTGTGAACTACATTTCCCAGGATGCACCGAGGTTGAGGGGTTAAAGGTTATCAACCACAGCAATGGCACCCTTCTTTCACTGAAAAACAAGAAAGAACTTTGGCCTCGGTATTGTGTAATATCGGTTATCTTTGAGGGACGCAGATGACGGCTGGCGGTCCGCCGGTCTCCACCGGGCGTGTATGAGGGAAGCGGACGCGGTTCGGGACCAGAATCCAGCTGGAAAAACGCATCCTGTGCCGCCGCTGGACTGCTGCGGAGGACTCAACAACGTGGACTACTCGAAGGTAAACACGGGAGACGGTTCTGCCCGTCTCACGTCCACGTGCGTCGGTCTCACCGCTCAGGCGAAGCAGCGAAAGGTCCCGGTTTGGCCGACTGACCCTGAACACGTCTCGTTGTTGTGCTGACTGAGCTCGCGACAGCCGGAACACAGGCGGAATAGATCTTTCAAAATAAAAGCACGGCTTTTATTTTGACTTACGCACATTTTAAATCAACCTGCATGCAGATGCGTTGAAAGACAGTCCCGTGAGTGCTTTACATTATTATTTATTCGCATTAATTCAGTTCACATTGAAATGCCTTCGTTAACTTGAGGTCATTCAACTCTACAGGTCAGCCTTGTGGCAGCATGTGTGACTGAAAAACAGCTCTGAGATCAGTATCTCACCACAGTGAACACAAGGCCTCTAATTTGACACACAAAATCTCAATGGTTCACTGTTTTTTATTTATTAGGAGCCAGCTTGTTATTGCTAAAAAAAAAAAAGAGAAAGACACAGAATAAAACAGCTTCTTATGAAAAAGCGAGACGTGACCCATCAAACTGTAAGAAGATATTAACCACTTGTGGCTGTTTTGCCCTCGCGGCCTCCAAACTCTGATATGAAGCAGATAAAACACACTTTGTTGGTCTCATGTCGGGCGTCAGCATAAAAAGCCACAGCGTCCCAGAGAAGCAGCGTCGTCCACGTCATCAGAATACAGTCTTACATCATGTGCCATACTGTGCTGTCATTTAAAAGAAAAAAAAGCCACACTCACCCTCTCATTCTGGACAATGACAATATTGTATGAAAGCCCACCACTGTGAATTCATACAGCAGTAAAAGGGTAGTTGTATTATGTGGTAATTGGCCAAGGCAGACATTTAGGCAAGAACACATAAATTAGAGCAGATGTGTGTGTTTTTTTTCAGGCGGTGTGTAGCACGTGTCTTTTGAAAAAACCCCAAACCTAATTAAAAAAAAAAAAGGGTCAGGAGAGATGTGGCTCTATTTACTTCCAACAATTGAACTAAAACGTGGAAAACAACACGGGGAGAATACGTAGCCGGAAGGGTGTAAGTGTGTAAAATCGTATTCGGATGTGTTGCATTTGAAAAACTCAACTTAAAATATCTTAATTTATTAATAAAAGCAAAATGGAAACAGTTCCGTTGAAGGGATTAAAAATTGTGGCAGAGAAAAACACCAAAACTGGAGTCCGAAAAAACCCCACTTCTTATAAACACACATGCAACAAACATAAATGTCATATTTCATTGTCATGTTTTTATGGTTTTAGATCCTTCAGTTGCGTCATCTTCTTCTGGGCTTAGTGGTTCTCATGGTGTAACGGAGCCCGACTTCAGGATTAGTGCCACCAACTATTTATCCTGATAAACTCACTCAACTGCTAACGTTCTCACACACCAGTAAAGGACGGAGAACACGCATTACCTTCCATTAACGTTTGCAGACTTTTGCTCAAAATGTTAAAATACATTTGGATGGAAACGTTCCTATTTTAACACCTTTTTATATTATATACCTTTTTCAACGATCCAACTTTTCAATGAAACTGTTCTTTCTGTGTATTTATTCACATATTCTTTCAGATGGATGTGTCGGTGATGGAAGGCCTCCTAAAATACATCAACGTTCACGACTCCAGCTTTTGCATCGCTGTGATGGCCATCGTTTTCAACCCCCTCTTCTGGAACGTGGTAAGAGATGGTGCTGATCTTCTAAAGCCACTAAATAGTTTTTAGTGTCCTCTTGCACACTAAGATGTTGTGTAGCCAAACATGCATCCGGTTAAGAACACAAAGAAGTCAGGAAGTAAAAAATCTTCCAGAAACCATCGTCCGGATTGGATTTTGGTTGGATTCAAGCAAATTCTCTACAGTGTAATTGTCTGGGTTTGAAGTGCATCGGCAGCTTGGTGTATCTTCGTCCTTTCTACCCAACCTTGGTGCTTCTAATTCAAAAAATCTTTATTTAAAATAATGTTGGGCAGCCACAAGCAATAGCCAAACTCCTGCTGAGTTATCAGGTCCACACAATTGATTCTTCGATGGAAGGCTGTTGAGGGATCTTTGGTTGAATAACTCCAGATGATACTCCTATGACTCAGTTAGAGTCGTAGGAGAAACCAACCGGTAACCTGACTGTATATCTGCACAGATAGGCTGTCATTGACTTGTTGGTCCGTCTTTGTGAATTCAAGGCAAACTGTGTTGAGAGTGTCCCTGAACTCCGTCTATCAGGCTAAAACCTCACATATCAGATACCTAATCTTCCTCGTTCAGGATCATGATGAGGCAATCTGAGACCGGTTTATAACTCGTATCTAATAGATTACGACGCTAATGCATCTCAGGATCAGGCCGTAAATAAAGCCATTCCCCGGAGACGCAGAACGATGACATCTTCTCTCTAGAATCAGAAATGCTTGAGATAAGAAGCGCTGTGCGGATTCTCCCACGTTTCAGATGACATTTTCCTCAGCGATGGGGTTCAGGGCGTCAGAGCGACATATCAGTTACGCATTGAGGATTACATAATACTGCAATTAGCTTAATGTAGTCATATTTAGAAACCACTTCCTTTTATGCGGCACCTTGCTGGGGTCAAAGTGCACAATTAATTATAACGTAGTTGCTCGTAATTAGCTGCAACCTTTTTTCCTCGGATATTGCCCCCCTCTCTCTTTTTTTTCCGACATACGCTTAACCTTGAAGCCTAATGATGAATGAAAATCTATGAATTCCCTTGAGAAAAAAGATCGACATCAGCCTCCTTTAACGTCGTTGGGATAATAAGGACACGTCTTGTTGTCCAGATGGGATCACATGGCGAAGGCTATCGGATGATTGGCTGAAAGTGGCGCAATTTACACGCTAATTTTCGCTGCTGCATGTGTTTGATATCGGAGAGTCATTCCAGTAACAAAGACTCATTTAACCGCTGACTCATCACACATGCAGCTCCAAAAGCCAATGATTTGCATCAAAGTACATTTCGGCCGTGTGCATGATACCAAATCACCCTTTTTGTGCATTTTGCTGGAAGATAATGTGTAAGTGGCTGTAATGGGGGGGTCGTTCAGCCAAACAGCAGTGATGGACCTTACTTAGAGAAGCAGGTGATGAGAGACTGTAATCCTGCAGGAATGAAGCTTTATGTGGGTTTTATTGGAAGAAAGAAACGCGTCATTGAGCTTGAATTATTCCATATTTCGGATCACGTTTCTGACACGTGCGATGGTTCAGGTTTAACTGCTGATGTGGTTTTTGGAGAGGTTTATTTCATATGGATGCTAACTTTGTTCCCTGCACACCTGGCTAGAGGAACATGATGATTCATGACATTTTAATGCAAAGGTAGTGTTGCCTTGTTTCTCTGCTTTGTGCAGAAATGTTTCAGCACGTTCCCTCCGGCCTAAATATAAGTCTTCATCTTTTTCATAATTTTTTTTTATTATGGCATTTTTATTTCAATATTTGACTGGTTCACCCTGTTATTATATTCTTACAAAACCGTGGTGGAGAACACCAGGAGTTGAGTTTTCATTAAAAACTAAATTATGACTGATGTTTTAAGTGCATGCCAAATTAATTTAGAGCCCACGAGGACAAATTTGCCTTCTAATTACTCATTTTTAAAGCAAAGCAAGATGTTTTTTTTTAAGCACATTTCATTCCAGGTGGAAGCACGATGTGCTGCTCAACGCATGAGCAACCACGGAGCAGCCGCAAGATAAAAAATAAATATGAATTATATAGAAAATAGCCAATTTTGTCAATGTTATCTTCGCCTCACCTGTATAAAATATAAATAATTTTTACTTTAATCCAACCATTTTCTAGGAATGAAAACGTCCACTTCAAACCTTGATGATGTGCCGAGTTGTGCTTTTATTGTCATTTTATTTATATCATATTATATTATATTATATTATATTATATCTGCACACATTCTACCTTCCTCACGGCGCCGACGTGGCTCTTTGAATGAGGAAACACTCCTACATGATTGAGTAGCGATCCTTTCAGTCGTGTTTTCTACTTGAAACGATAGAAGGACCACCCAGGAGACTCATTTTGACTTTTTTATTATTTAATTTCTAGGCTCCAACTTCAGGCTTTTAACACCAAAAGCGCTAAAAACACATTAGCATTACCTTGAGATTTTTATTAGCATTATATGTGATGGATAGTCCATAAAATAGTCAAAATTGGTGAAGCGAAATCAAAAACAGCCATTGGGGAAAAAAGTTTTAAAAAAAAGACACATTTGGAAACGTCAAACGTCTTTTAGCACATTGTGCTTCCACCTGAAATTTAAATGTACCAAATAAAAAAAACAGCTTGCTTTGCTTTAACAATTAGCAATTAGGAGGCAAATTTGTCCTCGTGGGCTCCAAATTAATTTGGCATGCAGTTCACACATGAGTCATAATTTAGTTTTAATGGAACCTTGTTGGTTTTGTAACAAGAGAATAACAGAAAAAAAAAGTGAACCAGCTTTAAAAGACTACTTTTACTTGAAGTACAATAATAAAAGTAAACTTTGAAGGAAGGTTGAAGTGTTCTTTAACTTTGTTGTAGTCGTAGGTGGTAGAAACTCCAAACATGTTTCCTTATTTTTAATTCGGCATGTTTGCTGTGGTGCCATATCGTTCCGATCCGAAAGATCATGGGACTTTTTGCACTACCTAACTCCTGAAGGTAACTGGTAGCACCAGATCGGATTCAGGGGTCAAAAACAAATAGATTCCATGTTGTTATGCAACAAAATAGGAAGGAAAAAAAAACAAGTTTTGCAAGGCGCTGATAAGAGGAAGGGACTCTGCAGTAATGGAGGTGTACTCTGAACACAGTGTTCCTGCTGGAACACGGACACAGTGAGGTTTGTTCCTCCTTCCCATGAGACCTCAATGCTGTGATTTATCAGACGACCTATAGAAATAAAACTCTTTATTCATTTGAGCAGATCTTTCATGTGATATTCTCTCTTCAAAGATCCAAGTCTGAGCTCAGAACTGTGCTCTTCTAGACAGAGATCTGACATGCTGGTCCTGGACTCCGCTGGACTCCCTGTCCCAATGTCCTGTCCTTCTTGATCAAGACCTTGGGTCAACCCAAGGTCACCCGGGTGCTGCCGGGCGTTTTCAGCCACTAGGTGTGGATCGTATCGGGACCTTCATCTTCATCAAGACACTGTTTCTTGGTTACCGGGTCTTGTTCTGGGAGGGGGTACGGCTCCTTATGGCTTATCCTGTCCATCCTGTGAACAAGCATCTCTGTGGGAATATCAGCTTCTGTGTGTATTCTATGTATATGTTAATAACTGTTTATTGAAATCGATCCAGGGTCACAAAGAACACGCTGACCTTTCATCGTGGAACAGTTGTGTCGGGTTTGTTTTGGGAACATCTGTTCTGTTGGGAATGTAAGGATCTCTGCAGGCTTAACTGACCTCAGCATCACCTGCACAGCGTGGGCTGCTGGAGTGTGTGTGTGTGTGTGTGTGTGTGTGTGTGTGTGTGTGTGTGTGTGTGTGTGTGTGTGTGTGCGTGTGTGTTTGAGTTTAGTCTCAAATGTCCTTCTTAGTTTGTACAATATTTAGTCAAACACATCCTGTTTGAACTAAAAGTCTGAAAACCGTAATTGTAATTAATTTTATTTATAGGTGCCTTCCAGACACATCGACAATAAGAGACTAAAATAAGAACATAATTACCATGTTATAGTTTTAGTCAATGAAAAGTGTGCAGTGACAGCCGGCCAATCAGCAGGCGGGATTGATGCTAATTACACCTCTGCTCTGCACTGATTGCATGGGTGTCAATAGGTGTCGATGATGTAACTTCCTCCCACTGAGCCCGGCGGGCGGTGACTGATTTATTGTCTTCTGTGTATCCGTGTGTGTGTGTGTGTGTGTGTGTGTGTGTGTGTGTGTGTGAGCTGCAGTGGGACAAACTTGTAGTCCTTCTTAAAGGCCTTGGACACATTGTCCAGGTTGAAAAGACCTAGAGGTTGAAAATACATCTAAACGGCGCTCCGTCATCTTCCCTGCAGCTTTTCTCCTTTCATCGTGCTCCTCTGTCGAAGGTCGGAGGGTTCCAGAGTCACATTGGGGTCCTGTTTTTGTCTCGGTCTCGTTTGTCCTTTCTCTTTGCCTACGTGTCTGGTATAGTGGGTGTCTACTGGAGTAGCAGACCGTAACTCTTCAGCCTTGAAGAGTCCTTGAAAGTGACCCATAATCGCCAGTGAATGTACTTCTTTGCCGATGATGTTGTGGTTTCTTTCTCCTAACAAAGGCCCTCATTGCCAGTCTCTCTGAGTGAAGGAGAGCAGCAGCCATACACAAACATGACTGAGCTGTGAATGTGCATACTTGTTCCTCTAAATTATTTCATTATTTCACTTCATTTTCCCCTCAAAATCCACAGAATGGACCAGTGTGAGTCTCTGTCTCCTTCTCTATTCATGACACTTCAGCTCCACAGTCTACAGCCTTCATACAAATGATTTAGATCCATAGATGACACCATTAAACTCTGAGGCATTTAAAAAAAAAAAGGAGAAATAAACAGTTTATGTTCCTTAAAGCAGAGATCTTCAACAGGGGGGTCCGGGACCCCTAGAGGGTCCACAGGGTCCACGAAATTATTTATTACGTTTTTTCTTACAAAAATGTAAATATGTCCAAAACAACCATAACAAGAATATAACCTTTATTAAGCAAATATGGATGTTCCCGTTTGTTTAATTATGGTGAGAAATTGTGATAGAATAGAATTAAACTATGAATCTGTCAACAATTATGATTTAAATGGCTTACATTGTATCCATCCATCATGACAAAGTGCTGTTATACAGACACTAAAGCACAGTGTGAAGCACTGAGTCTGCCTTGTGTATGAAATGTGCTTTACAAATAAAGTTGGCCTGCCTAAAGGCTGCACCACACATTATTATTAGTTTAATAAGGAACACAGTGTTGTATGATATGTAAGGGGCCAATTGGTAAAACATATGTGGTTCCTAATATGTACACACAATGTTCCTCTGTAGTTCTGAAGGCAGATTCATGAACCAGCTTCAGTTTGTTACTGGAGTTAAAGAGTCCGTTCTGGATGACAACCTTGTGATGATTCTATCGGGGCTTAAATCTGCATTTTTCCCTTTTTTTTGTGTGTTTTTTCTTTTTAAATCATCTTCATCTCAATAATAGCAAAATGAACTATCGGCCGCTTACATAATCCTCTGCCTGTGTGCAGAAAGGATTACACCGAGGACCTCCCATTCTTAGTTTGTACCTGCTGAACTCCTTTTTTTGTTAACTGTTCTGGAACATTACAGCCTCGCTTGATTTTTAATTCAGACAAAGATCGGGTACTGCAAAAAAACATTATTAAGAAAAAATCGCTTTTCAAATGTCTTTCACCCCCAACTTTATTACTTTGACACAACCCATAAAACCAAACTAACATCAGGGAATGTGAATCAATTTTGAATGAAAAAGACATTAAAAAGTAATCAACAAAAATACATAATTAAAACATAAATACATCAAATGAAACACACAAATGCAACACCAGTAAAATAATAATAATATATATAAAAAAAAATGAATCAGTCTGGAATATGAAACTAAATGAAAACCTGCGTTTTTCCTGTTTTAGGGAATAAAGATATAAACATCTCAGATCCAATGAAAACAGGAGCAGGAGAGGGAGATTTTCTTTTAAAGGAAGTAAATCTAAATGCTCAGGTTATGGGGAGGAAGATTACAGATGATGCATCATTCAGATTACATTCTTCTCTCTGGGCTCTCTCTCTCTCGGATGCAGTTTCAGTCTCTGATAAAAACCTCCTTTAAAACTATTCCAACGTGAGATCTGACATAAATGAGATTGTGTCTCGTGAGATGGATGTCACGCTGACACTGAGCTGCTGGAAGGCGAGTGGTCGGCCTGATCTTTTCTATTTTACATCATCGCAGCTGGAATCACGTCGTGTTCAGATAAACCAGAGGGAACAACTGGTTGGAAACGTGTGTTTGAGACCATCATGAACCTGCAGTAAGGTTTTTTGGAATGGAAACAGCCTAATTTATGTATCTATTATATATAATTCATATTTTGATTAAGAAGTTGCAATTCACTATGTGTGACATTATAATAAATGTAGAGATCACCATCATTCATTGATTTTTAGGGACCTTATTTATATTTTCCATTACACTTTCAAAATAAAATTGTCCAAAAAAACTTTTACCTTAAAATTAAGTCAACAGAGCTGATTCTTCTTATCTGGGTGGAATAGATAAAAAAAAAAAAAAAAAGAAATGAAAAGTAATGCATGTGAATGGTTGAAGTAGTCAGTCGTAGAAGCATCACTGCAAACTTCACCAAAACTGAGCTAAACATTCACAGCAGTATTTGATGCAAATGTTACATAACAATACTAACTTTATAGTTAAGTAACCCAGATTTACAGAAAAGAGCAGTGAACCCATGAAATTGCAAGTGAGTCAGCAGATTAGACAGAAGTGTGCATACACAGCATCAGTGACGTCAGGTGTCCAAGGTTTTATCTGAGGAGTCCTTTGCTTTGGGAGAGAAAAGAGAAGGGCTGGCTGTTTTAATTGAATAAGTAGTGCCTAAAAAGAGAAGAGCAGCATGTCATGATAAAAGAAAAACCCTAGAAAAGGGGCAATGATGTCAGTGTGACCTCCAGGGTTTTTCTGATTCTTACAAACTTGTAATAAGTGAATAAAAGGAAACGGTGAAAAGGGGGCAGAGGAACCTTGTGTTATAAACAAGGAGGGAAAATAAAGTAGGAGTACGTGGGATGAAGGAGGAGCTCAATAAATACTGAATACTTTAATAAAGAGGTTTTTAATAAAGATGGAAACATCATGAGTTGGTCATCGGATGTTTCTGTCTGTTTCCGGAAACACTGTATTTCAACGGTCATATGCATCCATAGAGGTGCATCCATGACATGTGACCGCGGCATTCAACCAATCCGAAGCTTTTTAAAAGCTTTGTTTTTCTCTTTTAGTGGCAGAACTTTATTCAGAAAGGTGACGCCAACTCTCGGGCATCAAAGTGCAGAAAAGCATCCTGGAGGCTCACCTTCAGCCTCGCCATGCAGACGCATGCAGACGCATGCAGACGCATGCAGACGCATGCACATGCAGCGACATGTGTGATGGAATGATGAAGTTTACTATATGGGAGTTTGCAGCAGTGAGAGATTCCACAATCAAACTTTCAGATCTGGAATATTTTTATGGTTCTGAGGCACGAGTTATGAAAACACAAAGTTGGTGTTCAGTTATATTTAGAATAATGATTATCAAGACCGTGTCAGCTGAGTACCATGCATTCAAGTTTCTGTGTGTGTGTGTGTGTGTGTGTGTGTGTGTGTGTGTTGTGTGTGTGTGTGTGTGTGTGTGTGTGTGTGTGTGTGTGTGTGTGTGTGTGTGTCATCCAGCCGACATGTAATCATGCTGCCGACTGGACAGAATAAACTCCAGCTGGACTGATGTCCAGCTCTATCAAGGCTCTATCAATTTCACAAGGGAGATGATATTTTAAAAACCCTAATATATAGATTAAGATTAAGAGATTAGATCAGCAACAGTTCTATTCCAGGATTGTCATCATCGTACACAACAGGGAAAAATAAGTAGAGCCCTTCCAACCAGACTTAAAGAAGCTGCTCGGTCTCGGCTGGGAACTGTGCATTTTTACCAGCTGTGAGAGCAGGTGGTATCCATGGCAACCACGTGGCCCTGTGGACACTTTCTATTGTAGATGAGGTTAGAATGAACACTCTGGGTTCAGAGAGTGATGTAGGTGAGGGTAAGAAGTGGAGCAGAGGCACCCTTAACAATAATACGGCTACTCCTGAAGGCAACTCATTCACATGATCCTGATTGCCTTTTTTTTTTTTCATCTCCCCGCCGGCGTTGCCCTCACAAGCAGAGGTCAGCCTCAGCTAAACGAGCCAACGGCGCCCGGTGCATGCTGCGTTATCCAGCCGCCCGTATGTACATGTGGGTGATGAAGCCGATAAGCAGACGGCATATTAATCGCCACCCGACCTTCAGCATGCATATGGAGTTGGCCTCAGTCATCAGATCCCTGCTACCCAGTGACCTACATCTATGGGAACAAGATACCCGTCAGCTCATGCTGTGCACGTCAGCAGCTGGTCGTCTCGTGGATTTAGATGCAAACCTGTGTGATTCTCTGGCTGCTTGTGTTTAGCGCCCTTATTTCCCTCTTTTGGGATGCTGCTGTGTTGATGTACACAACTACAGTTCTAATATAAAACTCAATAGCAGTTTGAGAACCAAACCAGAGATAAAACATCCGTGAATATAGCATTTAAGACGTGTTTTGGGCGTGCTCTTTTTCGGGAAGGGGTCCTTAAAGAGACAGTATGTTATATTTTATTTATGGAAACGTTTATGTTCATGGAGACGTATCGTAGCAGAAAGCCAAATAAGAAGTATGAACCTGAAAATGACCATCTTCTCTTTAATGACCTTAGACAACTGTGATACTGAAGATAACAGAAGGATATCAGCTGATCTTATTGGTTAAATTCTTTATTGTACAAATGAATTGGGTTCAGTGAGGCTAAAGACTTTCAGATAAATATGCACGAGAGATTCTGTTTCATTTCATTCTTCAAACATTTCATGTTTAAATGCATTCGACTCAATTACACTGATCGAAGGGCGACCTGACCTCAGATGTTCCCACGCGTCTGTGTGCGTGAGTCATAACTGGGAGCGTCGGAAACTATGGCAAGATAACTTTTCTTCACAATGGGTATCGGTGAAAAATCAGTTGCCAGATAAACACATTCATACTTTAGAAGAGGAATTTGTTGTTGGAAGAACAGTTAGTTTTGGGGGGGAAATGCTTCCTTGATCAACATGTTGTTGAGCATTCAGAGAAACCTAAAAACAAAAGTGTGTCCCTGGTTGATGTTGGCTTAAAAAAAACACAAATTCTCAAGTAATGACTTCAGTATTTATCTGAGCTGTAGAAATAATCAGGACTTTATTTGAGGCAGGTCTATACAATATAAAGAGGCTTTAATTGCTTTTCCTATTATGTATTCTATTTATCAAAATCATGCCTTCTTTATTTCTGATTTGCTGGCATTTTATTTTAATTTACATTGTAAAGAGATGTCTCGAATGATAGCAGCACAAAGGGTATACTCTTGTTCTGGCAGTGTAATGTTACAGATTGAAGATAAACCATCATGTTGGGTAAGTATTTGTCAAACCCTTCACATTCAAGGCTTTACCAAATCTAAAGATGTCTGTATCAACCGCCAATGAGCCTTCTATACCTGAAGGCCAATGATCATCGTCATATAACTGTGTCCATAACAAACCAGCTACAGTCTGAGACTTCAGTTCAGTTTAAATCCCCTACAGGTAAAAGCATTTGGGTCGATAATCACCACATCTATATGTATTCCTTTTCACTTTTGAAACGTATTTCAGCTGAATCATCGTCAGTGACATAATGAGGGTGATATAATAGGTTGAACCTTCTGCCTCTGCCTGGAGGAATCGATGCAGTCACAACATGGATCATAATCTCATGAGCCTTTAGCTAACATTTTAAAGTCAGAATCAAATGTCTTTTCATGGGAGAACAGTATAGTTCCTTATCCGAGTAAGCTCTTCTTGCCATCCGTCAATGTGACGAACCTGAGTGTGGCAAAGGGCCAGATAGGTGTACCTTTAGGTCCATGGAGCTCACATCTGAGAAATCCAAGGTGCAAAGGTGGCTTCATTTCCAGACGGAGCCCCTTTTGGAAAGGTCTAAGCTCGACTGTGACTTGTTCTCTCTTCTGACATTCTTCTTTCATCGTTATCCATCCCATATTTGCTAAGTTTCAGTCCGGGACAAAGAGGTGAACCAACCGATTGCCAACATTGCCTTTCCCAAAGCAACACATGGCAACAAAATCAAACTGTCCTGTCCCCTGATTTTAATTGTTTTGCTTTTGCTGATCCAGCATCTGCTCCCTGTTGACCAAATGTCCATAAACCCCCCCTCACTTATTTAAATATTCAATCAGCGATTTCCTGAATTGTAGTCAGTTTAATCAGGGTGTCGCTGATGTGCATGTGATCCATCTATGTTCTTGTTCTCTTTCTCCTCGTTCCCCGGGACAGCACACACCCTCGCATTAATGTGCCTGTGTGCACGTTGTCCTCCATCAAACACAGCTTTACACTGATAGAATGCATCGACCGCCAGCGGTTGATTCGGCTGAGTCCAACCTGGAGACGTAGGGCTGACGGCTCAATAAATGCGAAGGAGCTCCGAAGTACACGTTGTATTACGTAAGTCGTACATTCGGTTCTGTTGGGGGGGTCTCGGCGTGTGGATAAGGGTGTGTTGAAGGAGCTTTATTTTCACTTTTTAAGTTTAGATGGCCCTTCGCCTCAGATACCTTCCTAATGCCCATTAAGGGGTCTGCATCTAAGATCTAAGTGGGCTGATGGTTACAGAGAAGGAGCCTGTTATCTAAGCCTTGATTGAATTTCTCTTGGAAAGCTTCTGCCAAGCTGGCGCCACTCCCCCGTTGTCCCTCCCGCTCTTCCCCTCTGCCTTGTGTTATTTCCACAGCTCCCATTGATGATTTGATAACGGCATCAGTAGTCCGACTGCAGAGCACCTGTGTATTTTTAGTGTGCTCACTCTCCCGGCGGTTCATCAATCATGGGTCACAGTCTCTACTTCAGTGGTGGCATAAGTGGTCCGCTAATGCGGTCGGTGGAGGGTGCTTGTCATGTTCCCCGCAAAGAAATAAATTGTTCTTTTTAATCAACCACACGCAACGTCGAAATAAGGCTGTTGCAAAAGAGGCACGTGCCGTTGATAAACACTGTGTTTGCACATGTGGACCTACTTCGAGTTTACAGCCCATTTGAGTTAAAGACTGTATGTTATGGTATGGTATATGGACTTAATGACCTTCTATGTACTAGTAATATAGTCTTGAGGCTATGAACTATTTGTTGAATCAAAAAATCTGAATCGCATCCTTCTACTTCTTAGTTTTTTAGTTTCAAGATCAATAACATCAGGGCTCACCGGTGGCTCCGGATCCCGGCTAATTCCTTACCACCTCCAACCATTAGCATTCTGCCTCTCCGACTCTCGGTACCAGAGTCTCACAGAGCAGACTTTAATGCAATTAACGCCACCTTACTGTGAGTCACAGAAGGGGCTGTAATTACACAGCAGTCTTTTTCTCTTGGCGTGGAGATGGAGAGGAAATGGGAAGATAAGCGGGCTGCGGGTGACTGCTATGGAAAAACCGTGGGGGGGGCAGAGGAACATGGAAAATGACACTGAAGATGTAGTTCTTTGGTCAACCACTATGTACCCTATGGCTTATCTCTTAAAACGTAAAAAGTAAAGCCCTGGAAATGTTAACATAGACCCAGTGGGTGTATTTCAGCAGTTACTAAAGACATCCATTCACTTTTATTTCCTCTCCATACAGCTTCTTTCCTCACCTTCATTCATTTTCAGTTCCTTGAATCAAATCTCTCCTCCCCTGAACATAGAAGAAAGGGTTGCCTTGGTAACACGTGTCCTTTTTTATGCTGTTTTTACAGTCTCACCCACGCGATTGTGGTCAGTAATGGCAGTACTTTGGAGTTTGTCTGTTAATGCACCAACAACTCGTTCAGGCAGTTATGCCACAAGCAGATGGCCTCACCTTTTTTGGGGGTCAAACACTTGCTGTGTTGCATAAACGATTGGGGAGTTGAATAGTTTCTATTTTAAGTCAACAGCGGTCCACTCCACTCTCGTCCTGCTTTTGGAGATCCATAAAGGGAAGTCTATCATTTTAACGGACCTGCTTGAAGCCGAGGAACGGGGAAATAACGAGTGCTGTTTCACCTGAGGGTTGTACTGTTACTGAAATAGAGGGTTCGATGTGAAAAATGTCTCGCCACAGCAAGGCGATCGATGAGTTCCAAGGGGAGGGTTCCAAATAACTTGTCATTTTGCAAATTGAGATGTTTGTATTGATATCGTTGTGTAATACTACAGCAGTAGTAGCCAATTTAAATTCACAGCGACTGCTTTAGGCTAAAAGAATATACTCGTGTAGTGCCTTCAAAGCCACGGGACCCCCTTTGACAAAAACAGTCATTCTACTACTCAGAACATGGGAGCTTCTGGTCTGCCACTGCCTCGGTCGGTTAGTTAGTTTGTGTTATTGCATGACTTTTGGTGTTTTAAACACAAAGGAGTTGGTGGAGACCAAAAAGGAGCTACAAGTATAACACACACATCTGCAGTAGTTACTTTGTATGGGGTAATATGTCAGTGTTGTGGATGCAACCTTGCAATCCCCAAAGTTAAAGGTCGCAGGCCAATCAGCGTACACAATACTGATTGTCTTTCTGTCGTTCGTCAGGTGGCGAGATGGGAGCATGGTACGAGGACCCTCTCCAGGCTCTTCGGTAGCCCCTACCTGGCCTGCTACTGCCTGGGCTTCGTCATCGTTCTGCTCAACGTGTATCGCAGTCACAGGTGAGGTGCATGCTTCTCTGCTCGGTCATGACCTTTTCATTCGGGTCCAGTCAGACGTGATCAATTCAAATGTTATTAGAAGGAATATTTGAGGAGCGTCCACACATCAAGTCCAGAATTTCCTGCTCCCTCCTGGCTCTCTTCCCCACAATGACAGCCTGTAATCCCTGCTGTGATTGCCTAGTCCAAATCCAGGTCCACGACATGTCAGGGGCATTGGTTTTAGACCCCCCCAAACATGGTAGCCTGGAGTTTCATTCAGTTTGAATGTGAAGCAGTTTTTCTTAGACTCAATAACACCATTTTGTTTCTTGCCGATGCTGGAACTTTTCGGTCCAGGTTCTAGCAGGACTCAGTCTTTATCCCTTTCACCCTCTTTCTCTCTCAGTTGCCCTCCTCCTGATGCTTCTTCCTCTCATCTCCTTCTGTCCACCTCTGTGTCCTTTATGTCTTCCCTCCCACTCTCTTTCCTTCCTCCCATCCTATTCTGTGCCTACGGTTCTGTATGTGCCAGTTTCTCCCCACGCCGCCATCGTACAGCAGCCAGTCGTCTCCCACCGTGGATCAAAACGGTGACCCTCTGTAAAAACCACGCATGGACAGTATCCCAGTGCCTCGAAGATTGCTCCTTTCTTTTCTCAAAGGATGTTTTTGATGTCTGTTGCCAGGCAACAGCGCTTTTGAAACAAGCTGCTTGGAAGCGATAATCCGTCGTAACATTTTCTTCCCTCCTGTGCGTCCGACGGGATGTTTATGAACACGCAGTGCAACAAGAGAAACTAAAAATAGTAGTACAGCAGTGTTTTCACTCGATGTGCACGGAACAGAAGATGTGAATGAGGAGAGTAATGGCTCGAATGCTCCATTTTTGTGAAAGCAGCATATAGCATTTGAAATGCTTTCAGTTGCACTTTTTTGCGATGCAATTATTAAGCAATTCCAGTAATTGCTTGGAAAATGTACTCAGGTGGGGAAGTGAAATTTAATGCTAAAAGAAAGAGGAAAGGAAAAGAGAGCGACACATGTCTCTGAATAGACTCATGCATAACACCATCAATGAAGACGAGTCTTCACACTGAGCCTTGAGCCACTGCTCCACTTTCAGTGTTGGCAAAGTGCAATCGGTTTTTCCACAGGACAATGTGGGCAACGCCGTTCACCTTCATAACCTGCTGGGTTGCACAGTCGTGCCTTTTATTCTGCACTAGTTTTAAGCCTCCTCTACATTACCCATCATTCTCCTTGACCCACATTTTTCGCTTTTCTACAACTTGGAATTGAACTTAACTTAAATGATCAGATAAACTGTGCCTGTGACCGAAATCACTCACGACTCACTATGTGGTGAGTTCACCATGCTGGAGTCCCAATGTATACGTGAGGATGATTCTTCCCTATACGGTGGACTCAATAAAACATCTGCATGGTTCTGCAGACGTCGAAATATCTGGGTCTCCTTAGAAAATGCAGGCGGCCCGTTTTTTTGGTCCATCTTATTGTCTTTGTGGACGGACATCCAAGTGCTTGTAACCCATGGCGATGCTTCGGACAGCTCCTTAGTCTCCTCTTCCTCTTCCAAATAAAATGAAGCCCGGAAGTGATGCTACTCATTTGACTCCACATCTCCCTGATTTTCTTCTGCTGGCATTTTCATCTCCAGTTTCCTCCTGTAACACTCTTTAGCTTAGTTTTATCTGCATCTTCTTCATCACGCAGGCTGCCTTCTTTCTGTCTTTCTGTTTAGTGATGCTTCAATGTCCTCAATGACCCAGGTTTAACTGTTGGGGACCAAATCGTTACATAATCCGGTCTGGTGCCTCAAAGCAGCCCATCTGTGCAGTTCTGTAAATCACTTGTTGTTAGTTTATAGACCAAGTTGTGATCTGATCTGCAGGTCCAGTTTCTTTATTTCTGTCCACAAACTGTTTAAAAGTGAGCAGGGTTGTTGTCAAGGCAACCGGAGGCAGTTGAGACGGTTTCATAATCAGCAGAAACTTTAATTAATATAAAGGATGCTGTTTAAAGAAACTCCACAGCCACGCCGTCTCTAGCTCCTTCACAATAAAAGCCTCCCAGTTGTTGGCTGGTTTAATGCAGTCAGAGAAGTCACGGCGGAGAGACATTTAGTTGAAGTGTTGCTCAACACAGCACATGTACAATCCCAACCAACAGACCGACTGATTGATCAGCGGACTAATTACCTCCCAGCTTGGTTGTTGTGCTGCCTAATTGACTCACTTACACATTGATTAATTCACTGGTGTGCTTATTAGCTGGCTGACAGCTGCTTCTTTCTATAGCTCCGCTAGATTGCTGTTTGACAGACATGCAGAGGGTAAAGAGAGTCTATTGTTATCTGCTAACACACAACCGTGATGCTCTCCACTGATTATGTTCAATAATAACAAAAAGCTTCAGGGAAAGCTCCAAGGGCTCTAATCACTTGGATTTTTAATTATCTGCGTGTCTTTAATTTGCGTTCTTGCTTTAAACAGGAAGCCTAATGAGAGGGGAGGATTGGGATTTAAACATTTAAAAGACTTGTATAAAAATAAACTTATTCTAACCCTCTGTAGACTCTGTAAATACTGAAAGCTAAAAAGAAAAAAAAGCTTCCCTCTCCAGCAGTGTCTAATGTGCCTAATGCAGCCTCCTGCAGCCTCCTATCAGCCCATTCAGACAGAGCAACCAGATCTCAATGTGGACCCTGGAGACACATATTAATACCAGGTGTAAATATAATCAGGTTTAATCATATCTAGATGCAATCTGGATGCAATAACCTTTTAATGTGTAAAATGAAACCAGCAGTCCATCAAATGGCCAGAAAGGAGGCTGGAGAGTCAATCCTCATCGAAGCGAATGTTAAAATCACAAACTTTACAGCAGAAATAAACAAGGTCTAGCCTGGTAGGAAAATATAACACCCATTTAAATTATATCAAGGTAATATAAGTGAACATAGCAACCGCAGAATCCACCGGGAGGGAACGGAAAGGTCATGTCGAAGGTCAAGTGTAACAGGAAGGACATTTCTCATAATATAATAACAACAAAAGAAGGTGGTTGTGTGGCTGGGGTTGGAGAAAGTAGGTCAAGCTACTGTGTGTGTGTGTGTGTGTGTGTGTGTGTGTGTGTGTGTGTGTGTCACACAATAGTTAACCTTATAACACCTGGACTGCTAGCAGAGGTGAATTCCAGTTAAGCTTTAGAAACATTTTTCATCATTGAAGGAAGAAGAATAAAGCATTGTAACTGTAAACGTGTAGTTTTCTATAAATGTATAGAACCGTGTGCTATATAGCTTTTTTTCAGGGTTGAACTGGAGATGCAAGGACAAGGTGTATTATGCTGAGGATAGGGAAGAAGTCATCAAGTTATCCGGACTGTAAATATGGCCAACACTGAATTTATTTAAAAGAAAATGTATTCATGCAGGGAGACCTTGTGATTCATGATCATCCTATTTAGTTGGTTGACTTGCAAAGCTCGTCCTGTTGGCAGATATTTAACCGAGTTCTCGAGATTCTCCTAATGTGTGGGATGAAACCAGATTTCAAATCGGTTAGGATTTAGTCCAGATTTACCACCATTTTAAGAGATCTAAGCATGTCATGCATTGCGATTACTTTGGTCCGGATAATCATGACATGAAAACGATGTTTTTGGAAAACTTTCATATCCAACGTTTAATGAGAATTTCTAGAATTACACACAACATCCGATGGAAAGACTCAAGTGTGTGAAATGACAGCCTTGCTCTTCTATGCTCTGCTGTGAAGTGACCCTCACATTCTCCATTTCATATTTCTAAAGGTACAAAGACGGCATGTGTGTACCTTCTGACATCATCCCTGCACACACAGGGTCCCGAAGAACAAAAGATGTGACGTAAAATGACTAATTTACTGGTTTGGGAAAGCTTCAGAGTGTGCTACTTCAGTGATCAGTCATTAAATTGAATCCAGCGGTCAGACCCTCTCACCTACTAACCCTCCTCCCAACACCTCCACCCCCTTGACCCCCTTTTCCCATCTCTTTTCCAATCCCAATCCCAGCAGTAGCCCTCGCCAGCCCGCCTTACTTAACCACGAGCCCAGCGGTGGTTCTTTGTGTCTGACGTGGCCCGAACAACAAGCATCATCGCGTTACACTTCCTGCTTCCCCTCCACAAAGGGAGAACACCGTAAGACCTCGAGCAGAGACCCCATAACCCAGTTTTTCTCTTATTAACCCCAAACCTGGTTTTGATTTGGTAGCCGCATTCACACAGCACAGCGTATGTTAATACAAACACACTCATTCACACACAAAACTGCAGCCGCCTGCATGCCAGCTGGTGTTACTGGCCTTAAATCTGCACTTTTATCCAAATGTGAAGGATGTTAATCATCAACCAGAAGTAAGACAAATATTAACTTTCTGTAAAGGGCTCCAGTATATTTAATCTCCATCTTTTATTACATTTTTTATTCAGAAATGTATGCAACTTACCTTCTGAAATGATAATCTATTATCTCAAGAGTTGAAATCAATTATATGATCTTTTATATTGAGGCAATACAAAAAATAACAGAGGGAGCACTTTTGGCCGACCCTTTCAGAAATTCTACATCGAAGCATAGCTTAGAAGAGTGCAAAATTAAAAAGGTTTTTTACTTGAAGACTGCTTTTGCACAATTGAACGACCTTTGAGTCATTCGTCGCCGTCGTGGAGCTACATTCGAGCGTGACGTCAGGGAAAGTTAAGAGCACTCTCGCTAACAAGGAAGTCTTTTCCTCTGAACTCCTCACACACCCTTTCAGTGGATGCATTAGAAGATATTGTGGAAGTGGAAGAGACGGACATAAAAATAAGAAAATGTCTGCAATGATTGATGCTTTTTCGTACTGGTGGGTTAGTTTAATGTGTTCGGACTTACTTCCTGTTTGTTCGGTAGCTCAGATGTAGATGTTTGGACGTCGGCATCAAACAAACGTGTACAGAATAAGTGAGTCACCGAATGAGTGAGAATCTCCCGGTGATCCTCATAGAACCAGATTCAAATCTGACTAACATAATTAAACAGTCCTTGTGTTGGATTGGATGAGTTTCCAAGCAATGATGTCATGATGTGGCAGTCAGGTCGTCATGGCGACGCTATGTGAACACGGAGCCTCAGTCCAGACCGAAATATCTCAATGGAAGTGTGGACCACATCTTTGGTTCATGACCAAATACCTTTTAGTTCAGGACATTCCTCTTCACTTTGGGTTTACTGCCCAGCACTGTTAGCTGCTAGCCATCGGCTCAGCTGTCTCCATGTTCATATCTGTGTCCTAGCAATCCTGAATGAAACTGAATTATTAAAAAGGCTCCAAATGTTGTATATTTATTAAACCTACGACTTATTGGCTTCGTAAACTTGTTAAAAGTAAATTTGGACTCAAACCTTACATTTTCCTTTTCCAACGTTATATTTAGCTTGAAGGATGACGGTCGATTCTCCTCCCGGTTTGAGATGCAGGAAATAAAGAGAACTTTGTGAAGAAAAAAAAAATGTTTTCACTGCTTTAATAATGTTGTCTCTACCTTAAACTCAAGGTTGTGCTAACAGTAATGCACCGGTGAAATGAAGGTTGTTGTGATGTGTGTGTGTGTTTGTTTGTTTGTGTGCAGTGTGACGGTGGCGATGAAGGCCCAGGCCCGGTGGGAGGCGATGGAGAGGACGGATGTTTTCTATGCTGGAGTCGCTCTCATGGTTCTGGGCACGGTGCTGGTGGTCTGCAGCTTCCTGGCTCTGGGATTCACCGGCACCTTCCTGGGTGGGTTTCAAACAAACACTTTATTCTGTTTGAGTATTTACTTGAAGAAAACGGTCTAAATGATCTGATTCCAGCTTCTTATAGTGAATATCTTCTGGTTCTTTAATTCTCTGTGACAGTAAACTGAATATGAAGATTAATTAAATCTGACCCATCTTAGGCATGAGATTTGAACATAATTGTCTTTAATATCACAATCCAAATCATATAAAGCTTCAGTCACAATGTTGACATTACAAATATATATATATGTATATAAATATATACAGAAACATCTTCCACTCTCTCTTCACATTCTCAAACAAACTCAAAGTGAGCGATGAAGCCTTCTGGCTTCTCTGTTTGTTTCTCTGTTTGTTTCTCTGTTTGTTTCTCTGTTTGTTTCTGTCTCAAGTCCAAAAGTCAGAGTTTATTCATCAGGTAGATGTTATGATTTCCCAAAATTCACAACATGTTGACCAAAAACTCCCCTTCGTTCCATATTTGTTGGCTTTCAGCCATTTGAAAAACTGCGTTTCCACTGTGGTCAAACCGCCGCTTCGGCTTCTCTGCACACAAAGAGATGTGTGCACTTATATTAATAGGGAGGCCTAGCAGCAATTTAAAAGCACTATAAATTACATTTATATAACCACCATATCAAAAGATCATATTTTTCCAATCTGAATGGGTTTTCAGATGGAAAATGATGTTGTAATGAAGGATTTGAAGTTCAGCTCGATATATTATTTTTAATAATGTCTTAGTTCTGACAGTAAGTTAGTAAACATTTGACTCCGTCTAAAGGTGTGTGTTTGTCTGGGAGGATTTAGTGTGGTTTTTTTCAAGGTTTGGAAAGAGTAAAGAAGATCTCCATATTTTCTGGACTGAAAACAGCATTTCCTGACATTTCTTTATGAAAAATGACTTTTGATGATGAACAGATGATGAAAATAGTTGGTGATTATATTTCTGTGGATCTGTTAGTGGAATTAGTTTTCCTTTCATTTGTGGTCCTTCTGTAAAAAGCTGTCTCCAAACATCATGTTGGTTGTTTAGAGGACAAGAACATCTCATTTAATGTGATGAACAAGTGACAGAATAAGTAGACTGAATACTGACCATTGGATTGGTACAAAGATGGAGTTTACCACAGCTGGAAGGGGCTGGAAAAGCATGGAAATGCACCTGGAAATGCTTGGAAAGTGCTTGAATGTGACTTTGGAGAAGGTGGAGGAACCTAGCATCTGCCTCCTCACCTCGGCCGGGTTTCCTTTCCATGTCCACCTGCCGAGGACATCCACAAACCCAAACACACACATGGCCTGTGGGTGTGTGCTTGTAATTTGATGTGTCTTATTCACTCTATATTAAGCCCTTTGAGTCACTGTGACCTGATGATCAAAAGCGATGGGACGAGGTTAGAAAGCACAATCACATTACAGCGACAGTATTAATGTATCGGCCGAGCCGGCTCCAGGATGTCAACCCTCCTCAGCACAGAGCCACTCCTCTCACCTCTGGGCTGCCACAGTGCTATCACTGCTCTTTAGTAAATCCAGGTTGCCCATTTTCATAACCTCGATGAAACAACGGTGACAATGTTATGCTTGGCTTTCAAATAAATGGGTAGCCGCCAGGTCAGAAATGAGGTTAGGACATTGTTCTGACGGCCGGTTGTGCTGGTTTTCTATTCAAAAGAACCAAACACATTTGTTTATATAATCACTTTATTATACACACACACACACACACACACACACCACCACCTGTGTTGCTTAAATGAGCATACATAATAAAAATTGTTATACAACTTGCATTAAATGGCTCCCTTTGACGGAGAACAGGGCCAGCAGCAACACATGCGTAATTCAACAAGCGAGCGTTACCTACTGTGTGTGTGTGTGTGTGTGTGTGTACGCGATTATGTATTCACAATACCTGGGGAACTTATTACATAGCAAACAATAGTAGTGCTTGGGTTACAGAGTCGTTTCAGCTGCCCACAATATTTAATTTGAAAAATAAACCTTCGCTAAAAAACCCTGTAAAAGTACCCACACACCCTTTGTTTGACATCCTGTATTATTTGGGTATAATATAGATAAAAAGACAAAACCAGCCGGATTGGAAAAAACTAACTATTGCTCGTAAAAACCAACTACCGGGCCTTTCATGACTAATGCGTGACTCAGACGACCTTGCTCCAGTAAATCGTAGCCTGGAGGAAACGGACGGCTGACATCGCTGCAAGCGGATTTTGCCGCTTTTTTTTTAAAGATGAGAGTCAGTTTGTCCTTTAATTACTTTTCTGCTATTAAAACTATAGATAAAAGCAGCCAAAACAGAACTCTTTAACCAACTTTAAAGGTTAAAGAAACTAAAAAAAACACTATCGAGGATGAATTTCTTAATTTGACCTACGAGACAAAAAACTACAAAAAAGGGTTTTAATCGTATCTGAGTCACATTTAATTACATCATTTCTCCAAAGTGTTGAGATCCCTCACATGGACCATGTGACAGCAGCTGAGTCTCCATTTACAATTAAAGAATTTGAGACCGCCATTCGGAGTGTGCGATGTGGAAAAAACCCCCGGACCAGATTCTTTATGAAATTATAAAATCAATGGATTCCCAATTTAATCTCTGTATATCATCAGTAACTATGACAAAAATGAGCAATAAATATATGAAGGGTATTACAAGGCTGGACAATAAGGTATGATGCGTCGTTATGCAGATGACGTGTTACTGTTTCTGTCTGATGAGTCCTCATCTATCGCTGCACTTCTTCATATCTTCAGTGAGTTTGGCAACGTTTCTGGCTTTAAAGTAAAAACACAAAAACATGAAATCATGTGAGAGACTCCCTGTTTATTCCTACAGCTGTGCATTGACCATAATCCTTGAGAACAAGTGGGTTTATGGGGGTAGAACACAAAAATGAGCCTCTGCTCTTGTTCTGACGGGATTATTATTCCAGGTCAGAGGAGGTCAAACTTTGAACATCAGTGATTTTCAGCAATAATCTGCATTTTTTTAAATGTTCTCCCTTAAAAAATGACAGAGGAAACGCCTTTGCAAGTCGATGTCATATCCCTTTCTCTCCTTACAATTTGATATTTCATATTATATTGTGAAAAACCAGAGACCTGACCAGAAGGGAGGACTTGGTCCGCCAACCTTTCAGTTTGAGTATTAGATCAAAATGATTTCTAGTAAACGCTGTTCCTGACTGGCCAATTCTAGAGAGAGACTTGTAAAAACAGCTCATTACCATATTATGATCTAGCCTGACAAATAAACTTTACAAATACTTTGTGATTAATTCTTAAAAAAATATGGAAACAATTCACAAAATCCTTCGGGATCCATAAATTCTCGATACTTGCTCCCGTTAAAGAACCGTGCATTCCCGCCACCTTTAACAGAGGTTTTTATTGACGTTAAATCAGCCGGTCCCAGACATCACATCATCCGGAAAGGCAGAGAGAAGGTGACATGTATTCTTTATTAATGAGGGTAAATATTACATGTTAACTCCCTGAGAGGCCGGTGAGGGGATCCGGGTAATGAAATGTCAGACTCCATCTGGTCAGAGTGCAGAACAATATGAAGCACCCTGTTATGCAAACACAGCCATTGTAATTCACAATGTTTTGGGATGTTACATCGTTGGCAATGGTTATATAACACGCTTTACAGAATGACTGATAAATCCTTCAGCCTGCCTTGCTTTATTGGGTGAGGTAACGGTACTATAAACAACAATAAACTGCATGTTTTTCTTTTATCAAGCTGCTGGCAGGATGACACGCTTTGATTAGATGGAAGCAATAAAATCCTCAAACATTTGCGTGATGGGTTGGTGATACGTTGTATTCGCTGAAGATGGAGGGAGATTACATCCACATGGAAACCTTTAATTGAACATGATTTTGAATGAAGTCGGGGTCGTGTTTCCTCTCACTGGAGCAGGATTGTCTCCCATATCGCTTAAATATTTAAAAAACAGATCCATTCTGTGTCAATGCATCGGAGGGGACGTTACCTAGCAACCAGGTGTCTCTACCTGTTGACGTGTCGGGAGCTGCGTCACATCTTTTTGTGTGTTTGTTTGATTTTTATTTATGTGAATTTGTTAAACAATGTTTTAAAATGAATCAGTATTTCAGTACCTCTGGGGGCCACTAGACGGTGCTGTGAGGCCCTCCAGTGGGTTCGGGTCCAGGGGTTGAGGATAGCTAGACAATGATTAGAAGAACTGGATCATTTATTGATTCTAGTCATTTGAATGAAAAAATTGCTGGCGTTGCACAAACCTTTTTTTCCATCTTCCTGTTTAGCGTCTGCGTGTTTCACCTCACGGCACACACATTCACCTCGGCCCCTAAAACCAAGAATGATTGACTCGGTCTGCAGTTTGACTTGTCAGGGTTTTTAGAAGTCTCTTAAATAACGCTGGGCAGCAAGTCTGGATGACAGCCTTCTTAATACTACACTATAATAATAAGTCAGCAGCACACTGCACAAGTTGACAGCAGGTATCCTAGCAACAACGCCGGTGATGAGGAACACCAACTCAGAGGCTTGAAGCTAAAATACTGTTTCAAGACATATAATGTTCAACGGCCGTATCCTCTTTTCACAATTTATATTTCTTCTTTTTTTCTAAAGAACGAGATTTCAATACGAAAACATTCAATCTGAAGCTTTCACATGAGGTCATAGTATATCCACGTGGTCACATTGTTGACAACAGTAGCAGCCGGGTGACGGAGTGGCGGCCGGGTGACGGAGCGGCGGCCGGGTGACGGAGCGGCGGCCAAGTTGTGTTCCCTGGCAGCGCCTCCTCCGTCTGATCTCAAGCTCTACTGCTGCTTCCTCAGAAATGTGTCCAACAAAACGATTGACAAGTAGACTAGAAAATCCTAACAACATTGTAACCATGGCAACAGTGAGTGAGCTACACAGTCCAGCAGGTTCTGTGCTCGTTGATATCGTGGTGCCTGGAGACGGATTTAAAGAACCGTCTCTTTAAATCCGTCCCTCATCACCTCTGGAGATGTGTCTGACAGTCGCCCCAGTGCATGCTGGGATACACCTCAGTAATAGAAAATAGGCAGGTTTTGAGTCGTGTGACAGCAGCATCTGTGTGTGTGTTTTCCAGGTGATTACTTCGGTATCCTGATGGATGAGAAGGTGACGGGCTTCCCCTTCAACATCACAGAGAACCCAATGTACTGGGGCAGCACCGCCAACTACCTCGGCCTGGCTCTCATGTAAGTGTGTGTGTGTGTGTGTGTGTGTGTGTGAGTGTGTGTGTGTGTGTGACTAGAAAGGAGGTGAGGTCACTTTCACGTTTGCATCTGAGGTAAAAATGTCTCTGCAGTCGTGTAATGAATTCCAACACGTTATCGCTAACCGTTCCCCGAGGAGTCGTTAACGCACAAAAACATTGAAAATAAAGAAATAAAAACCTCCCTCCGCCTGCTGATGTACATCAAATGGTACGTTCTTCATAAAGGGAGGTCGTGCAGAAAGCAGCGTAGATAGAAAGACTGTAAAATGTTATTTTCTATGAGTTGCAAATCACTTCCCTCTTGAAAAAGGTGAGGAGGTTAAAACTTTTTTACGTGTGCCTCGTCTCCATGGCGACTGTGACTCCCGGAGCCCGCCATGCCTAGTTGCTAGGCGAGCGCTCCGGGGGTTGACGAGCCGCCTGACAATAAAAGCTTTTAGCCCTCTATGTTTCCTTCCTTGTTATGTGGAAGCGTTCCTCTTTTCCTGCTTTTTGGAGTCATTTGAGATTCAGCCTCTACGTGCCCTCCATCCCTCTGCCTTCAACAACCAACAGAAACAGAAAAGCTTGCTCATCTCCATCTCCACTGCTTCCATATAGGACCTCCGGTTTCTCTCCTTTTTCAGAATAATAATAAATGGAGTTTATATAGTGCCTTTCAAGGGACCCAAGGACACTTTTTCGGTGCTGTAACACCAATTTGAATGCATTTACAAACCAAAATGCATTTTTGTTCCTGAGCTTTTTGCACATATCACACGTAAAACAGTGAGAATCAATCATTTTATATTGACAACGGATCATAGCAGTTTTCGGCTTGTTTTTTTGGGTTTGTTTTTTTATAACTTCATATTGTTATTCATATTACAGCCACTGTCTCGTGTGTTACAGTGTTAGCAACTTGCTAGTGAACGGAGTGATGTGCTAAAAAGAACAGATAATTCCCCGAGGAGCTGGTGGAGACCAAAACTAGAACAAACCAGTGTTGTTTCGTCTTCCACTGACCAAAAAAGAAGTAACTGCGGCTTAAAAAGTCGAGCTTCTTAGACGTACAGACTTCAGTGTCATTCAATGTACAAGATGCCGTCACCTAACAGGTGTGTGTGTGAGGGCAGGATGAAGGCTGCGTTTGGAGATGGGTATTTCTGAGCGAGGTCGAGAGTGAAACCCGCCGCAAAACGGTCTTTAGTCGTCCTCGTCCTCTCTCATCTCTGATCTATAGGACCTGCAGATACGCTGCTATAGAAAAGCCGATGCGGCCGTCGAGGACTCTGAGAGGACTTGTGTGATCCCGATGGCCCTCGGACAAATTCTCAGACACACAAAGAACACACTCGTAGCGGTGAAAGTGAGAACAGGAGGTCGGCGGGTGGAGGGGGGGGGGGTTCACGCCGGCTGTGCCAGACACTCTCACCCACTCATCAGGGCCACTTAGTGGCTTCTCTCCGTGTGACCTGGAGAGGAGGGTTAGCCAATACACACGGGGCCAGACTATTACATGGAAACCAGCTGCACACGTGCTGCCGGTAAATGAGATGGAAGCTCCAATCTCCAATGACCTTTGACCCCTTTTTCAGAAAGTGAGGAGTGAGAGGAGGATACATTTCACATGTTCTCCTGGCAGCTTGACATCCATGTAATTATGTTATAGGAAAGCAGATTATGGATATGTATCTCGGGGTGAACTGTCCCTTTAAGGTCTTTAACTTCAAAGCAGTGAACCAAATCAGAAAGCCATTTTTATATATATATATATATATATATAATGTAAATATATATAGACATTTTAACACCTTTCACAGGCTGTTTTTATCCATGAAAGTGAATTGTAACATTTTGGTTGCAATGGACAATAAATAAAGATGGCAGCGATCAAAAATCAGATTCTGATTAATTTTCCACCCTTCTGTTAAAATCAAATGTCAGGGGAGGTCAGAGGTTAATTAATGACTATTTTATATATTTAGAGATGTTTTATATTAGTGACAAAACCTTGTCAGACAACACCAAGAAAAAGAAATATGTTTTAAATGACTTCCTTTTTATTTCCTGCTGTTTTAAGAGATTTCCTGTGCATCTCTGTATTAACATCCTTCTTCAACACCTCCACTTGTGTGTTTCTGACCTTCTATCTAACTGCTCTAACTTCCCTCCACAGGGAGGATGATTCAAGAAGTGGAAGTGCTGTTCAAGCCATCATCATTAAGACTCCCTTAATGGATCACACTGTAGCTTGACTTTCCCTTAATTATTTTGCTTACGTATATTTCAACCTATATGTCACCGCTTTCATAATAAATTGGAAGTTTTAGTCATACCCCAGCTGTCTCTCCGTGGACATCATTTGTTCAAAGGTTATTCCAATTATTATAGATTGTCTTACTATACATGACACGTGATCTTTATATTCTCCTCTAACAAGGCGGGGGAATTACGTGAGCGGACGATCAAACCTAAAGATCGTCGGCTTGTCCGACCTTTTACCCCGGCAGTGTCGATGACAGACAATGTTAATGAATGTCACGGATATTAAAAGATATGACAATTTTTCTTAGAAATGTGTTGCATTCATAGGAAGATGCTTCTGTCTGGTGGTTTATGAATAATAAACCAGACACTAGCCTAAATATATTACCTAATATCACTGACCTACATATTCCCGCTGGCCCTCTAATGAAGGCCTCATGCTGTACATGCAAATGTGTTTTCAGTCCTCGGGTCTGCAAGTATGTTTTTCTGCCCTTTTCTCTTCAAACGTTGCTTCATGAGCGAATGGTTCTGATTTTTTTCTTTTCTTCGTCCATCTGGTCAATGTTCTTGTCCAAATCGTTGGTTTTGTAAGCTGCCAACATTTGAGATCTGCAGGCCTGATTCATGGACGGCACATATGGGAACACACATGGTGCATAGTCATAGATGTAGATTCATACAACAGCATGTAGATGCACACAATGACATATCATAACTTTAATGCAAGCATTCATTTATTCAGATGCTTGTTAGTTTGCAAACAGATGATAAAATTCTTTGTTTTTTCGCCTGTATTCGAGAAACCCAAGGAGGAATTCAATCAGAGGAAGAATAAAAACCCCAAAATGGTTGGATTCTAGGTCAGGGAGTGTGGCGTTGCTCTAATAACGGGAATTATGTTCCACTTTGGCACAAGCAAGCTGACAGTCGGACCACTTCTGGATGTGCCACATGTAATTATGACGGCTTGTAATATGGGTCAGTGGTAAATAGAGATGAACACACCGACTCGTCATGCTGCAGTCCTGTTTTCTGACGCTCCGAATATTGACCTTTTTTTTTTGAAAGATCACAGGAAATTGTAAGAAGTAATCTTTCTTGCAAACCCCTCACATGTCTTGGCCTGGTTTTGGTTTATCCTGCAGGGGAGAAAAACAAACATATTGTCTGTATTTAAACTGTGGATTTAAATCAGTGTGATTTAAAGTTATAGACCGACTAACAAAGAAGTCAGAAGAATTACCTCCTTAAAAGGCTGAACACCCAACATTTAAGATATCTACAGTCTATAACGTTATATCGCCCGGCCTTGTCCATACAGTGTCATCATGAGATTAAATGTTTTCTCATGAAATACCTGCAGCTAATAAAGTCCCCATCAGCCTCAGCTGTACTTTTTAGTGCTAATAAGTGTGTTCACGTTGTAGCTGTCCCTTATTGTTTGCCACATTCTGGCATTTTACATTTTCCTCATAGATTTTTTGCTGAATGGTACCATTCAGATCACCTGTTGCACCGGGTGGAGGGACAGGCTCCCTAATTAAGAATTCAGAGCAGCTTGGTGCATTTAGCCTCTTGACCAATGAGAGCGCTCCTTTCTTTAGGTCTTAAGGAGGAAATGCACAAGAAAGTCTTCTTCAAACCTCATTTCAGCAGATATTGTCAGCCAGAAGCTTCTCGAGACCTTTGAGACTCATTTACTGTCTTACACTGTTGTTTATTGCAGACGATGCCAACGTTTTTCTATATGAATAAAATGATCTTTAGTCACTGCAAATAGTTAATTAAGGAAATTAATCGTGAAACACAAATACCATCAAACTGTGCAGATTAAGTGTATAAAGTTGAAGAAACTCATGAAAAAGTTGTTCTTTGAATTATATTGTAATTCAATCATAGGAAGATATCCTGTTGTTGTGATGCCTTTCATATATTTTTCTAGCTGGTCTTAAAAAAGCATTACATTTATTTATTAATGTATCCTGGTTCGTCCATTACTGCCACGTTTAGTAGGTCAGGGCAGGTAGTTGTATAATCTTCATCAGCGAGTAAGTGACACTGTGTCCAATTCATTTCACACCTCTTTCTTTTTCCCCTTTCATCTCAAAGTAAGGAACGGTAATAGGTGGTAAATATATTAAACCCACCACACACTGAACATGCGGCGTGTGTCTGCAGTGATTTGAGATAATAACCTACTGTTACTTACACGAGTGGGCTTTTAGACCAGCACTCGGTATTTTTAGTTGATCATGCCTTCTGAATTACCACCATCATGTGTGTCCCGCTGAGTGAAAGTGTGCTTATGTGATTTGCAATGTTTTTTCTTGATAACACACATTTGTGTCTCCCTGGTTCTGATCATGTAGGTCAGTGTGTTTGTTAAAAAAAAGCATGCATTGAACATGTGAGGGGAAATGTTTTGGGTAGGGACACGTCACGTCTTTCTGAGGACAGATTGATGGTGTGAACAGGGACATATATCATCTACACACTGTTTGGTACACACAATATATAACACAGCTGTCTCACTCCCCCCCCCCTTCTGTTTAAAGTGGTGCTAGTCCTGTCGGTCTCGTCCTGACTGCCATCGTCGCCGTGGTTTACAAGGTGGCGATACGATTCGAGGGGTAAGTCAACTGCACACAGGTTTGGAATGCACCCCAATATACACTGAGGACACCGTATATGATGTGTAATGTGAATGCAACGTTGTTAAATTTGGATTATTTACATTTTCCACAAAAGCCTCAGACCTATGAGCCCGTTAGGAGCGACCTACTTCTGGACACCTATAGAAACACACACACCTGCACACACACACACACCTGCACACACACACACACCTGCACACACTCGCTGCTACTGCACAAGTCACAAATGAGGCCTGTGCACACACTTGTGCAGAGGTCAGGATTACAGGAAGGGTAAATCTCAAATCAGAAAATGAATGCAAGTCTTGGTAATATCCCCAAAAGTGGCATTGGTAAACCAAATAGGATGTGTATTCTTGTCTTTGCATCATAGTGAGGACCAGTTTTCACCAGCAGAGTTTCGGTTAGTTGTGCCGGTTCAGTACATCTGTCATTTTGCATTGCATGTGTGGGCAAACAGTCACATAGCAGCATAACAGGAGAACAGTTATGTACAGAGCTGTTGCAGAGTGGAACAAGCTACCATTGGAGCTAGTATCACTGGAAAGCAGAAGTACGTTTAAAAAGAAACTAAAAAAGATGGTGTTAGAATGTTGATAGTATAAAATCTGACTTCTTGTTTTTTTTTGTTTGTTTGTTTGTTATGTTGGTTAATTTTTTGTTTGCTTTTGTTTGGTAAGCTTAGGTATTGTTCTGTGTTTGCAAAATTTTAAATAGTTTTTTCCAATTGAATTGAGTAGTCCACTTGGTGGTAAATTATTGAATTCAATTTTGTATATATGTTTTTTTCTTGTAACTACCATAGAGGATTCTAGTTGTTACTATGTATGTTTTTATGATGTATTTAATTTTGTGTAAGGACCCCTGGAAGAAAGGCCATTCCTCCCACAACAGAGTGATGGCTAATGGGGATCCTAATAAATAAAAAATAAACAAAAGACTTGTGAGTTGAATGTGCATAGCAATGGTAGTGCAGACGCAAACCCTTGTCACCTCGACGACACTATAATATGCTCACCTGGGTAATAGCATCAGGACAAAGGGAGAAAAACCGACGGATTGATTGGATCACGACCGGCTGACCTACTTTTATCAAACACACACGCTTCGTGCAGACGCACGCGGTCGCCGTAAACATACAATTAGTAGTGCCGTATGTGCTGACCAATCAAAATACTGTTCAGCAAATTGCATCTAATGAGGCCTCTCTCTCCCATTTCCGAGCTCGTTGGCCCCGAAAGGTTGTTTTGGTTATTTCATGATTTCTCTTAGTATTTGCAGATTGTTGGATGTAAAAAAGGTTAAAGAGAGGTTGGCCTTGGCCGAGTCGGAGGCTGTACTTCTGTACCGAACGCTCCGACACGGTAATAAATAATCAATCTGTCACATGAGAACATGGAACAAGAAACATGACTTTTGTGGTTTAAAAAAGAATTCATGCTCGAGGGGAATTTACTTGTTGTTTTCCCTGAAACAGCTTTCCTGGTAAAACAGGACGTGATTTATTTCGTGGTTTTGTTTAAATTCTGCACGCTGTGAGGTAATCGGGCTCCGATGGGCTCCGGAAAAATCGTTATTTTCACACCGCGTGTCTTTGGTCAACCTTCGACGGCATATTAGGGTCATTATAGAGGGGGAAAAAAATGAGAATGGGGCAATATTCAGAGAAAAAAGTCTTTAGTTTATTACGATGCTAACAACCGCATCTATGCTAGCTAACGTCCCATGAATGTACATGTATGTTTGTAATGAATCATCCCAACGTGTGACTTTAACACCTCGTTAAGGTCGTTAGGGTGATGATGTTGATGCTTATTGTTGCTTTTATTCATATGAGGACAAACTGTCATCTTATGGGTGTTTTATTGATCGGGGAGGTTGGGCTAAGATGCTAGCGGTAGCTTTCACTTGTTGTCATAGCAACAGCAAACATCCAGTGTTAGCAGAACCAAGCAACCTGTTCTATACATATTTATAAAGTTGCCAATGTTATACTTTATAAAGTGGCTTCAGTTCCGTCTTACCGGTCAACCTTCTTCCTCACTTATTGAGCATGTTATTTTTTTTATGAAGAACCTGAGCTGCCGTTCTCCGGTCGAGCTTGATTGTCTGATTTTGGGATCCAACCGTGTAAAACCGTGTGCACTCGTGTGCAACGTGGAGACACAAGACATCTTCCTATCGTTCACACACTCCCTCACGCTTCACACACACACACACACACACACACGAAATGCCGCCCTGGCACGGACTGGTACGGTGTTCCAGCCTCTCGTTTTATTGTCCCATTATATGTTTGTTCTGCTGTATTTACAGACCGTTCACTGGACAGATCTACCAGGAGAGGAGTCAGCGCCAAAAGCATGAGTAATCCCCCTCCACGGTCCTTCCTGCATCCGGGTTTGGCTGAGGATTCAGACAGACGGGCTGGAGCGGCAGACGGACTCGCCAGCAGCAGCGTTGATCATTAATTCGCCTCTCGATTGGATTCAAGCGTCCACGCTGCACCCGCACGTGTTCCGTTTGTTGATTTGGTTTTGTGTTCGCACATTAAAGTAGTAGTTTGATATTCTTATTTTCTTTGTTCTTTAGAATTAGATGAGAAATTGTTCCCACTAGAACTAGAAGATGATTAGCTTAGCTTAGCCACACAGCCACCATGAGGTTTACAGGCAACTCCAACCAATGCTACACACAACTGATGATAGACTGTTGTCCAACAAGAAATATTCACTTAGCAATAATTAAGGGTATGTTCCAGGATGTCAAATGAATCACATTAATCAATTAAAGCAGGATACATTTCTACTGTATGTATCACAAATAAAATAAACAGGAAATAGGACGCCCTCCACCTTCTAGTCCACTTTTTCAGATTCATGTGAGGTAGATCCAGATAACAAGCAGCATGTTTTCCTACAGGCAATGTGCTATTCTGGATCTTAATAAGATATTATCAAAGAGTGAAAACACGGGGGAAGCTGCCAGCATGTTTCCTGAAATGTTCTTTTTGTAAATACTTCATCACAAAGCTCTCAAGGAATTCTCTCATTTGAAAACCTGACGTGAAATTGATGAGTTGAGGGTCATGAAAGAGTTGAGCTCGGCAGTTTTGTCCCGAGAAACACGAATATGTACGTCAACACAAATGTGCGATGACCTTCAACACTGCCGTCGTCGTCGTTGTTGTTCACTGTGAATGATGAACCCTTTTTATACTGTACCTATGCAAACCTCTCCAACTCAACAATACGCCTTTCTTATGTAATAAAAGGTCTATTAGTGTCTGACGGCTCCTAATTGATGCACTTAAGGCAGCACTTTTGCATATGTGCCTGTTTACAGAAAGTATGTGGGAGCATCTTGCATTATCAGAATTATTATTATGTTTTTCTTTGAAGGAGTCGGGATGTGAGGACAGCTCATCTCTGTGGTAAATGGCTCATTTGATTGGTTTAAAGGAACATACCAGTCTGATTGACATTGCTTCACATGTTAACCATCAGACGTTGCCTTCTCTGTCCCGATCATGTAAATTCCCAGAAGAGCAGCAAATCCAGCGAGTGGTCTCGAACTCTCCTGCGTCCTCCTTGTTCCTGCAGCGAGGAGTAATTTGCGTCAGAGACCGGAGACCCAAACACATTTCTACCCTGACTGATTTCAGACAGTTTGTATGTGGCCGCTAAGTCTCCAAATACTTGACTGATCTCACATCTCCACTCAACACCTGCATGCAGACACATCGCCCGCCTTCAGTTCCCGGGAATGCAGCCTTGATCGTTGACATCATGAGACACTTAACCTCCTGAGACCTGAGCTCTTATTTGGTATGCATTTTGAATTTCTCTTTGCTATTTGGGCTTATCGGGACCTGATGAATATAAAAACTAAGCTTCGTCCATGAAGCAGAATTAAGTTGCTTTTTGGGTGAGGTACAAGGTGAAGTCATGTGAGGCTATACGCATGTTTTCTTTGTGAATTTATAACGGGAGTAAAAGTCGACAAAGACAAAGAACATCAGGTCGTAGTGAATGTCTGTATCCATTAATTACAATAGAAATGGTACAATCATTTGTCAAATATATGAACATAATCTTTGGTTCTTACTTCCAAAGTGTTCAAGAGGGTCAGAAACCCTAATTTGCTATTTGGCAAGAGTTCGATGAGAAGATTGTGATACCAGTGTGTATGTTAGGTTCAAGGAGGCGATTAGCTTAGCTTAGCATAAAGATTGAAAAGTCAAAATTTTAAAAATCCACCTAACTAACTAAATAAAGCATGCAGCGTATCTCTTTGTTTGATTTTTACACATATGGATCATGTCTATGAGGTTGATGTAACTATTTAGAACGGTTTAAAATCTCTGATTGGTTCTCGTCAACCTGCAAGTAACTGTAAAACTACAGATAGTGTTTTTTACACATCTGTAGGTTTACTAGTTGAACAGATAATAGAAATGATGTAGGTTTGTGGGTGCTATGATCCAGACTGGTTGTTTCCTTTCTGTCATTAAAACTTCTGTTTCCTGTCCTCATTAGGTCAGAGTCACCGTGAATCGACTCCCTCGATGACATTTTATTCCACGTTTTCAAAATAAATGTTGGCCCACTACAACAGAACGCACGGTTCATCAGGTTTGTTCTGACCTTGTTGCTGGCTGAAGAGGAAAAAAAAAAGAAAACCTGTGTTCCAGCCAGCCGGCTTTTCATCTGAAACTAAATAGCTAAAGAACCAGAGCTGCAGAATCCAAGTTCGAAATCCTCACATGCTTTCTGAACGCCGTCTTCTTGGAATAACGGGGTTAAGCTTGTGTGGAATAACTGAGGTGACATTCAGGTATTTGCATGTTTGGTTAAGAGAACATGTATTTGCAGCATATTGGTGACCTGATGCTGAGCTGTAATGATTGGTTGTTGGCCTATTTTCCAATGTCGTGCATGTGTTTACATGATAGTTAGATGTCACATACAGACACTAAAGGTTGCTTTTTGGGGGGAAGTCTGCAGGTTGGCGACACAACGGACGATAACGATCTTCTCAACTCTTTACCCGAAAAAGTGTTGTTGGATATTTTTTGCTTTCAGACAATATAAAATAATAAAGTCAAATAAAAAATGTTTCAAATTTTAAACGGGTTGGCACGGTGGCAAAAACCTGAGACTCCCTTTCCCAAACCGGAAAGCAGATGTGAAATGAGTCACTGAGTTATTTGAAGGTTAATGATACCAGTTTTGTCACCTGGTTGGATCTGCAGGTGGAACTCCAGCGAAGCAGAATCTGTGTGCTCTGTGTCCAGATGTGACTGTGACTCATATGATGTGAATGAAATGAAGCATTATTTCTGCCTCTGATTATTCTCAATCCGTCAATACCTTTAAAAAAGAACCTTAAAACGTACCTTTTCAGTTTAGCATTATCTAAGGCGTTATATAAATAAATAAAGTTTACAGTTCAGTCGTGTAGGAGGCAGATTAGAAGCAGATCTAACTCTCTATATCACTGTAATACATTTCAGGTTGGTTTAACTAATATACTTAAGTTCAAACGCTGCCTTAAATTTATGAGTAAACTCAACTCTGATAAAAGCTTTATTTCAATTCAGAAAGGCAAGTTATATAAATTACTTAATTAATCACCATTTATTGTTTGAACTTGATACGCTGAGTGGGAATTACTTATGTTACATTATGCTTTAAATAAAACTTACTTTCTCTTGTTAACTTAACTTATGATTATATGTTGCTTCAACTCACAAAGTTCAGTTATTTACTCGTTATTTAACTCATGATTTTTTAGCATTTGAACTTGATAATTTGAGTTTAAACTATTTTTTTCACCATTTTATGCCAAAAACTACATTTCCCGCAGCGGATCTGTGTCTCTCACTCGGCCTGTTACGAGTTGTCGGGCGAATCTCGTATTTGCTGGCCGTCGGCACTGTTTGTTTTTCCGCTCTCCGCGTTTCCTGCAGCTCGCCGCCAACCCTCGCCGTGTCATCGTCTATCAGCCAAACGCGGTTTTCACACGCTTGCAGCTTTCACCGTTTTTCTGTGTCTCCCAAAAATGGGTCGAAGAAGAAGGAAGAAAACGATGGCTGTGGGGGGATTTTCATCCTATCTGGACATCAGTGATTCCCCTCCCGGTGCCTCCTTCATTGCATCTCTTTGTTTTTGATCTGATCACCCATTTTGCTTTATATTGGCGTTTTTCCACCACTCAGACACCGGTGAAAGCCTCTTCTCACACATCGAAGGAGAGTGGAGAAAGCTGGCCATGACTCATTAAAACAATGCATCCACACAGGTAGGCAGGTCATGGGACGCGGCGGGTCGCTGTGCACAGCTTGTTTATCTAAGTAGGAAAAAAAGAAAAAAAAGGACATTCAAGTTGAACTGAGGCTGCCCGCGGCGACTCCGTGAAGCACGCTGTAGTTCGTTAACCTGATTCACCGCAGACAAGGACAATACACTTATTGATTAGCCCACAGTTTGAAAGGCCCTGAGCCAGTCACACATGGGGGGGAGGGGGGGGGGGGGGAAGGTATGCGTTTGATCGTCACAGATCGGTTAATGCTCATAAAACTGTCTCCAATCCAACTCATTTACACTGTGTGAAAACACACACAAAGACCCGATTCACAAAACTGGGCTTTTCTCTCAGGGGATCATTGAAATGTACTTTTTTTTTTTAGTTCCTCCCCCAATCACCGATCAAAGACATGACGGAGAAAAATACAAGATCAGTGGGACAAATAGTCAAGTGGCTGTGATAATTATGACGGGATTAAAAAGGAGGTTGTCAGCTGATGTAGTACAAACACAACTTTCACCCAGGTAACTGCTGTTCGCATCCCCGTAATCCTAAAAGCAAAAGCCAAGACTTTAACATAGAAGCCGTACTTAATTTACTAATCCTAACCTAAATACATGAAAAAACGTTCTTATTTGTGTTGCGTTATAATATTTCATAGCGCCCCTGCCTCCTCTTCACTTCACAGAAACTTGAAGGCAATGCACTAAACAAGGAGATGGAAACTGCTCATATTTTTTCCTCTATGAGTCTCTTTCCTCAGGTAAATCATGCCTATTCTCATCTAGGTGAAATTGCAGCCACAGTGCCCCCTTGAGGTCTCTTTAGTAACTGCAGCATCTCCGTCCTCAGCCACTCTACTGAAGGCTGAAAGAGTTACTGTGTACTTGTATGGATCCAAGTACAAATATGTATTATTTTTTTATACATGCATGAGAATAAACTGAACACTTCAAATGACTTTAAAGGTCACTGGGGTCAAGGGGTCAAAGTGAACAGTTTGTCTGGAGGAGCTCACATCCGCTGCTGTTTGATATTTAAGCTTTTTCTAAGTGTGTTGCCAAACCGGTTAAAATTCCGGAACGGAAGAATGAAATATTGACTTGGTGGAAGTTAATGTTTGTCTGCTCTCCCACCGCCTTCGACTTATACAATGTTGTTTTTTGGTTCCCAGCTCGCTCCTCTTCGCCAGAAAGCAGACTGACGCACCGGCGAGCCATTGGTCCCTCTGATTCCCAGCGCTCAATGAATTCTCAGGTTCCTCCTCGAGCTGTGACGTGGGCGGCAGGAGGAGGAGGAGGAGGAGGGCTCCTCTGGTGTGGCGCTTAAAAAGCGCAGCTCCACCACTCCGGACTTCAGAAACCACACAGACAGCACAGCCTAACGACAGCGTCTCCACTGAACCAAAAAAAGCGCCTTTTACGCACACAGACCGTCACCATGATTAAGAAAATGTCTCCATCCGAGAGCGAGTTTGACATCCCGGCCAAGAACTGCTACAGGATGGTGATTCTGGGATCCACCAAAGTCGGGAAGACCGCCATCGTGTCCCGTTTCCTGAACGGCAGGTTCGACGAGCAGTACACGCCGACCATCGAGGACTTTCACAGGAAACTGTACAGCATCAAGGGGGACGTGTACCAGCTGGACATACTGGATACGTCAGGGAACCACCCGTTCCCCGCCATGAGGAGACTCTCCATACTCACAGGTACTTATCCACCAGCGTGCATGGGTGTGCAGCCGTGCGTCCTGCAGAGCGCACGGCTGCACGGTGAATGGTTAGAAGTAAAACACACTTTTCATGTTTCCAACGTACACGCAGAGGTAACTAACGGCGTCCTTCTCTCCCTCCAGGTGACGTGTTCATCCTCGTGTTCAGCCTGGACAACCGGGACTCCTTCCAGGAGGTGCAGCGGCTCAAGCGGCAGATCTTCGAGACCAAGTCGTGCCTGAAGAACAAGATCAAGGAGAACATCGACGTGCCTCTGGTGATCTGCGGGAACAAGGGCGACCGGGAGTTCTACCGGGAGGTGCAGCAGGAGGAGATCGAGCAGCTGGTGGCCGGCGACGAGAAGTGCGCGTACTTCGAGATCTCCGCCAAGCGCAACGAGAACGTGGATAAGATGTTCCAGACTCTGTTCACGTTGGCGAAGCTGCCGCACGAGATGAGCCCGGACCTGCACCGGAAGGTCTCCGTGCAGTACTGCGACATGATGCACAGGAAGTCTCTGAAGAACAAGAAGATGAAGGACATTGGGGAGGCGTTCGGCATGGTGACCCCGTGCGCGCGGAGACCCAGCGTGCACAGCGACCTCATGTACATCAAGGAGAAGGCCATAGGGGGCGGCCAGGGCAAGGACAAGGAGAGATGCGTGATCAGCTAAAGCAGAACTCAGAGAGACTTTAAACTCATGAAATCTTTGGAAAAGGTGAAGGAGCGGCAGCTTGAGAGGCGACCTGCGCGGCCTGCTGCGCTCGAACTCACACGGGAGGTGTTGGAGGCGCCGGGGGCGCCGTCGCCGCCGCGGCCACGCGCTTTGGCGCAGCGCCGTCTCCATGGACACAGACTGGACACGCGAGTCCGCTTGAACTGCAAAAAAATAAAAAATAAAAAATGCCCCAAAATGGGTGCTTTGCTTGTTCTGTGAAGCCCGAGTGTGAGACGTGGCGGCTTCATAGCTTGTGAGACTCGCGCATCAATGTGTTTTGTGTGACGTCATGCCTTTAAACTGATGCCAGAGGGGGGAGAGAGACTCAGGCTCGTGGAGGTGAAATGATGGGAGGAGGAGGAGGAGGAGAAGGAGGAAATGTTGTTTACATCTTATGTATTTTGTAATGTACAAAGTACACCTGAATGTTTCCATCGCAAGCCAAACTATTTTATATTGTGAATGAATGTATATTTATTGTTAACGTTGATTATTTTATTTTTTTGCAAAGAAGAAACAAAATCTTAATATAATAAAAACATCAATGAAAATATATCTTTTTGCATTGTCATTCGTTCCATCTGAAGTCACCAACACAACCCAGTATGATGGGAATGTATAAATACATAACATAACATCCTCCAGCCAGACCAGTTCAGATCTGAACCTGCACCCGGATCCAGACCGAAGGAACCCTTGTGGCTGTTGAAGACGATTCCATCTTTGAAACCCAGATCTTAACATGAATGAAGTGTCCATCAAACTGACCCTTGAGCATGAAACTCAGCTTTAAATCATGAATATGTGTGAGTATTCATGTATCTGCGTATTTTATAAAATAAATCTTAAACAGAAGTCCTCTGAAGCTGGGAGCCTGAAGATACATTTTTTAAAGTCTAGTCAAACATAATAAAGAAATCAAAGTAATGTGAAAGTGTATCAGGCTTTAGAACATTATGGTGGAAGGATATGAAGACAGCAGCAACTCGGGTAGAGTACTCCGTGGAGTAGATGTTGAGTGCTTCTGTCCTGGAAGACCTCTGAAGGCCTCACGCCTCTGGTTTGGGGTTGGAGCTGCGTTTCTCGTGGCTGGGACTTCCCTGCAGGTCACATCAGGTCATTTTAGACAGAGGTCAAGAAACAATGAAACGGCTCATTGGAGTCCCATCTTATGTCATTTTGCATAATAATCACAAGACTTATGAGGACTTTTAGAATAAAGAACTCATGGGTTTCCCCATTTTCATTCACATATCTGGAGGTGACGGATGATCTGACCCCAGGCCAGTTATCCTTCACCAAAATGTGTATTCTACACACATATATCACTTCTACACCGAGTCCATCCATTTTAAGCACATGCTGTACAACACGGCAGCACAAAGTGCTCCACTCCTCGATGAATTCATGAGGGAAAATACATAATTATGATGGGGTTAATTATTATGCATGATTGTCTCTATTAGCTGGAGAGCAAAACATTTTGTTTCTCTCTTTAAAAGGAACACTGTGTAGGATTCATGACGGAAATGTTATGTAATATAATAATATCTTTGTTTTCGTGTTTTTATTACCTTAGAATAAGCCTTTCATATCTCAAGGTCATATTCACCAAATAAATCCAATATTCACGATTTTAGCTCTACTTTTTACAACAAAAAAAATCTCCAATAAATGTACATTAATGTTTCTAATCCCAACGCGTGACGACGCCTCGTTAAGGTCCTTAGGGTGATGATGCTGATGCTTATTGTTGCTTTTCTTATTTTTTGGAGTCTCCTCAAACAGACCGATGCTGCCAGACGTTGGACGACTCATCGCTCCTGCAGCAGGAAACCATTTTGGCTGATGGTCGCCGTTCGGCCTCGTGTTGCGTAATAAATGTGGACATGATGTTCACATTAAAAAGAAATGTGAAGGGCTCTCCTGTTGGTAGCTACTTGTTACGTAAGATCCCTCCGGGGACTCCAGGGTTACCACTCTCTGGATTAGTGTCTATTTAATTGTGTCTTAGGGTTTGTATATTTTTTATGTTGACACATGTGTTATTCCTTATCTGCCAATGAAAACAAGGACATGGAGAGGGGAACCCGAGCCGGCCGAGAGGTTAACAAAGGAAGTTGGTCTAATGAAGTGACGGCTACTTGTAAAGTCAATAAAGTTTTAATGTTCTTTTCAATGATCCATGCTGTGAGATCTTTAGACATATATGGGATTAGTAAAACGTGGTTAACAAACAGCTTTAATAACACTGCAATGTAAAGCAGGTTTTCTTGCTATAAAGGAAAAAATGAATTCCATCCACTTATTATATGCAATCTGTGCATTAAAACGGAGACCAAAAGTTGCATATTTTTATTTATTTTTCCTACAGTGGCCCTAATACGCCGTCGCATATATCTGTAAAAAATGTAAAAAGCCCTATCTGCTCTGATTGGTCAGCCTTTCTGTTCTTCTAAACGAGGCATCAATCCCCTGAAAAGTAAAGCCAACGCTGAAGTGCCTTATACTTGCATTCACTCTGCTGCCATATATCAGGCATATATTAGTGATTTAAAGGGGTTCAAAATGCTTTTTTTCCATTTCAGCTCAGCTTTAACGTGTTTATCAGCAACTCATGATCTTTGCTTTATAAACGTCCACATCTTTAAATGAATGCACATCAGTTTGGTGACTTTGCATCAAACTTCTCGTATATCAAGGAAAACTTATATCATAAACTCACTGGTTTAATGCAAACAGGAAGTGATGTCCTGCAGGAATGCCATATAATATAATAATCATATAATCATACTACTATCCTGACCGGCTTTAACCTCCACTGTGATGACTGTGAGCCCGTGTGTGTGTGTGTGTGTGTGTGTGTGTGTTCACCCTGGTACTCCACGTGGCTACTTATTGATCGCTTGGTTGCGTTCCAGCAGCAGCCACCCACATCCTCCTCCGGACGCAGCAGCACATGATCAACCCAGTTAAGTTGTAACTCAGCCATTTGCTATTATTTGCTTTTTTTTTTTATTGTGAATGAAAAAACCTCCAGCGAGCAATAAAATCTGTTAACGAGGAAACTTTAGGCATCATCGTTATCTGACTGGTGAAATGAACATCTTCATATCAATGCTATGCTTTAGATGAACCTCATTCCCACAGAACAACATCTTTGATTGAACGACTGTAGTTGCATCATTGATGCCCCGGTTTAATTTTCTCTGTTATCTCGAGGCAACGGGATAAATATCTTGTTTTCCCAAAGCCATTAAGCAATTTTCTTCAAGCTAATCCGTTTATATGACATTCTCTTGAGAAAATGACCTTTTCCTTTCTTAAGATACTTAACACACTACCAAGAAAACACTCACTTATTAAGAGATAATGAGACAATTAAAATCCTGAACTTAAGATAATAAAAAAGAATATTGCAATCACAGACAGTTACGGCTTCTTTACAATCATGTCCTTTTTTTTGCACTAAGTATTATTAAAGAGCTCAATATATAGAGCATGCACTGCAGAAATGTTTGGTGCACATAAAGTGGAAAAGCAGAAGTTTGTCATGAGCCTCAACTCACATCCAAAACAACACACGCAGGAAAATTGCTCACAAATCTAATTGTGTTGCATCTCCATGTTTTCTGTCTGCGTGTCACATGACTTCTCTCAGTCCAGACGCATCTGTTGATGCTGCTCAAGAGGTAGCAGCTCTGAAAAGTAAAGCCAAGGCTGAAGTGCCTTAAACTAACGTTCTCTGTTCTGACCATCAGGGGGCGCCACCTCAGGTTGCAAAAAGAAGTCTGGTTGCTTGGAAATCGATGAGAAAATGACCCTAGTTTTCATTCTATCTTGGTCAATGTGGGTTTATGGTCTCGGTTGCTAGTTTCTAGTCTTCTTCAATCCGATCCCCAACTTTCGGAAAATGTGGCCCCCGAACAATATCGTTAAATAAACATGATATAGAGTATGATAATTAATTTGGACAGCTCTACAACATGGCAGATAACTATAGTGGTTTTGGAAATAGCCAGTCCTTTGTATTGCTCCTTATCGTGCTATTTCTAAGCCCGCCCACTTTTAGCGGACCAATCAAATGCAAAGGATTTGAATTAGATCCCACTTATAACTGTGTACCTCTGCAAATATTCCCTTTTAGTATGACATACGCTCTCACTTCCTTTTTACTTGGCTTCTGAAGGTTTCCTAGTGCCTCTACACATTCTCAAGAAAATTATACCTAAATAATCCAGCATGATATCCAGCAGCTGAGCAAAAACAAAATATACAGTTGAAGTGTGTGAAGTTGAAAGAGTCCCCCCCCCCCCCCCCCAAAAAAAAGCTAAGAATTTAGCATTGAGAATAAAAACCAGGGCAACATCACTTAAAATGTTCCAGTTCCAGACTCCGTTTATGCCTCCTCCATTCACATCAACAATCATCATTTTGTGTTTGGGAACAGAGGACGCTGTAATATCAGACAAAAACACCCGGCGTGATCGGAGCTGCTGAGTGAAACGGCAACATGCGGGCCGGTCGGCAACGCAATTAAAGTCCTTCAGACCCCTTGAGTCATCGGCCACCCGCCGCACACCGACTCCATCAGCAGACCTGGCAGGTTCACTTAGACGTAAGACGCCTGTTATACTGTTTGTGTTCCAGAGACGTTGTGCGTCAGTGGCTCAGCCTACACACACACACACACACACACACACACACACATCAGAATTGATGAAAAGTGTCTTATGTCATATGTAATTGAATATTCACTCCTGCGTCTTGTCCGATCTGAAGCCTTTGAAGGAGCAGATTATCTTCGCACGCAGGACGAATCATCTGTTTCTTATGAAAAGCTCCTCGTCATACGAACGTCTCATCCCCGCTGTTCACCCAAGACCAAATCCTGCAGGAGCAGCTTCTGCAGGGATAAGTAGAGACACAGACACACACACACACACACACACACACACACACACACACACAACCTGCAGGTCAATAGCCTGGCAGGTCTGCTTCTCACAAAGAAGTCATAAAGACACAATCCCTACTGTGAGTTCTGTGATCCGCTGCCCCCCCATAGCTGTTATTGTAACTGTAGACTGTATATAAGAAGTGGGCGTAGTCATGGTAACGTACACACATTGGTTTGTGCACGATCAAACAAAGTTATAGCGTCATTATTCAAGCTCAACTTTACAGTTAAGTGTTTAAAGTCATCTTAGTAGCTAACTAGCATTGGTAGCGACCTGTCAATCAGCAGGTAAGCCCCGCCCCTAAAGCATCCCCTGCTTCCTGGTCTGGTGGACTCTAAATGGACCATAATGTACTAAATGAACATCATGCTGGATTGAAGAAGACTTGAAACTAGAGATTGAGACCATAAACTCATGTTTACAATGTTTACTGAGATAATACATCAAGAGAGAAGTAGGACAATTTTCTCATAGACTTCTATACAACCAGGGAGGAGTCGCCCCCTGGTGGCCAGCAGAGAGAAGTAGGACCATTTTCTCATAGACTTCTATACAACCAGGAGGAGTCGCCCCCTGGTGGCCAGCAGAGAGAAGTAGGACCATTTTCTCATAGGCTTCTATACAACCAGAGAGGAGTCGCCCCCTGGTGGCCAGCAGAGAGAAGTAGGACCATTTTCTCATAGACTTCTATACAACCAGAGAGGAGTCGCCCCCTGGTGGCCAGCAGAGAGAAGTAGGACCATTTTCTCATAGACTTCTATACAACCAGAGAGGAGTCGCCCCCTGGTGGCCAGCAGAGAGAAGTAGGACCATTTTCTCATAGACTTCTATACAACCAGAGAGGAGTCGCCCCCTGGTGGCCAGCAGAGACAATAACGGTTTAAGGCACTTTAGCCTCGGCTTCACTTCTCAGAAGCATCTGCTTGTAACAGATGTGAGGTAGGCTTGTTCAATCAACCTCAAAGTTTATATCATTTGTCAAATACTGTTATAAAAATTGTAAATACTGTTCATACAATATAACATTACTGTTTAATATGATGTAATAAAGAGAATGAGTCCTCCTGTGTGTTTTAGCTCACCCAGTCTTTTGCTTCCCTTTTACAAGGAAAACCAATGATTACCTTTTCCAACAAAATGCATCGTTAAAGATAAAGATATGACGCTTATAAAGTAAAGTAATGCATCTGTAATGATAAACCCATATGTTTGCCTACGTCCAGGCATCCTGTAATGTTCCACTGTAGTCGTCAATAAATAAGTTGTGATTAATCAGTAACTCTTCCTCCCTGGGTAAATATGAAATATCTGCAGCTGGATGTTTTTACAGGCGGAGGCAGGATATCCTCCAACACGTGCTCGTGTTTACGTCTGTAAAAAAGTCACATATTGATGACTGATTCTTGCAGCCGGGGACAAAGTAGAGATATTGGAGTTTCACGAGCAGTGATTGGTGGATGCTTTAGATGAATCACTCACCTCTGATTGGCTGTTTTCACTGTAGGTGCAATTGCAATTAGGAGAACACGTTTTTCCACCACAGATGTCTGGTGGACTATCAGGATACAGCCACAGTTTTATATAAAAAAAAACTTTTTATTTGTTACAAACTGCTGCTTTGAAATCAAATCACCACACATATATTTAGTACATTTAAATCCTCATTCATTGCATTTGTAGCGTATTAGACTTAGATATTTGTGTGTCTGAGAGGGAAAAGCAGAGAGCCGTGTGATGATGACTGAGTTGATCACAGCACAAAGTCTCTTTGTGGGCTCCGCGGTCTGCAGGAGTGCAGAACAAACACACATCAGTAGTAAAAGTTGTGTAGAGGGAGATCCTGCGTCACCAGAGATGAGGAGCTCTCGTGCTCGTGGTGACCTTTTCGTATGAGGGAAGGCCAACAACACTGCAGTCTGTGAAGTCAAAAAGCCACATCGAGTTCAGATTAGCACGCTGCGTGATGCCTTTCCCATAAAACGATTTGCAGACAATGTGCTGATTTCAACAGGATGCAATGATAAAGATATAAAATTAAAATCTAAATCTGTAAGGCTGTAGAACTGGATTTTCTAAAAATGACGTTACAGAGGGAACGGGTCCAGGGTTTGAAATCAAACCCCGGACTTGCTGCTGAACTGAAACTGTGCACATGCTTTGCAGTCAGACGGTTCTTCAGCACGCCAGCGAGTGTTGAGCATTCCTGTGATGTTTATGCCCCGGGGGTTTAAAAGGCCTCAGTGGATTCGTTTCTCCCCAGAACTGAGTGAACCTGAGGGCACAGCGTAAATACTGAACTGATCCAAGCCGTTTTAGTTGACTGAACTTAAACAACGAGTCGGCACGTTATAAATGATTCAATGTTCTGGCATTTTGCTTGAAGAGAGCTCTCTCTCTCTCTTATTCACTCCTTCTAACTCACGATCCAGGGCTTCTTTAGAGGATTATATCCAGTGAGCTCATCTGTAAAATGAATATCCACAATGAATACACACTGATCTGATGTAATTTCAGTTCCCCTGGTAAGCAGTGACGTATATGTCTTGGGCTTTTATTGTGAAAGGTAAGAAGGAAAGAAGTCCTGTTGTCATGTGGAGTATTATCATATTTCCCAAATGAATAAATAAATACTTTGTGGCCGTTCATGTTGTGATGGGCTGCTTCGCTCACATTTAATAGATTATTTTCCCGTCAAAACTCTTTTTCTCTAGATTGCAGCCACATTTCAGGTGTGTCACCTGACTCTCTCTCAGGACTGATCAGCCACACCTGAAGGTGGTTTGGTCGTATCTCTCTGTATATCAACCAGAACCAGAGAGCCGGCCTCTCTTTGCCTGCTGGGCTGTCTGCTGTTGGTTTTTAGAGACTTTTGAAAAGCCTTTCAAGGCTTTCTTTAGAGCACCTTGATCAAATCAGGTTTCTTTATGAAATGGAAGCCAAAAAGGCATCAAGGTCTCCAAAGACATAATAAACAAAAAGCCCACACTTACTTGGAAAATCAAAACTCACTTATTCTACTGAATCAAACACAAGGACAACGCTGAGCTCCCTAACGAACCACAGAAGGAGAAAATGACTGAGAAGCACAAGAAAAGATGCATTTTTTTATTTTTTAAGCCACTTACAAACAACCTTTTGTCCCCTTTTTAACCTCTTTGTTGATAAAAGTAGACGGACCTGTTAGATGCTGGCAGGAAGCAACTTCCAGGTCTGAAAAGTGAACTTGCTTGTGTTCTAATGACCACCAGGGGGCGACTCCTCTGGTTGCAAAGAGAAAGTCAGATTGTATAGAAGTCTATGAGAAAATGACTCTACTTCTCACTAAATAGATTATCTCAGTAAACATTGTAAAGATTTGTTTATGGCGATGCAGTTTGGTTGAATGGGAACGTCATCTTTAGGAGATTCGGCTGCAAAAAATCCAAACGTCCACAAAAAGGCTTTTGTGTGAATGTGTGATTAAAAGAGTCTTTATCTGTGTAAACCAGCTCATCCAGGCACAGCATGCTCCCTCTCTCTGCTGTGACCTTCCCACAGTGTTCACCTTCCCACACACACACACACACACACACACACACACACACACAGGAAAAAGCATTTTTATTGTGCTGTCTACCATATGGCAATATTGAAGTATATCACATGACATTAAACACATACACAGTATTTGTATACACAGCCTCTGTAAACTCATGAACAGAGATGAGAGGTAATGAGCCTCCACTTATCCTCCCGGCTTTTTGATTTAAAAAGGCAATCAGTGGCAAGACAGATGAACAAACCCCAATCATGCAGTTGCATTCACAGCATGGGATGTTCTTTCATATTCTCGTACGCCGTGCAGCAGGTGAGCGGGTGCAGAGGTGGCGGCAGAGAGGGGGAAATGATAGGCGTCATTAGTGCAGCGAGTGGATTCTGAGAGGAAAGGTTTCCAGGATCGTAACCCTGCCGGCGAGGAAACCCATTGGTTGGTTTGTTTTTCCAAACATGTGCGTAAGAGTAGAACGGAGGCAGAACACGGTGATAAGATGGTCCGGACAGAGAGAAACATCAGAGTGCATCAAGGTCTCTCGTGTCTCATGAAAACTTGCCATGTGTGGGTTTTTTTAAATACTTTGGTAGCAGATACAGCCTCACGTCTAACCTGAGCTGACCAATCAGTGCAGACTGGGCTTTTTGGGGAGGGAGGGGCAGGGGCAAACGTTTACAACAACAAAAAAGGAGCATAATGGTCTGATAGAAAGAAAGAAAGAAAGAAAGAAAGAAAAAAGAAAGAAAGAAAGAAAGAAGTAGAATCCTAGCAGGTCACGCTGCCCCGACAAGAGAAGGGAAAATAACTTGAGGAACACTTGAGGAGATGTCAGAGCGGTGAGGCGAGCGATTACGACGTCGAACACTTTCCTCAACTCAGCCGTCCACTTGACTGGATCGCCCATCCACTTTGTTTTGCTTGAGGGGAGAGAGAGAGAGAGTTAACGACGGCGCTGACATCAGAGCCGCGCTCGTACCTCATCCAGAGTGGTTGAGGAACGCGTCTGCTGGTTGAACGTCGGACAATGGAGGAGCTGTTCAGAAGGCCGTGGGCCCGATATCAAACCACCACAAAACGCTTCATGAGGGAAAATACTGCATCACATGTCTTCAAATGTCAGTCAAAGAACATTTTAATTCACTGGATGATGTCATTCACAAGACGACAGAGATTCATTAATGGCACGATTTATCGATTATTCTCATGATTTGTTTTTCAAAAATCAAGGAAATCAGAGACTGCAAACATGTAATGGCCAACAAATCAGCCGAACGGCCAACGTGAGACCGTATAGTTCTTGGAAAATGAAGCTGTGGGAGCACATGTCTCAACAGTCATTATGTAGGAGTAAACGGACTGACGTGCACCTCAGAACATGAGCGTTGGTTCGACGGCGTGTGATTGGTCGAAGCCCACACGAGCCTCGTGATATCACTTAATGGCCCTCTTATCCAGACACCTCGGTACACCCAGGAGGACTGAAGAGGTCTGTGGATGGGGGGGCAGGCATGTGATAGACCCAGCAGCATATAGTATTTACAGAATACATAGAGGCATGGTGATACACAGAATGGGCTCTAGGGACAGTAGTGAGGCTAAGCAATATTGATAAAAGACACTATTGGTTGCATTATGGGAATTGTAGGATATCTCAACCATTCTTTGTTGTCGACCAACTTGGATCTCATTAACTCCCTGTTAGCGCCTCGATCATTAATGAGCCACGACTCTGTGATGCTCATAAAACCAGGCGGCAACCTCTGGTTCGGAAAAGTGAAGCCGAAGCTAAAGTGCCTTAAACTTGCATTCTCTCTACAGGCCATCAGGGGGCGACTCCTCCAGTTGCAGAAAGGAAGTCGATTAGAAAATCTCACATCTGTTACAACCAGGTGGTTCAGAAAAGTGAAGCCAACCTTGAAGTGCCTTAAACTTGCATTCTCACAGGCCATCAGGGGGCGACCCCTCTCTGATTGAATAGAAGTCTATGAGAAAATGAACCCGACTTCTCATTTGATTGACTATGCAAACATTATAAATGTGAGTTTATGATCTCACTCTAGTTTCAAGTCTTGTCGAGGCTTCAAACCCGCAGTCATGTGTTGCTGTAGCTGAAGAAACGGGTGGACATGAGTCCACAGAAAGCGGTTATGTGTTTAGAGAGAAGGGTTACACAAGGTTCTCACTAGTATTTTAGTCAAAGAATTCTCTATTTATCTGTTTCCACTGTTTCAAACTGTGAATCCACTTTCTTATTATAGATTAGTCCCGCTGAATGACTGATTGATTGGCAACGCCTCTCTGCAAAAAGATTCAGCCAGCTGTGAGGCAACCATAACGGTCTCAGGGTTGATCAGGGTGATTCACATTAAATAATAGCACATTTCCTCATAACCCTCTTAAATATAGCGTGTGATGCTATAAAATGTATGTTCTTCTGTATCGGGCTCCCTTGGGTTTCCTGCTGCCTGATGACGACAATCTGGGTCTAAATACAACAAATCAGCAGGGGAATGGAAGGAATGCCATGTGAGGATTAACATACTGAATCTGAATGACACACACACACACACACACACACACACATGCATTTTGTGAGTGACAGCTTGGCGTCGATGTGCGACATCACGCTGCGAAGCCTTCCTCTGTGTGGCGGCACCAATCCGTCCGGCAAAGACGTCAATGTGTGAAGTTTCCTGGCACAGATACTGAGGATGCTCGTCCCTCTAACACACACACACACACACACACACACACACACACACACACACCAAGTGACATAGACTGGTACACAGGAGAGTTGCTGGGATAAAGTGGGTCAGCAGTAAAAAGCCCTGATACAACACGTTGGCTATTAACCCCAGATTCGGTGCTATTTTGGTCCCACACCTCCCAACCTGACGCGTTCAACGCCACAGGAAATCCCTCTGACATCCGATACGCGTTCACACCAAATATGATTCATCAGAATCCTCTCTCTTTGATGTTTTTTAATACGTTTTAGCAGCTTTTTTTTTTATCACTTCCGAGCGGGATAATTCAGGTGCTCTTCCTCCCTCGCTTGGTTTTTACACACACTTGGTGTGAGGACGCCAACGGGGCTCAAATACGTAAAAACATATATGACTTTTATACACAAGGAAGATATCATGATGTCACCGTGACTCATTGTGCAACATGTACCCATTTATGGTCATTTATAAGCTGCTGTACTACATATTATGCATTACTTATGACACTGTTATGGCTCGGGGTAGAGCGGGTCATCCCCAGTAGGATCCTCCAGTCCTCGTGTCCTATAGTGTCCTCGGGCGAGATCCCGAACCCTCAAGGATGTGCATGAATGTGTTCTAATGTGAATATTTTTTGGAAAAGAAGCAGCTCTAAAACCCTGTGAAGCTCGTTGTAATGTGGTGGTCCACCACTAGGGGGGATGTACCCACCTTTCCTCCCCCCACCCTCGTCCACACAAACACACAAGTCATGCTGTTGTTCCAACACTTCATCAACCCTTCGCCACACACAGTTGGTCACCGCCGGCCGATGTGCAGACAGGATGTGTTTTTCCTTAACGTGCGGTTAACGTTAACTTCTGTTCAAACATAAAGTCTTTCTGACCGGCATAATAATCTGTTCTCCCGAGCTCATCATTCTCTCTAACACCAAGCCTTACTTGGAAGTGAAACTCCATTTTCCAGGGATCTTCACCAGAACAGAACTTATTAGCAATTATGTGGTGAATGTGTGAGGCGGTGGGAATCACTTCGTACTCCCAGAAAAGAGAGAAAAAAAGAAATTAAATGCCTTGGAATCAGTTCTGTAACAGCCCAGATGAATTCCAACGTCATCGTCGTTCTCTGAAAAGAGAATTAAGTCCCGTCTTTTGTAAGGTTTTCACAGAAATAAAACTCTTATGAAATAAGATATGATGTATTCCTCTGAGAAACAGCCAATAATTCACCAGCAACTGGAATATTAAAGATAAAGGATTAAAACATTCTGTAAATTATGTTTTATTAATTATATTTCTTCACAACAAGTTATGACAAACAGTTATTTCACAAAAAGAACTTGAATGTCATATCGATGAATCACAGCATCCACTTTTTTACTCTATTTTGTATTCCAATGAATTCATCGTGAGGAGAACCCTTTTCTCACGCTGTTGCACAAGAAATACTCAAGTATCTGTGAACCAGACCCAAGAGGTGTTTGTTTCAATCGCATACATTTAGGTTAAATATAGATAATCATTTTGTAGAAGTGAAACAGAATGAAATCATTTGAGGTTTTGCACATTTCTTGCTGATTAAAGCTCAGTCGATTAAAAAAAATATAGATACAGTGGACTGAGAGACATAAAGGGTTAACACCAGACACCATAAACTGGTCTTATCAGTGTTACTGGTGTGTGTGTGTGTGTGTGTGTGTGTTATGTCAGTGATTACCTCCAGTGTTTGACTTGCACCCATAACACCAGCTCAGCAAAAGCACTGCATCCTGTTCCTTCATCCACACGGAGAGATGACAGGCAGACAGGCAGACAGACAGGTGAGCTTCCTGTGGATACACGAGAAAAAACAAGCAGAACTCCTGACTCAGACGTTACATGATCGTCTTCTGGGTTATTTCTGCATAAAGCACATTGTTTAGTTTGGGTTCTGGACACCAATTATTTCCTCATATAGCTGCTTGTTGTTTTTGGGTCAAAGAAATCCCAAAGGGAAATACATTGTTTCCCAGGAAGTTGAATATTTTGTTGTTTGTTCTGTTGAAATGCATCAGTACTCACAGTTCACTTTAAAGCAGCTGCAATGATAACATGATGACTCCTAATCACCCAGGGGAAATTAATTCATGCATAACATTTGATTGGTGCTAAGAAAAGACATTTGCAAATGATTCCAACTGCATGGGCGACCCTGTATCTGGCTTTAAAACGCTCCGCTGTCTGCCATGCAGACCCGGAGCAGGTTGGCGTCCAGTTGGCTTTTAGATGCTTTTATTGCTAAAAACAGCTGCTATGCTAACGTTGCCCAATAAAAATGTTGGCACCGCCTATGTTCGGCATCACATTGGCAGATGAAACACTCGGCAGCGTGGATCAAGTTTTGAATCAAGATTATGTCCCTGCTTTGCATATTTCTTGTATTAAAGAAAATCGTCTTGGCCAAGCGTCTAAAAGCTGAGGATTCGGGGATAATTCTCTTACAGAACATAACAACATATTGTCTTCACGTTGTCATTTTTATCCATTTACAATACCTGCTATTCCATTTTACCGATACCGCTCACGCTGCTGCATATGAGTCAACAAACGTATAAATTATGAGGGCACTTCACTTCACTGGAACTCCTGGAAAACAAAGCACATGGCAGGCTGTAAATCCAGCATTTAGCAATTAATAATGTGTTTTTTTGATCGTGTCTGGAAAAAGACTTTCCAACGCACTCTTTCCTTCTGGCCGTCAAAGCAATTAGACAAAGGGAAAGGAGAGCAATCCAAACAGACGGGGGGAAAAAAACAACTCAGCAAACAGGAGAAGCTCACACTGCCCCCTCCTTTTTCTGTACTTCCCTTTCCCCCCCAGTCATGCATATGTACTGTTCTGCTCCGTGTTCTTTCTCTAGAAATAAATCATTGGCATCAGACGGCGGTATGCGTTCCCCCGAACACGACCACGGACATTTCCAGGCAATATGTCCGTCTCTTATTTATTAACCTTCAACGCCGTTGCACCACGTGAGTGAACCGTGACCTTAAGACAGATCTAAACATGATTCCGAGCCGCCTCGGCCCCAACGAGGACATCTTGTACATTATGACTCCGGCTCCAATAAGATACTGGGCAGACTGTTTTCCTTAAAATAGTCGATATGAGTGAAATATTCACATTAAAGAGACGTTCTGGCTCGGTTCATCGCTCTGTTGGGATTTCCTCCAGACGACTCTGACGCAGACAACGTTTGGACAATGCAGTGTGTCGCACACAAGGCTGGTCCAAGGCTGATTACTGAGCTTTTCCTGAAAACACACAGTGTTTTGCTCTTGATTAACTGGAAGTATGTGTTAAGGTTCCAAGGATTTGGCTGATCCAAAACAACATGAGCTTAGAGGAGCATTTTAGCAACAGAAGAGTTGGTGGAGAGGAAAACAGAGCTGAAGGAGAAAAGTCTGAATCTTTGACATCTCCAAATAAATGCTAGTGTTGCTCCGTGTCAGCCGTATAATCAGCCACATACTCGAAAAGCATCTAACAAAGGTGTGCGATTCAAGAAAGGAACAAGTTCAATCCAATGTTTTCATTGAGCATAGAGTCATGAATGAGCACACAAAATATGAGGCTGATGGGTTCAGCAGTATAGGAGATAAGCAGCGGACGGACACAGAGATGCACACTCACACAAACTACATACATAATCTCCTGGTAGATGTTTTTTATGTTAAAAATAGGTTTTCTGCTGCTTTAAAATTAGTTAAACTTTAATTTATCTGCATGTAACTCATAATCACAAACTAATTCAATTGCAATCTTTTATATTTAGTCTCAATTTTAAGTGGGAATTATCATTTTAGTACAAAAATCTGCAAAAAATGTCCATTAGTCTGGTTGCAATGCGATGTTCTGAAATTGATTTTACTTCTGAACACAGACAAGACATCTGCATAACTTTAAAAACTGTCTGTGGAGTCTCGACAGCAGACCGATCCGTTGTTTAGTCCAGACAGTATTTCTTTAACTTTGACAGAAGTGAGGGTCAGACAGGTGAGACAGGGAGGATGTTTATCCATTCATCTTTTTCATATTGGACAGCGTGACACGTTGTTTTGCCTCCAGGTATTCTGATACACTGAAGAAATGTGACCTGTAGGTGGGACTGACTGTCGAGGCCAGAGAGCACGAATCCTTTCTCTGCAGCGCCGGTGTTATGGGTGGAAGTGAGTCACTCTGTGGGCGATGACTGACGACGATTCATTTATACACAAACACAAAGACACACGTGAGCATACCGTCTTTTCATTGTCCCCTGACTTTATGCTCCATGAGGTTCATGTTTGTTATTTATGATCTGATGATAAATGGACCTGTCAATCAGCAGGTAAGCCCCGCCCCCTAAAGCATCCCCTGCTTCCTGGTCTGGTGGACACTAAATGGACCATAATGTACTAAATGAACATCATGCTAGATTGAAGAAGACTTGAAACTAGAGATTGAGACCATTAACTCATGTTTGCAATCCGACTTCTTTTTTTGCAACCAGAGGAGTCGCCCCCTGGTGGCCAGAAGAGAGAATGCAGGGTCGAGGCTTATTTCAGCGTTGGCTTCACTTTTCAGAACGGGAGGTCGATTTGTAAAACAAAGCACTACGACGACATATTAGTTGTATTGTTGGAAAAAGAAAACAGCCGAGAGAGGGGGGCAAAAAAACCCGCAAATGTGCAAGTTTATTACGATGCTTTCAACCGGCATCTATGCTAGCTAACGTCCCATGAATGTACATTTATTTTTCTAATGAATCCATCCCAACGTGTGACAACACCTCGTTCAGGTCCCTTCCCTTGTTGTCATAGCAACCGCAAACATCCGGTCAAGCGCTTGCATGTTGACATCCCCCGGACTGAAAAAACCCTCTCAGACATCAGTCATCACAAGTTTGCTCATGCTGCTGAATATCTGAGCCAAGCAGACCGTCGGTAAAGTTTGGCTGAAGACTGAATTGTGCTCGACTGCCAAAAACAGATTTCATTAAAATGTTTGATCCAATAATGTCTTGTAAACATTTGTGTTGGCGAGTGCAGAGTAACGATAAATTATGAAGCCATTAAAACGTCCCAGTTATGGGAGGAAAGCTCGACTCAAAGCAAATCTTTCAGATACGTCAGATTGTTTTATAATACAAAAAAATAGTATCGGCTTTTCTATTTAAATATTATACGGTAACTTTTTTTAAATAAAGTACCAGAAACAATGCAAACAATGACAAAAATAAAAGATTTTCCTGTTAAACTCCTCTTCGGTGAGGATGGATGGATGGATCCTCCCGGAGATTAAAGAATCATTGTGTTGTCAACAGAAACACAAACAGGGGTGCGTTCGTGTGCTGCAACATTTCTGAGTTTGCATCAGACGGAATGTAAACAGCAGCAATAAAAACACTTCTCTGGGCGGATCACATGGTGCGAGCTTCAGACATCCAGGTGCATGCTGGGTAGTGGAGCGGCCTTGGGTTCCTAGCTAGGTTAGCATAGCTTCTATCTCACAAAACAAAGAGTATCACGATAGTTTCAGCTTCTGTTATTCTTTATTAAATCAATCTTTTCTGTCACAAATACTGCAAAAGAAATTATGCTCAGCGTCACAAAACATGAGATTCATTGACAAACGATGCTGTGTGTGTGTGTGTGTGTGTCTGTGTGTGTGTGTGTGAGCCAGGTCCCAAGCGGAGGTTGAGGTCGGGGGTTTGATGCCACAGAAAGACTGAGAGATGAATGTAATGTTGTTTTCTTCTTGTTTCCTCCCACAATGTGCCGAGAAAAGTCACGTTTCCCTCTGTGTGCGTTGACGGAGTGACAACTTGACGTGGGTGTTTTTTTTTCTTGCCTTTCACCCAAAGCATGCTGGGTAAGGCTGCAGCTCCCTCCCTCCCTCACCCTGAAGAGTACAAACACTCCTGTGTGTCTTTATTTTTTCAGCAAGGTTTCTCTTATGCAATTTGCTGTTAATGCTCACAAACAAACATCATGCAGTATTGTTATTACATTATTAATATTATTAGTTTGCCACATTTTGTAGCTTTGTTGCTATTTAACAGGCTTTTAGTATAAAAGTTAATGTATAAAATTAAACATCAGCAACCCTAAAAGCACCGTTTTTTTAATGAAACACACAGAACTCATAACCAGAATAATCGTTTAGGACTCGACACACAATAACACAGCAAACACGTTCTTAGATGAAACACATGGATGCAGTTCAGTGGCTCATGTGACTCAAAAACATACGTTTCTTTTTTTAAATCACAACTTTCATGATTTTACTGTTGGGGAGGTTTTATTAACCAAATAACTTAAAAACTTAACTTAAAAAACATTTGCAATGTGCTTTTGTAATAAAGAGAATATATCAGAATGATGAGTGAATTTAATTTCAAATGACACAGATCCTGACCCTCTATGTCTTCACACAGATGCTAATGCTAATAAAGTTTTATTTTTTTTATTTTGAGTGTATTTACAACAAACACATTGCAAGAGTTTGAACCAGAAATGATTAAAAATATGTTAAAAATAGTACAAGCATGACAAGACGTAACAAACTCACCCCTCTTTTTTATGTTTTGGTTCGTTCTCACATCAAGACATAAAAAAAACTTCCAAATAAACTATATCTTCTTTCTTTTTAATATATTGAACACATTCACCGGTAACTGTTGTATAAATATCTATAACTACTGATGGTTTTGGCAACACACACATGTAGGTGTTTATTTTATGTTCTTCTCATCGGTGTATCAGTGAAGATGCATAGATTGTGAAACAGAAGAAATATGTAAAAAAAATAAGAAAAAAAGCACCATATCTGCTCTTTCCTGACCCCAAGAGTTCCTATTACATAACTGCATTCATGTGACTGTGCTACCTGGTGACCCATGATGCATTGCAGTACTCTCCTGCTAAATGATGAACAGTTTAGAGGTATCTATCTTACAGTATGTCCATGTATTGCACATTCATGCATGTAAAAGTTTTGTGAAACAATAAAATACAAATTAAAATGATTTTGAATGCAGCAACACAGCGAGTTCAGTCTGCCCGTCAGTGTTGGTGAGGAGGTCTCATGCTGCCCCCTTGTGGTCAAATAGGGGAATGTCCTCTCTCCAGACAGAGTGTGTAAAAAAACTTCCAACCTGAATATATTGTGTACAGTCCTGGGGTTCCCATTCCCTTATAATCCTCCTCCACCTGTCAGGAAGAGGGGGGGGGGATGCTCATCGTGGGTGGGGCCGGGTGCTCATCATGGGTGACGGCGGCACATGGCTTTTCGTTTGGCGTCCAGGATCGCCCTCCAGTCGTCCGACCACGACAGGAGTCGCCGCTGGGAGGGGTCGAGGGTCAGATGCTTGTTGTGGCAGGCGGTGAACAGGATGTGCTCCCATGCTGGTTCGGGCTCCACGCCTGATGATCAGAGGAGGCGGGGTAATAAACATTATGTAACCACGTATCCTGCTAATACTGCTAACCGCCGCACACACACACAGCTGTTTGAAGAGGGTGTGTGCTGATAATTACAACACCCACACGACAACACAGGAACCAGATGTGTAATCGTCTTCCCTTGAGAGTTTCCTCCTTCTGTCTTTCTCCATATTAATCTCATTTTAATGCTATTTTTAGATACATATTTCCATTTGGTTAATAGAATGGTACTATGTTTTTTGCTGGTCAGTCATAAATGTACCCTTTTTATACCGTCTAGTGGACGTACAACATTTCAACATGTCAACATTTCCTATGTGGTATGATTAAATAACATTAACATATATATTTAGCATACTTTGCATCCTCACCTAGAATGTCCGGCTTGTCGTCGATGAGGATGTCTCCGGAGATCACCGTCTTGTCTCTGGTCAGGATGACCTGCTCCAGAAAGTCGTAGCCCAGATGCTTCTCCACCCAGGCGTACTACACACAACACACACACACTGTTAATGAGCTGTGATGAAGACACAACGGGACCTAGAGGTCATTTAGGAAGGGAGAAGCATAGACGTCTGATTGGCCGAGGGCTCACCTTCTCATACGGGCAGTGTTGGTAATATTTGATAGGGCTGGTGCAAATAAAGACATCTGTGCTGCAGAAAGAAAACGGAAAGAACAAGAAGCAGAGGGGACGCATATTAAAAACACATTATTACAGCTGTTTATGTCCGACTGTTTAAAACAGGAAGCAACAGCTATTCTTAAAAGACGGGCAGTGGAACCTAAATACAAATATGAGATCGCACCACATGGAAAGATTTTCCCTGATAAGAAAAAACAAGATTAACTCGAGAACCAGGAGAGGGAAAGGCAAACAACTATGATGGCTATTTTTAGACGTTATTCCTACCATGATGTGTGCTTCTGACAAATACTACACCAACCGGTGTACACTCAGAAGAATCAACATGTTGTTATCAATACAGACTTTTATATTAAAAGGATATAAAGTGAATGAAAAGTTAAAAAAAATGTATGGAAATCGCTCTGTGGAACACTGCAATTCTTAAATCACAGGAGGCAATAATAATAATACTGTGTGCATGTAGTTTACATCATCATGTTGCCTAGCAACCTGTCTGCATCACATTGTCCACGTACAGCAGCAGCTGACAGTTATCATATGAATATATGGCGTATTAATTAGACGAGTGGAGCCTAAAACACCTACTTGTCCATCTTGGCCATCTCCTTGACGGCCTCCACTCCTCCGGGCAGCGGCTCCAGGTCGATGAAGAAGTCTTTGGACTCCCAGATGCTGATGGCTTTCTCCTGGAGCAGAAAACAGACGAGATGATGTGTGAATGAATAAGGAAGTGTAAAAAGAAAACAACTGTGTTCTTTTTTGGGGCTCATGTTGTTTTTAATTTAAATAAGGTAAAATGAAAGAACCTCCATTATTATTATGTAGCTCCAGGCCTGTTACTGACTAGAACACATATTATTACTCATTTTTTTTGTTTGTTTTTGTTTTACTGACTCATTCCCACACTGAAGAGGAGACACAATAACATAATAATTAAAGGCGGTCAATAGATAGATATTACCTGTACCTGTATGTAGGTATACAGGTATTACTCTGGGGATTGTGCGTTATTATAGCTGCATTTATTTGTGATATTTTCAATGTATTTATTTTATATGTTGTCTGGTTTTGCTCTTTAGTTTGTTGTAATTATGTCTTCACTGTATGTGAGTCCTGTGTTGTGTGTATAACGTTAAAATAAATAAATTTTAAATAAATAAATAAAAATGTGTGTGATTAAATGGATACGTTCGGCAGGTTGTTTTGTCATTGATGGTTTAGATAGTGATGTTGGTTAACAGGACGCTTCATCTTAACCTGATCTCACACACATCTTATTAATTATATAGCATGTTAAAATGTTTCACATGGGGGACCACAAGGGACCGGCTCTAAGTGGACCCACCTCCCTCCCCAGGGCTTAAAACATGTGCATTTAATCAGAATGTGTGCACCACACTCACACACAGGTCGCTCCTCAGCCGGCCGTACTGCGTCGACACCCAGAAGCCTCTCCGGTCATCCAGGCCGATGTAAGGGTCGTCCGGGTACCGGGCCCGGTACTTCTTCAGGAAACCCCCCTCGAAGTCCGCCAGGACTCCGTCCATGTCGACCAGAACCCGGAGTCTCTTACCCGAAGCGGAGGAGGCGTACATGTTTTCGCAAATCCTCTTAAACGGATCACGGAACAGAGTTGTCCTTCTTCCGAGTAGTAGTAGGCGTGTAGCGCCGAACCGAAACAACATTGTTGACTCTTTGATTTCCGACTCTTTGATGATACTCCTCACCACCAAGCGACGACGGAAACACCGGTTAAAGTCCGCATTTCAGTCCGAAAAAAAGTTGTTTTTTCTCCCCCCCCCCCGGACCCTTGTCTTTGTTATCTGTCTTTTACGTGGACTTTAGTTTCTCACCAGCAGCTTAACTTTATCATTCTGGGCGTTTCTATCTCTCTCTCGACTGCTAGCGGTCGGTTAGCTAACTTTAGCTACATAAATGCTAGCAGCAACATACGGGTCAAGTGTGTGACATTCCTTTTGGGCCACAGTTGTAACGGGAGCTGTACTGTATGTCAGTGTGTGTTAACTACCCCCCATGCTTGTTCTCGAACCCACAGCATCTGTAACATCTGGCTGTTGGTGCTACGCGAGCTGAAAAACAACGAAAAACGAGTCGCTCACTGCCTGTACTGCGGCAACAAGAGAAGAAAGCTCGGTCGTGTGGGAACAAACTGTACAAGCTTGTTCGCATCAAAGATATTGTAAAGCAGCGAGATGGCTCACTCCTCTGTGTTTTTTAGTTTAGTGGCAATTTGCAGTAATACAATAATACAACAAAAAGGTATATCATTAAAATAATAATAATAATTAAAAAAATACTATTCATATTATTGCTATACTATATTGTACTATACATCTGCATACAATGCAATACTTTAAAATGTGTTAAGTAAATGTTTAAACTTCTATATTTGAGCTGTATTTTTGTCTTTCTTTATAGTGCACCTCATTACACTACATCGTAGTAACCTTATTGGAAGGTAGACGGATGGTGATGCGGCAATGAAAAAAAAAAAGATCATATGAGGCAGTCGTATTGTCAAAGATCAATTTTAATCAAGTTTATGCAGGTGAAGAACCCAATAGGCTCCCATATTTTAAGCGTGAATAAATAGCAACAATTGTAAGCCATCGATGAATAAGTGTTCCATTGATTCTTATTATGTTACTGAATTTAAATGAGCTGTCAGCACTTCTCTTCTTAATATAGGCTATGTTCCGAAAAGACAATTGAGTAATTAATGTATTTTATTCTACAAACAAATAAAAATGACAACAGTCACTGACAAGATAACTCACACTAGTTGTATTAAATTTTAGAAGAACAAAAACAGTCTATAATGGGGGCATGCTGGAAAGCCAGTTAGACAGGAGCTCTTACATTTGATAACATCTTTGTTGTAAACACAGTAAATTGTACGTCAGTTCCTGTATTTATTTTTGCTGAAAGGAAGAATTGGTGCTACATTCTGCAATAGACAACCAAATCCGCTTACGTACCACATAAAACAATAACAATAAGTTAAAAAAAAAATCCTAAAAAGAAAAATGCATGTCGAAATTGTGATATAGTCACTATATTTTCAGTAAATGAGTGTCTGGCCCTTTAAGAATTCAACGGTCAGTTCGTAAATCTCGTTGCAGTTTGTCCGTTCGGGTTTTATGATCTCGCGATAGCTTCACATCAGTGGCGGCTGTGTGGCCCCCCTGTCTCAGTCCGGACGGAGTTGTTTCTGACGTTTGAATGAAAAACAGTGCAAATTACCTCCACTTTGGACCCAAGAAATAATGGCTTCAGCCTTGGAGCAGTTTGTGAACAATGTGCGGCAGCTCTCCGCTCAAGGTAGGCTCGCTAAACTCATTCGAGAGGGGAGTATTAGCTAGTTAGCTAGCATAATGCTATCCAGTGCCTTGCCGATAGCTAGGCAGCCCAAACTGGTGAGAGCCTTCTTTTTTTTGCTTTATCATGTAAACACAGCGCTAAAATGACTTTTTTACGGCTGCGAGAGTGCCGTAAAGTACCACCAGAAGATGCGTTAGTACACGGGGACGCCGGGGATAACCACAAACCGGCTGGTTCATCAAGCAAAATGTCAAAATCATACTTTTTGTTTTTGCTATCTAGAAAATTAATTTATCAGGGCTGCCTACCGGAAGTCCCACCCCAAGCCCCCACGTGATTGGCTGGCAAACGGAATTAGCGGATATTATTGGTTTAAAGTCATCCGTCAATCCCACTTTGCTTTACCTCCTCGCAAAGGCCTTGACAGGGACAGTAGACCGGCCTGTTTATATTGAAACACTTTAGCCACAGCACGATGATTGTAAATAGTTTGTAAGGCAGTTTGTTTTCCTACATTTGTGAAGAATATCTCATTGATAGTCGTGGACACGGACGTTGTAATTTTATAGCATTAATTCGACCCCTAAAACAATGAAGAAAATGCCTCAGCATACTTGCGGGAAACTATTGCCCCCTTAGTGGATTATATTACCGTAACCATATAATTTACAATGACTGTGATCGGGACAAGGTTGTTATAGCATTTTTAATTTACATCTTTGTGAAGGTCTCAGCACGTAGCAAGCCATTTGAATTCCCCGATGTAATGTCATTATCCAGTATAACGACCAAATTGAATAATAATAAAAAAAAGACCTGTCTAAAACAGTCATTTCCCCCCAAAAATTGATCAGTTTATCCAATTGTGTTGTAAACTGTTGGATATGTTGTTATGAAGATTTAAGTGGCACGCAACATGGTCCCCAAAAAGTGTTTTTAATGTGTCTCTGTGCCCCTCTCACCCCCAGGCCAGATGACTCAGCTGTGCGAGTTGATCAACAAGAGTGGGGAGCTGCTGGCCAAAAATCTGTCCCACCTGGACACGGTGCTGGGGGCCCTGGACATCCAGGAGCACTCCCTAGGCGTGCTGGCTGTGCTGTAAGTAGCCAGGGTGGTCACTACCAAGAAGTCTTGCTCAGTGTCCAGTGAAGTCTTCTTCTCACTACTGTCCATTCTTTAGTTCCTCTACACTCCTGTCTTTCATGATGCTCCTTGCGTTCAACTCCAATTTGTTTTCTTGTGTGTTTAAAAATGATTTATTGTGTCTATTGAAGGTCATATATTTATTTTTTGTGAGGGTAGGATCAGAAACATTTATTGCCAAGAAGGATGAGGAATTTGTCTTGGTGACTAAGGTGCAAACATTGAGGACAATAACAATAAACAAACAGGGACAATAAAGGCCATTTACTTCAGTATTATGTTTATTATTATAGTCTGCCTGTTGCATGCAGGATAGCAAATGTGATAGACACGAAGCAGCTACAATCTGTTGCATGTACGAATAATAATGTAGGCTTGAACTCACATTGTAACAAAGAAAGTGATTATTTATTATCATTTAGTAAATCAAGAACTGCCAAATCAGTGCAAGACAGGGTTGAACTCTTCTTTATGGTCTCATTGGTTCACAGGCTTTTTCTTCTCTTTCCTTCCAGATTTGTGAAGTTCTCCATGCCAAACATCCCTGACTTTGAGACGCTTTTCTCCCAAGTTCAGCTCTTCATCAGTACTGGCAATGGAGAGCACATTAGATATGCAACAGACACTTGTAAGTCCCGACTAGACCGTGTGTGTTGGTGTAGTGTACTAGTGTTCAGCAGTATCTCCTCTAAATAAATTGCCTGTCTTATTGTTAGATGCATTATTACAAAGGCTTTATTTATTGTATGAATGTTTTCCCAGGAATATGTTTGTGATGCATAAACTGCAGTATACGAGTATAGATCCATGTTGTACACGTGAGCAATGGTTTGCACTGAACTAAAGGGTAAGTCTATAATTGAACACCTTCTGTTTCCTCTCACAGTTGCTGGTCTCTGCCATCAGTTGACAAACGCCCTTGTAGAGCGGAAACAGGTAAGACTGTTGATTCGGACTCGGGTGGGAGTGAAATGCCCAACTGGTTGACTTTAAAATGTTTTTACACTCCAAATCAATCAGTCCTTATTATCGATGTTTGATAATCCAGTGTATTTTTTAAAAAAATGTACAATTTAGTGTACAAAGCAAATAACACATTTTGGAGGAAATATTACAAGCTGCATATTTTTGAGTCAATTTAAAAAAAAATGTGTTAAGCTCCACATCCTCGAAAGGAAAACCAATTTTCTTGACTACTACTTTGTTGATTAAAACAGCATTTGTAATGCTGTTTTGGTTGTGCAGTTTATTTTCATGACTCACAGCAGTAGTCTGCAGCGATGCGGCTGCTAATCAAGACTGAATCGTTTAGATATAATTTGTCAACACGAAATGCAAAAGGGATGTCTTTATTGATTTGTTAGAGCGGCTTCTATTTTCCTCGTTTATTTAGCCGTTTGCCTCTGGTTCAGTCTGTGTTTGGTGTGTGTGTGTGTGTGAGTCATACACCTCTGGCTTTTCATCAAAGACCACCTGCACATTTGAACATGAAAACACATACACCCCCCAGGTACACCAGCTCCTCTGCACTTTAGCAATAGAATTATATGACTCTTGTCTATGATGTCTGGAGATGAAAACATCTACTTCTTTCCACCTGGATACGAGTGTCAGTCTAGGTCTTTGGTGTATTTTTAAATGTATTTTTAGCTTTCTGTGTTATTCCTTCTCATTTGTGGGACGTGTGCTTGTTAAGCCGTTATGTGTGAATGCTTTTTTTTATATATATAAAGGACAATGTAGCTTGTGAGCAACTGAAACTATTTTTAATGCTGTATGCACCTTGCTGTGAAAGCCATTTCCCCTTGGCGACAGTGAAATTACCGGAGTTTCACTGTCCGTCAGGACGAGTCCCAAATGAGCCATCCTACTTCTTTTTAATGCCGCTGAGCCTCCGCATCCAGGAGTTGTTTTCCTCTCTCTTTTTCTTTGAGTCTTGATCTAAATATTTTAAGACTTTTTGAAAGCCGGATGTCTCAGGAAAGTTACAGCTGAATAACTAACTGAACCATGTCTTTTCTCTTCTCTGACAGCCAATGAGGGGTGTTGTCGTCCTAAAACAGGCAATAGACAAAATGCAGATGAACACAAACCAACTTACCTCAGTTCATGCAGACCTGTGTCAGGTGAGTCATCGCTGCATCGGCATCCTAAGTGGCCTCGTGATTTCACTTGTGCATTTAATTTAGCTGCTACACGTGGTCATTTTTGGCTGTATTGTTTGTGATAAAGTTATTCCAATAACCTTTTAAGTTGTCCTCACGATATACCCGGCCATCTCTTTGCAGCTGTGCTTGTTAGCAAAGTGCTTCAAGCCCGCCCTGCCCTTCTTGGAGATGGACATGATGGACATCTGCAAGGAGAACGGAGCTTACGATGCAAAGCACTTTTTATGTTACTACTACTATGGTGGCATGATCTACACGGGCCTGAAAAACTTCGAAAGAGCACTGTATTTTTATGAACAGGTAATCCAATGAATGTTCATGAACGCTTGTGTGTCTTTTGTGACCGTGTTTTGAATTTGTCTCATGTACTTACGTATGCCTGTATGCCTACTTTTCTCTGATATATATTGTATGTGTCTCCTTCTTCTCTCCTCAGGCAATAACCACTCCAGCAATGGCAGTGAGCCACATCATGTTGGAAGCCTATAAGAAATACATCCTGGTGTCACTTATTCTCCATGGCAAAGTGCAGCCGCTGCCCAAATACACCTCGCAAATAGTAGGGAGGTTTATCAAGGTAAGGACAGCGTTTTAATACCATGTGCAGGTCTTTTTGGTCTTTTTATGTAACAATAAAATAAATGCAATGTATGTGTCTTTAAAAATATAAACCCCCAAGCACCCACAAGGTTGTGCCGTCATGCACAGGCCTTTGCTGTTTATGTGTCATGTTAATAGTGTATTTTCATTGTGAACACATTGTAAACACCAGCATAGATAGCTGATAATTTGTTGTGCCTTTAAGTAACTGGTTATCCCTCTGTCCTTTTTCTTTTGTTCTTCTCTTTAATTGCCGGCCTTAGCCCCTGAGCAACGCATACCACGAGTTAGCCCAGGTTTACACCACCAACAACCCGGCCGAGTTGCGTGGAGTGGTCAACAAACACAGCGAGTCCTTCACACGAGACAACAACACAGGCCTGGTCAAACAGTGCCTCTCCTCCCTCTACAAGAAGAACATCCAGAGGCTAACAAAGGTGGGTGTGTTCTTGTATTTCTGTCTTCATTTCAACAAGATAATATGTGTGTGAAATTCTGCTTATTCTCGCTTCTTCATGTGATGATTTTATGATTTGAGCTGGAGTGCATAACTGCTGTTTTGATTTGGGTGAAGGATTCAGTTTAAATTCAGTTTAGCGTGAGGAATATGGAATATGTATGGATGCAGAAGGACTTTGGCAGAATAGAATTCATAGACATCAGCTGAGCAAATCAGATATGAATCGAGAGCTTGCTGTCTCCAGCCAGAGCTGGTTTACTGACGAATCATGAGAGGAAACATGTTCTGGTAATCTTTAACTTTGATTTGTTCTTGTTTCTGGCTCTTAAATGCGTTTCTACGGTTAGGTTGGTGTAACATTTAGCTTTTAACTGAGCAGTGTAAACTCAACCAGATGCAAATACCCAATAAACACTCAACCAAAGAAAAGTACTTCAGAGGTCTTATTCTTGGCTTCACCAGATCCTTAATCTAATCGAATAACTTTGCACTTTATATTCTTGTTAGTATATGTTAGTATATGTGTTTTTTCATATCACGTTCTGCTTTATGCCTGCAGACCTTTCTGACACTGTCTTTGCAAGACATGGCGAGTCGAGTGCAGCTGTCGGGCCCGCTGGAAGCCGAGAAATACGTCTTACATATGGTGAGTTGGTCCAGATAGAAGAAATATGCTAATTATTAATTAATGGTGATCTATTGTATTAAATATGTAATGGGGGAACTTGTATAATATGTTTGTCAGTATTATATTAATAAACATATTTTTCTTTAATCTAACTCCTTGTTGAATTAAAAGTTGACTGTGTGTTGAAACTTCTGGAAATGTTGTGCACTTGTGTGCAGATTGAAGATGGTGAGATCTACGCTAGCATTAACCAAAAGGATGGCATGGTCTGCTTCCACGACAACCCCGAAAAATACAACAACCCTGCAATGCTCCACAAAATTGACCAGGAGGTGAGTTTGTCCGACTCTGTTGACAGTGTTCTCTTGCTTTTCCCGCCATGCTGTCATGCATGAATCCTGCTGGTATGTTTGGTGGAAACTACGTTTAAACTTCCTGTTTCCTTTTTCAGATGTTGAAATGTATAGAGCTGGATGAGAAACTAAAGTCTATGGATCAGGAAATCACAGTAAACCCACAGTTTGTGCAGAAGGTGAGACAATACACTATATAAATATTAATTATGTTGATCTGTTACGTAGACCTCTTATTTAACAGCATGGTTGTAACAAACCTGTCCTTGAGAATGTCTTGTTTCCCATTGCTGGATTTATATAAAAGCATGGTGCTTTATATGAGGTAGAATGAATACAAATATACCAGGTATTTAGAAATCCAGACGAATGATTTTCAGTACAGTAAGAAATGCAGACGCTGTGCTTTCTATGATGCTGTATTAATGTGATCAGCACCCGCCAGCAGAGGGCGTCTCTGAAGTGTAACAGGCAGCTGAGCTCAGAAAGATGGCAACTCAGTGTTGTCATCGCTTTAAAAAAGCATGTAGTTTATAGTAGGGGAATTGGTACGGTGCTGGAATTCCTTAAAAACACTTGAATTTTAGTGTGTTTTCAAGGTTTGAAAGTGCTTGGATTTAGAATAAAAGTGAAAACAGTTTTCCTTTCATTTGTGGTCCTTCTGTAAAAAGCTGTCTCCAAACATCATGTTGGTTGTTTAGAGGACAATAACATCTGATGAACAAGTGACATAATAAGTAGACTGAATACTGAGGATTGGACTGATACAAATATGGAGTTTACCACAGCTGGAAGGGGCTGGAAAAGCATGGAAATGCACCTTAAAAATGCTTGAAAAGTGCTTGAATTTGGAAAAGGTGTAGGAACCCTGAGTAGGGAGGTCAGTTTTGTTTCATTTTGCTTTCCAAAATAGAGGCACTTTCCTTAAACTCAGTGACTCAATCAGCTTTCCCGCTGCATTTCGAAAGGTTATATCCATCCAGATTTATGCTGCAAAAAAACTGGATGAAGTTGATGGTTAATGGAAAGAAAAAATGATCAGTTATTGGATTTCACAGCAAAGCTATGCAGATTATTTAGTTGTAAACATGCTTCCCTGAAAAGGCAGAAGAGACGACAACACATTCAGCCATTGTTCATGGAAATGCAGCAGGGACAAGTTTTTCAAGTTGGTCAGGTTGCATTCTCAATACGTGACACTTTATTTTCTTATTTTTTCATCAGAGTATGGGATCGCAGGAGGACGATGTTGGTAGCAAAACATCAAGTTATTCCTGAGGGGCCTTGAACAGGGAGAGAACGCTGCAGCCACCCAACACGTTCTGCCCAGGATGAGTTGGATTTTTTTAAAAGAGGAAAAACAAACAAACATTCTATTGCATAAGGACATTGGTCAAGGAAAATCTAATTGTGTGGAATGATGATAAATTTGGTTTTTCTTTCTTCACAGTGTCTTTAAGGATAACAAATTATCCTTACAGAAAAGGAAACAAAAAAAAAATTATTACAATTTTGTCAGTGTTTTATTTATCAATGTTCAGGGTTGGAGCGCCACTGCTACATTAACAGAAACCACAATAATAAAAACTGGACTTCTTTGTTCCAAACATATGTGTGAATAATCTCACTGTTTGTACTGGTTCTGCTGCATGATGGCCGTAACGAGAGAGAGAGAGGGCATTACTACGTGAGGTATAAACATCTCTGGCTGTTGAGGAATAAATCTGACATATTCTACATTTGTAAAACACTTGCAATGACCCCCCCTCCCCTCTCTCACTCCTTTTGGATAGACTGTAGATATCATCAATAGCAAATCTGTACACATGGACATGCCCTTGACCAATCTCGGCACGATGGAGGATCGTTCACAATCTGGTGCACTGTTTTGTTTTTTGGTCCTCCCTCCCCCATCCCCCCCCCTTTTTTCCTTTTTTTTTGTTTTGTTTTGTTTTGTTTTGTTTTTTTAGGTTGGATCCAGTAGAGGTCGCTAGAGCACTGTATAGAAAAACCGTTTTGACAGCTTGTTATCAAGAGTGTGAAGTCAACAGATTAAACCAAACTGTCATGTCATTTGGGAGCGTGAGCTTTGCGATTGTGGATCTGTTAATAATAAATTGTTTAAGAATATAGTTCTGGGTTTCATGCCTTTGTTGTTAAATATAATATTACATATGAATATTTTATAAATATTATATTAATATTATATGTATAATATTAATATATTATTTATTTGTATCTCTTTGGTACAACTATAAGATGGATTTAAACCTCCCTTCCACTCTTTAATGTTCTCGATTCATACAATGCAGCTGATTTTACGTCCCAGCCAATCAGCGTCCTCATACAGGCGGATGTGGTTCGCCCCCTCCCCCCCGTTGGATTTGCACCAATCCCAACGCAACACTCACTTCACGGAGGCGGGACTTGGTCACAAAAAAAAAAGAAAAGAAAGTTGGCACACGCCAATCACGCGCAGCGCTCGTCTCTGATTGGTCGACCGCTATGAATGGGTGGGTCTTGATGACACTCACCGTGTGTGTGTTTGTGTGTATGCTACTGTTGAAATTCCAGTGCTAACCAACTTTAGCCAGGTTGCTAACATGTAATTCAGCGAGTGTGTGACGAGCTACGCAATACGGCGCTATTCTGGATTATCGTAAATATTATCTAGTGTCGCAAAAACAAACAAAAAAAGACTTGACTTGATGGACTTGATGTTTACTACTCGCGTGTCTCCTTTACCGCAACCATGTCCAGTTAGCCAGAAACCGCAGCAGCAAACGGTGGATATATAAAACGAACCTGGCAAGCAAGCTAGCCCCCCCAGTCAAGCCCGCTTCTTCGACTGGGGGTCTCGCGTTCAGGAGGGAGGAGGAGGGGGGTGGGGGGTGGATTTGATCCGGTTTTTGTCGCCCAGAGGAGGAGGACCACCATGAGTCCGGCATGCTGCCCCCATGTCAACGGCTTCAAAGTGGACAACTGGAAGCAGAACCTGAGGCTCGTCTACCAGTGCTTCGTGTGGAGCGGCTCAGCCGAGACCAGAAAACGCAAGGTAACAAGTGACAAGAGGTGTGTGTGCGCGCGTGCGTGAGCGCAGGGCGCTCGTGTGTGTGTGTGTGTGTGTGTGTGTGTGGGTGTTGGACAGCTCCCCGCCCTTCCAAAAAAACCCACAACATAAACACTTCCGACACCCAGAATGCCACTCTCCAGTCAGCTAGTCCAGGTCCAGGTCCCCCCTTAGTCTCTAGTCCCTAGACCCGCACGCACCGGCCCGTTGACCCCCCTCACACGGACGTTAGCTCACTTCAAACGGCTCCAAACCGCACAGTAGATTAGAAAGCTGATGTGCATCCGCTTTTCATTGGCTCCTTCACTTCCACTTCCTTCCACCAGCAGACCGCAGGTCAGCCTTGATATCTACCTATAATTCTATGGTGTGTGTGTGTGTGTGTGTGTGTGTGTGTGTGTGTGTGTGTGTGTAGCATCAGTGAGGTTTAACTGGTGTGTGTTCGTCATTCTGTCGTTCACATGGAGAACAGAAACCATCTTTTTATTGTGCATTAGCATGCTGGGCTTGTATCTTCATTGTGTGTGTGTGTGTGTGTGTGTGTGTGTGTCCTTGAAAACACTTGAATTTTAGTGTGGTGTTTTCAAGGTTTGGAAAGTGCTTGGAAGTGCTTGGAATGTGTTGTATGTAATGACATATAATAGAACAGAGAAAATAAGGTCTCCATATTTGAGGGACTGAAAACAGCATTTTGTGACATTTCTTTATGAAAAATGACTTTTGATGATGAACAGATGATGAAAATAGTTGGTGATTATATTTCTGTGAGAATTTCATTGGTTCAGCTATATTCCCATCTCGACCATTAGACTCCCTCGACTCATGACCAACATTGAGACGGAGTCGACTGACCTTCGGACACACATTGAATTCTAAGCATTCGTTCACCTTGGACGTGTTTAAAGGCTCCTCCACTCTTTGTCTGGCGTCACAGAGGCGTTGTATTTAATTTTATAGGCAGGTAGGACTAGTGAAATATGTCACTCTTTACACTAACAGCTGTTGCATATAAATATGACTTCATTTACTCTTTTTATTTTGAATCATTCAGAAAATACCATAAAAAAAAAGGAGAAGTATCAGTTTTGGCGTTTGAGGCCAGATCGGTCCACTCCCCCACCAAAGCATGTGATATTATTAGATAACAGCGTTATTCTGACTGTCTCTCAGTTTGATTTCTGTTTAATACCTGCTGTTAGTTAGTGTTCATTTAAAAACAACAACGATAACATTTAGATTTTATGGACCCACTAGAGGAGGTCCCCTATATTCACATTTTAATCACCTTTTTGTCTTATTATAATGCCTTAACTGGAGGAAACAGTCCTTTAATCCCCTCCTCGACGCCTCCTCTGGATGCCGACAGTTGCTGAGACAGATGTGTGTTGCGTTTGGCTTGACAGTAAGATAATGTCCTCACTTACACTTCATAACCGGGATCTTTCCAGCCCATTACCTTTTCTACTCGCTCCTCTCAGACAACATCCCGGCGGCAGATGGCTCGTCACTGACATCGCAGAAGTATGAAATGGACAGAGCTTTAGTTAATACATAGCCAGGAGTCCTGTACGTCCTAAACTCCTCCATAGGTGCAGTCGGACTTCTGTTGGCATGACGACGGAGTTGTGAGGATGTTTTCTACATGCATTCCTGTTCTCACATGCACATGTGCACTCTAACGATGACAGTTCATCGTCTTAGTCGCCAATTTTTTTTAATTTTTTTTTAAACCATTTAATATCTTTGTGTTCCGGCTCGTTGGTCACACGTAACAAGTCATTTAAAAGGTGTCACCTTGGGCTCTCGGAGCTGTACGACATTTTATTTATGAACGATTGCAGCTGTGATCCATCAGACGTCACCGTAGCAACCGTCGCTCCACTTCAAAATCCAGGCCATTAAATGCGTATCTCATGCCACATTAGCTTTCAATATACAAACCATGTTGTTACAGGTCAACGTAGCAGAACAGCCTCGGACATGCTGGGTCATTTATTCTACGACCTTGTGCTTTATGACATTTTCAAGTTTTTTTTGTTTTTTTTGTACAGCTAGATAATGCATCACAAGTCCACTTACAGACCGACCAATCACAGCAGAGCGTTGCTTTAATACCGTATGGTAACTATAGACGTATAAAGGAAGTGGACAAAGTCGTCATGCCTCTTGTTTGTGGATTAATGCCTTCAGTGTTTGGCATTTTAGCATTTTTGCAACCAGTGAAGGAAGTGACCATATTTGGAGTTCCGGGGGATCTTACTGGATCTGGCTTCTGGTGTGAAGATTGCATCAATAATTTGAGGTAAACTTTACAGCTAGGTGCTAATTGCGTTGGTAGCATGGTAACGACGGTAGTGAGGCCGAGGGATCGACGCTGTGGTATCGACCAATCACAAGGTGCCATCATGGACGTAATGTTTTATTTGAAGAATACTTGAAACTAGAGATTGAGGTCATATCTCTAGACTTTCTCAGAGACTTCCATGCCATCGGACTTCTTTTTTGCAACCAGAAGAGTCTCCCCCTGATGCCCAGTAGAGAGAATGCATGTTTAAGGCACTTCAGCCTCAGCTTCACTTTTCAGAACCGAATATTGCCACATCTAAGTACCTCGTACAACCCCCACTTCAAAAAGATCCAAGCTATCCTCTCAACTCGTCCACTCTGCATGCTGATATGCTTCCGTGGTGAATCTGATGCCAGATTTTGCCCTCCATACTTTCTCCTTTCTTCTCTCTTTTTATTTTCATTTCCTCTCCCCTCTTCTTCCATGCATTGCTCATTTCCTCTCACCTCCTCATATTCATGCCGGCGTCTCATCTGCATGCGTTTGAACCTTCCATCCACAGTCATGCCCTCATCTTTCCAACTCAACTATCAAACAGAATATATAGGAGGAGCGTATTAATCATTAACCAACATTATCGTATACTGCAGTTTGGGATTACGTATTAACCGCATGGCTTCGTCTATGTGATCGCCAGCATGCGGCTCCTTGAGCCAAGCTACCAGAAAACATGATGAAACAAGACACACACACACACACACACACACACGGAGCTGTTTGAATAAAGAAGATATGCTATTAAAAAGATGTTTAGGTGTTGTTATTAAAATATTCCCACTATTCGTTTTTGTTTGCAAAAAGCTTCAAGCTTCTACTATTTAAAAGACATTGAGCCACGTCGCCGCCCTGGTGGTCGTCTCGAGTAACCATGATTTATACAATATGAAAATAAATAATCAAATAACTTCCTCCATGTCAGACCTGCTGTTGTTATGTAGATCTCCCTTCTGCGATTGCACATGACATGACATGGTGCATCAAATTGTGATGATGATCTCTTTTTCCTGCCCACCCCCCCCTCCTTCTCTTCCAGGCCAAGTCGTGCATCTGCCACATGTGCGGCGCCCACCTCAACAGACTCCACTCCTGCCTCTACTGCGTCTTCTTCGCCTGCTTCGCCAAAAAACACATCCACGAACACGCCAAGAGCAAACGGCACAACCTCGGTACGTTAACACACTCACACATGCACAGGTGGAGCAGGTGGGTTTCAAGGGTGGTGTAACAGCAGGCATCCCACCCCCCTTTTTTACTGAAATGAGTTGTTCCCTGCCTCTTAAACACACACAAACACACACACCCGTAACGCTGTCAGCTTCTTCTCCCAAAACAAAGGCTGTGAAAACAGCTAATTATACAGCTGAGTGGTTAATGAAGATGAAGCCTGGTTTGATTGCATAAAGCGCTGACGTTCATAACTGTGTGTGTGTGTGTGTGTGTGTGTGTGTGTGTGTGTGTGTGTGCCTGTGTGTGCCTTTATTGAAGCTGTAAGTTGGTTCTATGTTGGACTTTTTTTCACCGGCCTGGCTGTGACACGGTTTGTGTTTTTTGTGCATTTTAATCAAGCAGAAAATAATGGAGGGCAACCGAGAGACTTATTAACACGCAACATGGTGCAACAGGATTGCATCACTGAAGTGTAAAGGGCTCGGCCCTCCGGGGGGATTTAGAACGCCACCTGTGCGTTTGGCCTCATGCAGCCCTATTAGAGCGAATACTTACTAATTAATTAAGGACTAAAGGCCCCGCCTCGGTGGCTGATTTAAACATTGAAGCATTTACATGAGCTAAGAATATACTTCATTGGGTAAATCTTCACTTGTTTTTCCCAAATCCTTGAAAACAATCAGTGTGGGTTTATGAGGTAGAACACAGAAATGAGATTTTGCCTCTTGTTTTGACAGGATTATTATTCCAGGTCAGAGAAGAGAATGTAAAACATGTCAGGGATTTTATTGAGGGAAATATTCTCCTTTTAAAAAAGCGCCTTTCTTTTCTCTCCCACAGTTTAGTCTCTATTAAACAACTGCAAAATAATCATACAAACTAAATGGCAGCGTGTCGGCTTCTATTTTCAGAGATGCGACCGACCACGCTGTGTTTCTCACCACCGCTCAGCTCGCTTTGTTGGTGAGCGCTCGCCGTCACAAAGTTGTTTCTCAATTCACGGAATGAAATATTTGCATCAAACAGACACGATTTGGATGTGTGTCGGTTTTGAAACAAAGACGTGGGTGTTCTCTGAACACCAAGAACACTCGGCTGTTTTTCCCTCCCGTGAACGCTCGACTCCCACAGCAACACTCGGGCCTGAAATCATAAAAAAAACATCCCCATCGTCGATGTTTCCTGATCCCACGCCGTCAGACGGCTGCTCAAACGTCTCACAACGTGAGTGTGAAGCACTCTGGGAAATGGCTTTCACCTGTAAACTGCTGTCTGTGGCACTTTGTGCAAATAATGGGTGGATATTTTCTCATGGAAGGTTTATCTTAACTACTGTGATATAAATAGTCACATATAATACAAATGGAAAATCCCCCAAACCAGTCATCAGCTAATCAGGTCACTTTCATAATTCAGATGTTTGTTTGTAGATGTTTGTTTGTAGATGTTTGTTTCCGCCCCACGTGAGTGATTTTTAAAGACGATAACTGATTAAGTGAAAACGCTCACAATCTGTCAAACGTCCAAGTCCAAAAATAAGCCGTGAAGGAGCAACCTTAAAAACATTGGGATCCTCTAATGAATGACTAACGGATGCTGAACAGCAATGGTTTCACTGACTTGTGCATTATAGTGCATTCAAGCACCACTCTGTAAAATCAGGCTGAGGTAAATTATTATTTTAAATATTATAATATATGGAAGTGGATTACAGAGCAGTACAAGAAGTTCCAGAGGCAAACAGAAAAGTCTTCAGTCTTAAAAAGAGAGATAATCCAAAATGTTTATTTCAACGATGCATTCAGGTGTCAGCCATGTGTACTACATTCTGCATGTATAGTCCACAGCTTTACAGTGAAGTTTGCTTTGGAGGTGTATTGAACTCATTGTACTCACGTGTGTTCAGCTTTAATTATGTTATAAGCAAAGGCATTATCCTGCAAGAATAAACGCTGCGATACCAGCTTCTTTATTTTATTCTCCACATAATAGAACATAATAGAATAATAGAATTACGCTGCTGCCGCCGCAGCAGCAGAGACTCTCGGGGTGTCCGTGACAAACAGAGTTTTTGGCAGATGTTGAAGAAATCTGTTTTTTTTTTATGAAGCCCTCCTTTTGTTCGCTGTTATCACTCCGCTCAGGAAGACCCCCCTCTGTGTGTGTGTGTGTGTGTGTGTCCCCCCCTCCCACAGAGTGTAATTGTGAGTTTAATGAGGTTAGCCGCCGAATCCGCTGCTGCAAAAATAGAGTGAGAGAAAAGAGACAGATCTCATCACGCTGGTGAGGAGGTAATTAAGTCGTCTCTAACAAACCCTGTGGAATTGAGCCTCCATTACACCCCCCCCATCTCTTTCATCAAACCGTTTTATGCATTCTCACTCAGTTATTTGGGCGAATGCTTTTGCAGCCTCGTGTCGGGCTCATCTCCGTCGCCTCCATCCTCTCGTTTCCATGGTTACCTGATGACCCCCGTCGATTGTATTCTACTAATCTACACTTGAGTCCTCAGCTTCAACTTGTGTACTTCAGTGTACTTCCTCCATCCTGTGTGTGTGTGTGTGTGTGTGTGTGTGTGTGTGTGTGTGTGTGTGTTTTACTGCTACATACCTGCAGAGGATGACAGCAGTTAGAAGCCGACAGGCGGGTTGTCATGGCAACAGCAAACAGTTATCTGCAGGGGTAACGGAGCAGGTGAGGAGAGAAGGGAGTGGAAGGAGTTGTTTTGCTCCGCCTCCTCTTCCTCCTGCTCCTCCTCCTCTTCTTCCTCATCCTTCTCCTCCACATCCTCCTCCTCCAAATCCTCCTCTTCCTCCTCCACATCTTCCTCCTCCTCCTCCTAACCCTTTGACTCCTCGTTGCTCTCTGGCGGCGTGTCTCCGGCGTTCCTCGATGGTGTTAACAGATAGCCGATATGTCAGCAGATAAGCCCCGCTACCTGGCAACGTGGCCTGAATAGTAAAACAAAAAAGAGACGGAGGAGTTAGCGGCTCACGGACTCGCTTCGCCCTCTGACAAACAAGAGTGTCCCCGTGTTTGATTCCCAGCCCTTCCTCCTGCATTATTCATGTTCCTCCTCTTCCTCCAGCTATTGACCTGCTGTACGGAGGGATTTACTGCTTCATGTGCCAAGACTACATTTATGACAAAGACATGGAGCAGATTGCCAAAGAGGAACAGAGGAAAGCCTGGAAAATGCAAGGTACGCCCCACACACACACACACACACACACACACACATACACACAATGCCAAAGCTGCAGGACGTCTCCCACGAGTGATACACAAAGTGTTGCGGCCCCTCAGCCTCAAGGTTTCACATGAATGGTGTGTGCGTGTGTGTGTGTGTCTGTGTGTTGTGTGTGTGTGTCTGTGTGTGTGTGTGTGTGTGTGTGTGTGTGTGTTCTCCAGGCATCGGGGAGAAGTACTCGACGTGGGAGCCCACCAAGAGGGAGCTGGAGCTGCTCCGCCACAACCCCAAGAGGAGGAGAATTACCTCCAACTGTACAATTGGTGCGTATCTCGTTGTCTCTTATGAACACACACACACACACACACAGACACACACACACACATGCACACACAACAGCGGTGGAGAGGATGGATGTGTAGCTGCAGATAGCTGGATTTCAATGTCAGGCCAAGGGATGGGATTAGGGTTGGGTATCGCGACTGATTTCCTGAATCGGTTTGATTTTCGTTTCGCTATCGATTAAAGAGATTTTTCAGGTTAAATACCATGTTGTTGTTACCAATGAGAGAGGCAGGGAGGGAGAGAGCGACCCTCTTTAGGGAAACCAGTCCTCTCTGAACCAGGTCACATGACGAGGTGGTGGTCAGGTGCCGATCTGCTCTGGATGTCCAGCTGTCACGAGGCGAGGCGAGTCTGTCTGCGGTGTGTTTGTACATCGTATATCACTTTATTTTTAGGCACGTGGAGAATTTGACAGTAACTTGACAACAACCTTCCTCTCCCGATGTGGAGGAAGGCTCAACGCAGAGAAGCTGCATAAAGGGATCAAATGATCCGTATGAAGATGAATTATTGTTCTGTTTTTAAACCCAGCCCTAGATGGGATGGAGATCTCAGAGGGACCAAAACAAATATTAGTATAAGTAGACTGAATACTGAGTATTGTATTGCTATAAACATGTAGTTTACCACAGCTGGAAGGTGCTGGAAAAGCATGGAAATGCACCTTGACATGCTTGAAAAGGTCTTGAATTTGACGTTGGAGAAGAACCCTTTGAATAAGAGGGTTTGATTTGTGTCTTCAGAGAAAAACAGCAGAATATATATTTGAAGCCATCTCCAGTCGTAGGGAGATGACAGGCCTGAGCTCTACCTCCATCCTCTTCCTCCTTTCCTTCACCATCTCCTCCTCCTCCTCCCCTCGTCTGTGTGTGGTTTGGTCTGCTGTAATCTGACGAGGGTTTCCCAGCCTCAGGGGTGTGTGTGTGTGTGTGTGTGTTGCAGCTTAGATACCCGACTGCAGCAGCAACCAAGAAAAATGATCCGTCTCCCTTCCACTCCGTCCTCCCCCGTTTTTTCTTTATCTCTCCCTCACCCATCCTTCTGCTTCTTATTTCCCTCTCTCCTCTTTCCCCCCTCAGGCCTGCGAGGTCTGATAAACCTCGGCAACACATGCTTCATGAACTGCATCGTCCAGGCGCTGACACACACTCCGCTGCTGCGTGACTTCTTCCTGTCCGACCGGCACAAGTGTGAGATGCAGAGCAACTCCTGTTTGGTGTGCGAGATGTCACAACTCTTCCAAGAGGTAACTTTTATTTTGAAAGGATGTGTTTCGACATGGTGGATGAGGGATGAGGGATCGCATACACACACCTTCCTTTTCTCCAGTTCTACTCAGGCCATCGGTCGCCACACATCCCCTTCCGTCTCCTCCACCTGGTGTGGACTCACGCCCGGCACCTCGCCGGCTACGAGCAGCAGGACGCCCACGAGTTCCTCATCGCAGCGCTGGACGTCCTGCACCGACACTGCAAAGGTCGGACCCCACGTACACACAGTTCATAACCATAAACCCGTGTTTATTCACTCAGATAATACATCAACAGAGAGGTAGGACCGTTTCCTCATAGACTTCTATACAACCAGAGAGGAGTCGCCCCCTGGTGGCCAGCAGAGAGAAGTAGGACCATTTTCTCATAGACTTCTATACAACCAGAGAGGAGTCGCCCCCTCTCTCTCTGTGTATCAATTATCACTTTTTAATGCTCTTAATCTTTACTTTATTGATAGACAGACTGCATATAAGAAGTGGACAAAGCCATTGGTTTGTTGAATACGGTTTTGAAGCCTCACATTTGGCATTTTGATCTTGGATTTTTACAGGTAAGCAACCTGTTGATCAGCAAGTAAGCCCCGCCCCCTAAAGCATCCCCTGCTTCCTGGTCTGGTGGACTCTAAATGGACCATAATGTACTAAATGAACATCATGCTGGATTGAAGAAGACTTGAAACTAGAGATTGAGACCATAAACTCATGTTTACAATGTTTACTGAGATAATACATCAAGAGAGAAGTAGGACCATTTTCTCATAGACTTCTATACAACCAGAGAGGAGTCGCCCCCTGGTGGCCAGCAGAGAGAAGTAGGACCATTTTCTCATAGACTTCTATACAACCAGAGAGGAGTCGCCCCCTGGTGGCCAGCAGGGAGAAGTAGGACCATTTTCTCATAGACTTCTATACAACCAGAGAGGAGTCGCCCCCTGGTGGCCAGCAGAGAGAAGTAGGACCATTTTCTCATAGACTTCTATACAACCAGAGAGGAGTCGCCCCCTGGTGGCTAGCAGAGAGAAGTAGGACCATTTTCTCATAGACTTCTATACAACCAGAGAGGAGTCGCCCCCTGGTGGCCAGCAGAGAGAAGTAGGACCATTTTCTCATAGACTTCTATACAACCAGAGAGGAGTCGCCCCCTGGTGGCCAGCAGAGAGAATGACAGGCACTTCAACCTTGGCTTCACTTTTCAGAATCAGAGGTTGCTTGCCTTGACAGGGACCAATAGATAACAATGATAGGCTTGTGGTTGTGACTTCTGTCTCCATGGTAACGTCAGTCTCTTTCATGGAGAGTGATGGACTTGTTTTGCCTTCATCATTCACTCACGGGTATGAAATAGTGATCCTCCGTTAACGCCTCACTCCATGACGTTAAGTGCAGATTTCTTTCCGTTTTTCGGGGAGCGATTACGTTATCGGGTGCTGCTGCACCGACGGAAAGCAAAGATCGGAGAGAGAGAGATCGTAAAGGACGCGAAGGAGAAAACGGAGAGAATGATGGAGAGGCAGAGTGAAGGTGAGACGGGAGGAGGTCTGGTTGGATGAGAGGATGAAAAGAGGAGAGAGGGATGCATGTCCTAGTCTCTCTCCTTCTCTCCTCTCTCTCCTCTCTCCCTCTCCTTCTCTCTCTCCTCTCTCTCTCCTTCTGTCTCTCCTCCTTCTCTCTCTCTCTCTCTCTCTCTCTCTCTGCAGTGTAGAAGCAGAGTGGCTGTGAAGTTACACAGCATTGCTTTTAATGACTTTGTGTGTGTGTGTGTGTGTGTGTGTGTGTGTGTGTGTGTGTGTGTGTGTGTGTGTGTCCTTATATCTACACAGACGACAACGGGAAGAAAGCCAACAACCCGAACCACTGTAACTGCATCATCGACCAGATCTTCACGGGGGGTCTGCAGTCTGACGTCACCTGTCAAGTCTGCCAGTGAGTGTGTGAGATCCACACACACACACACACACACAGACACACACACACACACACACACACACAAAGGTGTTAGTTCCTCAATGGAGGCCAATCAGCAGATTAAAGCCACCGTCTCCTAGGCGACGCAGTGTCATTACGGTTTACTGTACGCTGGACTCTGACACACTTCACACGTCCGATCCGTCCTTGATCACAGATCTGATTCCCTGCCCCGAGGTGACCCCTCCCCCCTCCCCCCTCACAGAGCACTGCAGCAACAGTCAAACCCTCACATGGAATGTAAAGTTGATCTGCAGCTCCACCTGGTGGTCAAAGAAAAGTGTCTCATTTCAGAGGAGTAAAAGTAAAATACGATTCACTTTACAATGAACATAAAAATATCACAACAAGATGCTTTTTATTAAGCAGAACACCTACACCTACCTCCCTACAAAAATCAACATTATTTAAGTGTACACACAGGTCTCCACACATTCAGGTCGTGATGCTTCGTGTTTGTTTTGATCTTTGCTGGAGCTGGAGGTCTCTCTGAAGGAACTCCTGCTGAATCATCATTTATTCATTTATTCACTCGATCACGCTGCCGACTCATCCTTTTGCTGTTGACCGAGGGGAAATGCACTGCAGAGATTCCACAAAGCACAGAGCAGTTTACGTCACACAAGTCACTATTTATGGACCGAATGACTTAAACCGCTCAATCCAGGTCACATGGGTCTACATCCAACCGGGCCTCCTATGAAGATGTGTGTGTCTCCCCTATGAAGACCTGATGTGTGTGTGTCTCCCCTATGAAGACCTGATGTGTGTGTCTCCCTATGAAGACCTGATGTGTGTGTCTCCCCTATGAAGACCTGATGTGTGTGTCTCCCCTATGAAGACCTGATGTGTGTGTCTCCCCTATGAAGACCTGATGTGTGTGTCTCCCCTATGAAGACCTGATGTGTGTGTCTCCCCTATGAAGACCTGATGTGTGTGTCTCCCCTATGAAGACCTGATGTGTGTGTGTCTCCCCTATGAAGACCTGATGTGTGTGTCTCCCCTATGAAGACCTGATGTGTGTGTGTCTCCCCTATGAAGACCTGATGTGTGTGTCTCCCCTATGAAGACCTGATGTGTGTGTCTCCCCTATGAAGACCTGATGTGTGTGTCTCCCCTATGAAGACCTGATGTGTGTGTCCCCCTATGAAGACCTGATGTGTGTGTCTCCCCGTCTCCCTGTAGTGGCGTCTCCACGACCATAGACCCGTTCTGGGACATCAGTCTGGATCTTCCGGGCTCCTCCACGCCGTTCTGGCCTCTGAGCCCCGGAGGAGACGGGTCGGTCCTGAACGGAGAGAGTCACTCCACCGGAGCCACGACGCTCACAGACTGTCTGCGCAGGTAGACCACGCTAGTACTCTGTCTCGGCATTCTCTATCTCTCTCTATCTCTCTCTATCCCTCTCTCCTCTTCACTCTCTCTACACACAGTTCCCTGAAAGCTACTTCCTGTTAGTGAAATACCAAATCCACCGGAGAGTCAGGGAGCAGTATCCATATCGATAAACACACACACATACACACACACACACACACACACACACACACACACACACACACACACACACACACACACTGACTCCCATCCTGTCCCGTCCAGGTTCACCAGGCCGGAGCACCTCGGCAGCAGTGCAAAGATCAAGTGCAGCGGTTGCCATAGTTACCAGGAGTCCACCAAGCAGCTGACCATGAAGAAGCTGCCCATCGTGGCCTGTTTTCACCTCAAAGTAAGAAGTTTGTATATATGTATGCATGTATGTATATATATATATATATATATGTTTATATATTTGTTTTTTCTCTGTGATCTTGGAGGTCTCATAACCATTTCTTTGTGTTTGCAGAGGTTTGAACATTCAGCCAAACTTCGGCGGAAGATCACGACGTACGTCTCCTTCCCCTTGGAGCTGGACATGACGCCCTTTATGGCGTCCAGGTGAGCTCCAACATTCAGTCCTGCTTCAGTTAATGCTTTTTGGATTTGTAGAGTACTTGGATGTGTTCTGTTTTTTAAATGCTGATGCTGTTGGCCGGCGTGTTTCAGTAAGGAAAGCAGGATGAATGGGCAGTACCAGCAGACCGTGGACCCCTTCAACAACGACAACAAGTAAGACCCGCCTCCCCACATTGATCCCAATCACACAGTCAGAGCTTTCTTTTCACTTTTCATTCATTTCACAACCATGTTTTTTGTTTTCTACTAATCAAACTCTGATTATGAATGTGCAAGTCTAATATCGAGTTTGTTACATTCAATTTGTGCGCTGCTGCTATACATTCGCTGTTCTGTCACAGAAACACTGTGATGTCATATTATTGCAATGATATTATTGATGTTGACTAACATGCATACAATCGATTAGTGGATTTAATCTACAGATCTGTAAAACTTTACCAGAGATGTGCACATACATTTCTTGGAATCAAGAACGACTTAATACTTCTTGGTGGTTTTGGTCTGAGAGAGGCGGCAGCCCTCCAAAATAAAAGCTTTTTGAGCCTTTTATGTTACAGCATTAATGAAGCCTCTTCTTCCCTGATTCAGGTATAGTCTATTTGCAGTGGTGAACCACCAGGGGACGCTAGAGAGCGGCCACTACACCACCTTCATCCGCCAGCACAAGGACCAGTGGTTTAAATGTGATGACGCCATCATCACCAAGGCGAGCATCAAGGACGTCCTGGACAGTGAAGGGTGAGCGGGTCAAGGCGTCGACTAACAACCTTTTTATTTCTTAATTCTTATAAGTCACGTCCTCATGGTACTTTCCCTCTCTGCAGGTACCTTCTGTTTTACCACAAGCAGTTCCTGGAGTACGAGTAGTTCCCTCCACCGGCCTGCAGGGGGCGACGAGGTTTGGCTGCATGGGAAAAAAAGGTAATGGAGTGATGAGAGTGGCTGGAAACCGAAACACGAGCCGACCTGAATCACTCTGAGACTTCATACACATGTAGTGGGAGACGATCATGAAAGAACTGTGTTACGAGCAAATCACATAAAAGGTTTTCACTTGAATCCAGGCGATGAAGAAGAAAGCAGCCGCCATAATCTGCTGTATGACAGAAAACAACTGCAGAGGTTTAGCCTCGTAGCTACTTTTCCCTTCTTCTTCTTCTTCTTCTTCCTCGGCAGACTGAAGAGCAGGAGGGTATTTAAACCTTTAACTCAATCACAAATGCTGCTCATCAGCTCGTTTCATGCGCTCACATCTGCATTTGGGAACACCCGAAGGTGCAGACATGTGGCAGCCTTCCACGGGGGTTCCAGGAAGATTTTATTCTATTTTATTTTATTCTTTCACTTAAACCGGACACTTTCTGGACGTCAAGCACACTTCTCCTAACACTCCTCCAAATGACCAAATATTTTAACGGACGGAAGTTGTCTTATTATGCTTTTTTTTTTTTTTTCAGAATGCAAAAAATAGTGGTGAAAAATATCAACAGAGAGACATTTATTCCATTCATTAGCGTTTGTTCATTAGCCGTCAGTCAGACACAATTGTCTTTACCAAGGTTTAAAAAAAAAAATGTGTTATTTGTTCTGCCTCATGCTGCTTCCAACACTCACAGGGGAAACAAATGACACAGTGAATATTCTATTTTTATACATACTGTAATTAAATTGTTTGCATTCTCCTTAAACGCTCACGTTGTTCGTCTGTGTTGTGCCGTCCATCATGGGTTCCTTTTTTATTTTTCGTAGTTCTGATAACGTTGGTTTCATTTAATTATTCCTCTTCTGTCTAATTTGTTGGCGTCACGGAGGCACGTTCTCCACGTTGAAGATGCGTTGTCGTGATTTCAGGTATAAAAAAAAGAGAAATGAAACAAAAGGAAGTTGGTATAACGGGAGCTCGACCCTGCAGTGTTAAACCGTCCGCCAAGTTTTGCTCTAATTCGGTGTGTTTGTATGTGTGTGTGTGTGTGTGTGTGTGTGTGTGTGCTCCGTGTAGGTTTGTGTGTATAACATGTGTTATAGTGTGTGTGTGTGTTCCTGCACACGTGTGTCGTGCGTGTGCGTATGTAGGTCCGTGTACTGAATCAGTACTTTGCATTCAGCATGCTGTCTGAGCTGGGTATCGCAGTCGATGACATAAATGTTGATGATGTGAAACACAAGAAAAAAGAAGCATATATGTACAGTTTGTATGGCAGAGAGATGACATGGTGAAACCTCATGTTGCTGGATCCGGTCTCGTGGGGGGGGGTTCTCGAGCCGGTCAGTCATTCCTGCTGCAGAACTGGACACAGTGATGGAAAGACACTCAAATAAAGAAAATCTATATCTCTACACACTTTTTTGACTCTTTATTTATTCTACTTGATGATGTCATATTTTACCTCGGCCTCCGTTTTGTCGTCCTGAATTTCGAGGAAATAAAAGTCAGGTTTTTTTTTACTCAGTTTTTGCATATGTATGTAAATATTTTATTCAATGACTAGATTTACAGAATTGAACACAATTTAAAAAGCTTCTTCTCTTCAGATGTTTCTTATATAAACGTTTTATTATTTCTCTTTTCTTTATTGTGGCCAAAGCAGGTACTAGGACATTCTGAATCATCCATTACTTGAAACCCAACAGAGGAAATCAGTACAACTTGGAAGTTTTCTGATGTTGATGACCCCTAGTGGTGGCATGAAGAATAAAAAATACACATCCATCACTGATTCCTGCACAATGAACTTGATGAATGCTCCAGTAACTCGTCTGTCCTTCTCACGGCTGTTTGGCTTCGTTGAATCAGTGTGAGAGATTTCAACTGCTTGACCAGACATACATGTGTGTCAGGGGTCAAGCTTAGTCAGTTCTTTCAAGGCCTCAGACACCCGTGGACACAATTAAGGTCAGAACATGATCTTAATAACTCAACTCATTATTTACTCTTTAAGTATGCATTTACTGCCCCGTGAAAACAACCACAGGGTGATTTCAAAATCCATTCCACTTGACTTAAGACCTGGGGGACACATGTCCAGTCGTCTCCATGAGACAGCAGATCCAGCCTCATCCCACCGCAGCCTCCTCCTGCGCCTCCACTCGGTAGGCGTGCTGGTTCCCGTCACTCCAGAGAGGCCCTTTCTTTTGGATCTGGTCCCGGTGGAGGGCAGGCTGCTGGTAGAATGAGAGAGGTGCTCTCGGTGGCCTGTCGTTGGCCTGGCCGTGTGCCTTCAGATCGGGGAAGCAGTGAATGCAGACGCAGGTCTCGGTAGGGCTGGAGTCGTATGACGGCTCCCGGTCGTTGAGGTGGTTTGGCTGTGTTAGGAAATCTGTAGGAAGACAGAGGATAGTGGGCTCACATTGGAGCAGTTTAGATAGAAGGTACTGGTTGACTAATCTCTATGAGCAAATTCTGCATTCATATGTCGTCAAAGCATATTGATGTTGATATCTGCTGGCTAGACTTCCCTAGAAATATTGCCCCTAGAAGCTTATTGATCGTCACAAAAATAGCTGAAAGATTCAGAGAGAACTTCACTGACCTTTTGAGCTCTTGCCCGCTTGGTCAACCTCCTGGCCCAACTTGGCCACGCTCTCCTGATGGTGGGTAACCTCCTTGGGTCCTGACTTGAAGGTTTTGGCCCTTGGTCCTCTCAGTAAGACTGCTAAGGCCAGAGACAGGCTAGAAAACAGCAGCACCATGCACAGGGCCAGCAGTGAATAGAGCAGGATAGTGGAGTCTTCCAGGGCCGTCGGCACCGACAGTCCTCTGGAATCCGCCGCTTGCGAGGTAACTTGAACCAGGAGCCGTTTGGTGTTGGCACGAGGTCTTGCAGACGGGGGGAAGGACGGGAAGGGTATCTCTGTAACCCCTTCAAGATAAAAGGGTAGTTTTTGGGATATTGTATTGGGATGACAGAACATTAGGGAAGAAAGGCAACGCAACAGAAGAACCGGTAATATTGGGTCTCCTGATTTGTGTCCGGAACCCAAATTCCTGCAGGGCACCAAATTACCCGCATTCTCCCCCAATACAACCAACAAGCAGATGTAAGCATCCATTCCATACGCAAACCAAATCATTGAGGTTCCACATTGGCCTTCAATGGTTAGGCTGAGTCTACCAAGAGATTTAGTACATTCTGTGTGACCATCTAGACACAACGAGTTGTAGAAGCAATGGTATTGCAATCATGGTATTCATACTTATTTGCAATTTGACTAGAGTTCCACAGAATATTTATACAGCGATAGTCACTAAATGTACTCACTCGGACAGTGCTCGTCGCATTCTGATGTATGCCTGCCGCAGACATCGGCACACCTCACACACGTCTTCAGCAGCAGGTCATAGTGATGGCCAGGCAGTGCTTTACATGCAGCAGATTCTAACACAGCAGAGAAACAATGATTTACTTCTACATTCTGTCCCATTGCTAATCACCTACTGAACCAAATGCAGGAAGTAATCCCTCCAGAAAAGGTTACACCCATAATTGTATGGGAACCCAGAATTTCTCTCCTCAAATGTTGCCTCTGGTCCAACTGGTAATAAAGATCCTTGCAACTGGTTGCATGTATAGGTCTTGCTGTTACTATCTGAGTGTGTACTCACCACAGTACCCGATGCATTGGTCATTGATGTGTGGTTTCTTGCATTCACTTTGACAGCCGATACAGCTTTGGACCAAGCCATCCCAGTACTGACCGTCACGGCAGCCCCCACCCATCGGCCCGGTTGATCCTCAGGCTGTAGAACACAAAGATTAACACGGATGTGTAGAAGGATGAAGCTATAGGTGACGTGAGTCACTATAGATATGGGAAAGAATATCCATTTTATAGCACTTTGCTTTGTGTATTAGTTGTGAAAGTCCTTTTCCTTGGTTGTTGCAGACTGATAGATCATGGTTGGTTACGCCGGTGACGAGAGTAAAGAGTTTAGATGTCTGGGGAAAAAGCCATTTTGATGGTGGAGGGTTACTTTGCTGAAGTTTGCACAGTTGAGATGTGATGGAAATCATCCCAAATCCCAGACTCGTTTTGAAGCCTCAAGTGCTGCACTTTGGCTTCTTCAAATGTCTGATATCAGAGGAGGTTAATTGTTAAAAGCTTATTGCGTTGGCAGAGTTGCAATTCAATTCCATTTTATTTTTAGTAATCTCGAGCAGACGAGGATCTTGGGTTCCATCTGCATTTGGTGTTGGCAGAAATGATGGGTAGCAACCTGTCAATGACAAGGTAGCAACACCCTTCGATTTAATGTACTAAATGAACATTTGCTGGATTGAAGAAGCCTTGAAACTAGCGATTAAGACCATAAACTCATGTTTACTGAGGAGATAAATCAAGTCGGGTCATTTTCTTATCGACTTCCATGCAATCGGACTTCTTTTTGCAACTAGAGGGGCTGCCCCCCTGATGGCCAGTACAGAGAATGACCGTTGAAGGCAGTTTTCCGAACCCGGAAGTTGTTGTCATGCTTCACCTTTTGTTTCATCCCACAAGAGGCTGCTTCGGAATTATCACATATTTTTCTCAGATAATATGCTAATTATTGGTTAAAAACAGGACTCACTCTGCACCGGTGAAGGTCTGTATTTTCTTTTCCTATCGGCAACACAGCAGCCTCGTCGTCGCAGCAACACATCAACGCTCACCATGTTGTTCTCAAACACAAGTACTCTTCGCTCCGCTGAGCAGCAAGTCGGCGGACTGTGACGGATTTAAACGTCCTCCGCCCTCAGCTGGAGCACACAGTGTATTTATCTCGTCCTCATAGCCAGCACTCGCTCTTTCTCACAATGTTTTGACACACATTCATTTTAGTATTTATCTGTTTATTGAGAAAACTTCTCATATTTGTTCTCACGTGTTATGTCTGTGTGCATTCACAGCTAAATAAAGACATTTGTTGAGCTGCAAACTTCAGAGCTCATAAGTGTCATATCTATGAGTTAGTAAATGCGATAATGCTGGCTATGAAGTCGAGGGTTCGATTCCCCACCTGGACCACAACTAGTGATCGCAAATAGTGAAAGTGCATCGTTCGGTTGACTAATGTGACCCACCGTGGGCTTAAAAAATTAGCTTCACTCACCTGACGAGACGATGAAGCGGCGGGAGACAGCTCGGTATGAAGATGAGAGTGAGACAGGCCTGTCTTTCAGTATGGGAGCTCATTTGGGTATAAGTCACAGCCTGATGTGGGACTTCCCCCCCTGTGTGTGGGGAGAACCCCCCCGACCCCCGACCCCCACCTGAGCATATCACATTGTATCACAGCAGATATTCAGTAACATCAGAGAATACACTGTGATTTTTTTAAAACTACAGATGAGCCTAAAGAACTACAAAAATACAGCTCTTTTGCAGTCTTTGTGAGTTTAGCAGCAGTTTTCAGACTGTTCTTTGACTGCACCTCTTGAATGTTACTATTATTCAGCACTATTATTGCCAGCGTCTACCTTCAGAAGAAGGGGACTCCACCAGGCTTCATGCGAGGCATCGTGTGTTGCTGTGTAGAGTCTTGGTTACCATCAAATCACGGCAGATAACCCTCCACTTCCGGATGAAAACTTGTTCCTTTGTCATTATGATCATGTTATTTTACTTTTAATTTTCACATGCCTTTGTCTGGTGTGAGCATGGGGGGTAATTGATGAAAGGCAAGGGTTTACTGTGGCCTTTCCTGTTGTGATAAGACGAAATATTCTGTTTCACATGTTGGTGTCATTTGAATTTCTATCATTGTTAACGTTCACAGTGACTGAGCATGTCAAACTGTCTTTTTATTGAGATGTGACAAAAAAAACTGCTTCTCTCGGCATAAGTGTGAAACCGTCGAGCAGTTTTACTCTCGCTTTGGGCACAAGACCAGATTTCAGTGTTTCATATCTGATTCGGTTCTCACATGGAGCCTCTTTCTGGCCATGTGACTGAGAGTCAATACACTGAATTGTTTCTAAGACAAGAGCACAAAGTACTGAAGATGTTAAAGATAACCAGAGATTTTAATTTTGGTCCAATCACATGTACAAATGTTCATACACGGCTTTATTTGAATTTCCTGAATCACTCCGGGTGGTGTTTAAACTAACACATAAAACACAATAACAGAGAGGATCATGGGAGACCACAACAAATCAGGAGATTTTAATTTAAAAAAAAAAAAAAAAGGTCTTTAGGTCTCTTTGCTGCACAGCTGTTAGAAGAAACCGGATATTCTGGGCTGACGCGTCGTTAAAGGTGTTAGTTTTGTTTTAAGTCCTACAAATGTGGTTCTGCTTTGTGCCATTTCAAACAATGTAGCAGCTGCAGAACCGCAGGAGACTCAGTTATGGACATTATTGATAGACTATGCACCAAAAAAGAACACATCAATACACTATCATGATAGTTCCAGTTAAGCTGCAAGTTTGGTGCATGTGAGTCATCAAACAATAAATACAACCCCCAATATACATATATATATATATATATATATATATATATATATATATATATATATATATATATATATATATATATATATATATATATGTAACGGTGTTAGCAAATACCTTATTTTTGTTCAATTATGTTAAACCTGGAAGACAGCCATGGCTATTTTTATTTTATTTTGTTCTTTATGTCATGCACTTTTATTTTGATATTACGCTTTTAGCTTGAAAGAGCAGTGTCGCACGGTGGGAGATTCAGTGCGGAGAATCCCTCACCACAGGTAACATGGCCTCCTGTTTACAGAGAAACATACTAGATCATTAAAATGTCCTATGCCCATTACAAATGGTTCAGCTTTTGGCTAAATATGCACTGTGGTCATATCTATTGTTGAGCACCACTCGTTTTCACATTTCAGTGTAAAAGTGTGTTTGTCAGAGAAAAGAAAAACGTTTAGCATGTTAGCCGCTAGCTGGGGTCTGTGTCTAACATCGGGAGATGCTGTCTCTAAACAGGTGATCACAATTAAGTGTATGCTGACTGAGAGCTGTGGTTGTGCTTCCAAACTTTGTTACAGGTATGTGTGTGTGTTATTTGGCGTATTTTTCTGTCATATTGTGGGTTTATTTTGTGTCCAGAAAACCGTTGTAAATGGCAGATCTTACCTGCAATTTTGCATTTATACCAGCAGGGTGGTGTCAAAGCCAGTTTCTTCTTTTTGTATTAAGCACTTTATGATAAAACGGGAGCTTTGGAGTGGGGATGTTTGCTCTGCTGTTACGTAGCTTTTTGTGACATGATGTTTTATTAGGTGATATTGAATTGATAAGGATTTATAAGGAAATGTATTTTATTTTTTTAATTGAATTTCAGACTTTGTATAAAATATCCACTATACGGTCAATTGTATTATCAGTGCGGAGAATCCCTCACCACAGGTGATCACAATTAAGTGTATGCTGACTGAGAGCTGTGGTTGTGCTTCCAAACTTTGTTACAGTGAATAAAACTACACTCTAAAGCTCCACATCTGATCTCGTGTGAGTCCTTGGTGAAGCAGCAGGCAGGCAGAACAGGGAAGGTCACATATATATATATATATATATATATAAGTTGTTAGCTTACACCTCAGGGAGTTTTATGATGAGCAAGTCCCTAATACACTGATAAAGATATGATCCCTCACCGGCTTCCCACCCACAAAGAATTGAAGAGATCTGACCCTGGATCTCTGCATTCAACACGGTTTCCTAAAAAAGATGTTCCTGTTCAACGCAACAGCATTCTTGCTTATGCTGTTAGTTTTTCAAAATAGAAAAAAAAAAAAAAAAGAGCATTCAATAAAACTACTTTGTGATTCGGCTTAAAATGTTTGTTCTATAACTGAAGTTAAATGTTGAACTTTGGTTTCACCCGGGACTCAAACCACAGTCTCCAGGGTGAAAGTCCTGTGTTTGTTTGACCCCTCAGCCTGACCCCCTGACTGGACTTAAACTAGATCAGTCGAAGGTCCTTCTTTACAAGACTTCACACGTAACCGTATGTAAATAATTAGAATGCAACTTTGAGTCAGACAACTAATCAAGAGGAAAACCAAGAAGTTGAGTTTGAGGAAGCACAGATACAAATATGACTCCCGCTGAGTCATTGTAAAACCAAGCGCCTTGTCACAGTTTACATTTACTCAAATCTGTGCTGAAACAATGGAGATTAGCTCGAATGGATCTTTAATGATATAATCTAATGGGATATGAAAAACACATGAAACAAAATCAGGTTGTGAATCCAATATTAGACACAAAGATATGCAAGAGAATTAAGGTTATGTATAAAACCCAATTAGTTTGTGTATTATCATTTATTTTTCTCATGTTTTCCATCAAGCAGTTACCAGTGGATCCTTAAAATGAATGCACAACTGTGTCTTCATAATGACGAGCCCACAGAGTGCTGTGCATAGCAGCCGGCAAAAGTTTGTGCCAATAAAACCCCAAAAACTAGAGACACACATATAGTCATATCACAACAAACGTATTTGAATTTCTACTTTACTGCTCATCAAAAGAAAAAACCCAAAGAGGAAGGACGGCTGTTCTGGTTCCTGGATCTCACCTCGAACCAAACAACCACCTACAGAAACCTGTATACCCAGAATAGCCTCGCTGCAGATGGGTAGTCAAATTCAGAAAAGGAAAAAGGGAAGCCAGATCATATGAGTAAGAGAAAAAAAAGGAACACAAAAAAAAAGTGAATTTGGCTCACAAACATATTTTTGGGTTGAATTATATTTTTCTGGCATCATTTTATAACCTGAGCAATAATGTGACTAGAAGCTGTAAAGTCTTATCAAGAACAGCACATTCCCTCCAACAATACCAGGATTACACCAGTAGATGGCGACAGACAGCAATATTTGAGAAGACAATCTGATCAGGATCAACAATTTTGTCCGGCCTACTCTCTGTGTATCAATTATCACTTTTTAATGCTCTTAATCTTTACTTTATTGATAGACAGACTGTATATAAGAAGTGGACAAAGCCATTGGTTTGTTGAATACGGTTTTGAAGCCTCACATTTGGCATTTTGGCCTTGGCCATCTTGGATTTTTACAGGTAAGCAACCTGTTGATCAGCAAGTAAGCCCCGCCCCCTAAAGCATCCCCTGCTTCTGGTCTGGTGGACTCTAAATGGACCATAATGTACTAAATGAACATCATGCTGGATTGAAGAGAGACTTGAAACTAGAGATTGAGACCATAAACTCATGTTTACAATGTTTACTGAGATAATACATCAAGAGAGAAGTAGGACCATTTTCTCATAGACTTCTATACAACCAGAGAGGAGTCGCCCCCTGGTGGCCAGCAGAGAGAAGTAGGACCATTTTCTCATAGACTTCTATACAACCAGAGAGGAGTCGCCCCCTGGTGGTCAGCAGAGAGAAGTAGGACCATTTCCTCATAGACTTCTATACAACCAGAGAGGAGTCGCCCCCTGGTGGCCAGCAGAGAGAAGTAGGACCATTTTCTCATAGACTTCTATACAACCAGAGAGGAGTCACCCCCTGGTGGCCAGCAGAGAGAAGTAGGACCATTTTCTCATAGACTTCTATACAACCAGAGAGCAGTCGCCCCCTGGTGGCCAGCATAGAGAATGACAGTTTAGGTTACTTTCGCCATCGGCTTCACTCTTCAGAACCAGAGGTGGTCACCTGGGTGCAGATGAAGTGTGAATAATATGTGTCGTACCTGAAGGATTTGGCCAAGATGACCGGAGTGTTACTATGAGACATGTGTCTGGACATGTTTGATAAAGGCTTCCATGGCATGCAGCGCTCCACTGAGATTTCTACCACACCACTGAACAATGTTCCCACCCACAAGAGGTTCTATCTGTCGAAGATCAAACAGACCATGTTGTCATACTGCTATTGTGTGAAACCTGCTGGTCAAAAGGCATCTATTTGTTCCTTTATCACGTGTTTATCTGTCTATGGAGCAGAGATTCTGTTCTCAAAGATAGTGAGGTTGAACTAAATCAGCACATTACTATCTCCATGGCGACGTGTCACTGCATCCCGAGTATTCAATATGTTCCCTGCAGCGATTTCACCGGATCAAACTCATTGTTGGAACTAAATGTGATTTACGATTTGAAAACCACATCAAGTCTTTCTCCTAAGTGACTTGTGTATTAAAGTGATCACATGATTCTGTGTTTCTACTCGGAGCTAGGGAGTGATTTAGCGGCATGTGAATGAGTTAGATCCTCTGCCATCAGCGTATGAATGTGTGTGAATGTAGACTGAATAGTGTAAAGCGCCTTGAGTGATCAAAAAGACTAGAAATGCAGGTCCACTTACCTTTCACCATCTACACTATCTGCTTAAAGGGTTGCTAGATAACCATTTGCTAATCATATCCACAACTACTTTGCAATATTGTAGGTGTAATGAGGAGAATTAACATAATGTGCCCACACTGCTGATATAATTAGGAATAAAACGTGAGATTTAACAAATTTAATTGTCTGTGAAATGCTACATGAGGAATATCCCTCGAGAACTGAGCCTTGTTTTTAAAGGACGTAGGAAGTGTTCTGGGGATCTGAAGACCTTTCCGAATAAAGGGTTCATGTCAAATATCTTGTGCTGTACACTCATTCTGATTTGGCCTACTTGCTTCGACTTTGTTGTACTTTGAGTCGATGTTATGCAACTGAACCTTTCAAAAGATTTTTTTCGGGAGTGGCTTGACGAGTAATCTTTCTGTCTGGTTGTTGAAAAGGTCGTACGTACAAAGGCTTGGTCGTATACCGAAGCTTCGGCACAGCGCTGACCTCTTATAATAAATCTACTGTTGACTGCACTGAGGGAATGAGGGCTTCATTCGATGACTTTTTTTATCTTGACATTCAAAACTATTTATCTGGCTAGAGGTGGTTGAGAAAATTCATTTTGGATTTACTCCTCTTGCCGATCCTCTCACCTACCGCCACCGCCACAATAAAACACCCCAAGCACGACGATTTATCACAGAGTCCATTACTCGTTTTCACGGTGGAACTGAATCCTCGGCAGTGCAGATTGGCACCGCGTTCATAGTCATGAGTCATATGGGGGCGAGAGAGAATGAGAGGCGATACGAGGTGTTGTCACAAGTGGGCTCACAATCCGACCGGTACCAGCAGACGCAGGACTCTATTGCAGACACGACACACAGAGATGTAGTGAACAAAATGTCTGTACTAGAAGAACACAGGGTTCGGTACCCAGGTAGATATTCAAAAAACACATAGGTTTACTTCAGCAACAAAACTATTTAGTTAGACCTGATGTTAAAAGAGTTATTAAGACCCCAAACTACCCTTTTTTGGCAGAAAACCAAAATACATGGTTATTAAGTCTATTTTATAGATTGATTCAGGTCCAAATCTGTAAAGTACTTAAATGCTCCACTTTGCTTTTTATGAATTGCGTCTGCTGAATTGCTGATCTGGAGACGTTTATGCAACCAGCTTCCATCGCCAACAAATCAATTAATCTCAATGAATCCTGTGGAAGCCACACGTGTCTGTATAAAATGTCATGGCAAGCCATCAACATAGTTTGGTCTGGTCCAAAGGGGTGTACCATCAGAGCTGAAAAAAGGGGTTCAATTTGGTTGAAAATGACTATGCCCACTTCTTATATCAAGTCTTGCCTCACTATCAGCACATATATTCTCTCAACCCCCACCTTTCAAACTTTTGGGTTACTTTGGCCTCCCCTCTGCGCCCAACCTTAAGCTCTGTTGTTGTCAAATGAGTGATGAGATTTAACTGTTTGTTTAGTTCACTGCCCTCTTGAGAAATGCTGGAATCCACTGAATCCCACCGGGTACCGTTTGTATACAACATAGTGTATTCTGTCGGGATAAAGGAAATACTTGGAGTTCCTCCAAAGGGGTTGTATTCCTTGGGGGAAATACATAGTGGAAAAGCCCTTCCAGTTGCACATCACACACACACACACACACACACACACACACACACACACACACACACACACACAAACATGCACATCCAATGAGGAATAAACAGGTTTGACCATGGGAGCAGGAACTGGCCTGCATTTTAATCGCAGAGACAAGGACACTGGCCTGTCCATTACAATCAATGATCACATTATATTCTATGCAACAGTAAAGAGTCACAAATAAACATCTGCTTCTGACATTATATCACACAAACATAAGCTATGTAAGCTGGGGGAGATACTGAAAACGTCCTGTTTTGGTTGCCGACATGTCTGTACAGTACAAAGGCCTTTGGTTGTTTGGCTTTTGGGAGAAACGGGTTACAAGGTTGTGTTGCTGTACATTGTCTGTCATCACATGATTTATATAGAGTGGTGCAGAGGAGACATATTTCTGTCGGCCACTAACCCTGGAAGCTAGCATTGCACAGGATAAAAGCCAAAGCATTGGATTTTGGAATATTGCATAATAAAATAATATGTTTTTTGTTCAGCAAGAGAGTTGTCACAAATTAACACCACTTTTAGGATTTTTGAAGCTTGAATGCAATCTGCAGAGGTAAAAAGACAATATTAGCCACTTGTTAGCAACCACCTTTTTTAGTGGTCCTAGTCTTGTTCCACATTTTGGCCGTAGGACCCCGAACAGCAACCTTACTGCTTCTGAATCCATCTGGCTTCTGGTGTGAAGCTGCTAACAAGGTTAGCTTCATAATTCAACGTCAACATTACTGCTAATTGCATTTGTAGCAAGTAGCAATTGTAGCGAGGCTCCGGGATGACGTGGTAGTGACGCTGTTGAAGCAACCTATCAATAACAAGGTAGCCACACCCTAAAGCATAACCTGCTTTATCATCTATTTTGTGTTTTATTGTCTTGAAATAAACCATAATGTACTAAATGAACATCATGCTGGATTGAAGAAACTAGAGATTGAGACCATAAACTCATGTTTACTGAGATAATACATCAAGGGAGAAGTAGGCTAATTTTCTCATAGACTTCTATACAATCAGACTTCTTTTTGCAACCGGAGGATTGCATTAACAAATCTATTTAAATTTGAGAAAGAGGGAACTGCAAAGTGCAAAGAAAGATGCTAAATCATTTCCTGCACCACTCTTTGAAGTTCCAAGGCACAAAGATAGAATTCTCTGCACAGAAAAGTACATACCCATGATAGTACACTGTCAGAAACAAGCATGTAAGTTATGACCAGCGTGGCAAAAAAATAGACTTAGTCAAGAATATAATGTTGAAAAGCAAGGTATCATTTTCTTTAAAGAATCACTCATATTTGCCGCTGATCAAAAGTCCATGAAGTCCATTTCTGTAACTGTTAGTCTGAGAGTGTATCCATCCAGAAAGTGTGTAACACTGGTGTTGTACGTGAGGCGACACAGAAGGTGGGATATGCAACCCTCTCCATGCAAGAACAAGCAGAGGATACCACAAATACATATACAATATTGAACGGTGCATCCTCAGGAGTGCACGTTCTAGCCCTTCGCAAATTAACTTGTGTTTCTGAAAAAGAAACCGAGCGCAAGAAGGCAGAGGTTTCCCCGTTCCTCCGCCTCTTCCCCTCATATGTACACTATACAGTTGCAGTAACCAGACAGACAATCCATACAAATGCACTTTTCACATTTGTCGATGAATCGTGCTCAGCGAAACAAAGAGCCATGAACCCAAATTACTTTTTTTCAGAATATGTCCTAATTTCAGAGCGATAATTAGGTCTTGATTTCACAAAATTACAAAAGACGCAGCGACTGCTGGCACCGTCTCATCGCCTCGCAGTTCTTTTCCTGCTACATTTACACTGGTTTTGGCACAAACTGTCATATCAACATATACTAAACATCAGAATAGTCCATTCAGTACATTAAGTATGTCCAAATAGCCAGCGGCAATGGTATGGCAGTGCAGTTTCATTCACTGTGGTTCAGTTCATTTCAGCTACTTTGAGTTTTAGTGGTCCTCACATAATTCTTCACCAGCACACGAAAAGGGAACATATAGGACAGAGCAATGAATAAAGTAATACATGGATGATGAGAGAGAGTATCTCTTGGACTTCAGGATTGAAGGCCTTGTATGACAAATAGAGATATACAGAAAGAGAAAGCATGTTTCAGGGTCATTCACAGGTTTTATACATTTGGCAATGCAAACATGATTGGTTGTGGGTTCATAGAGCCTTTGGTCTTCATGTGTCACATTATTGCACACATGCACAGTCCGCTGGGTCAGTTTGACCTCTCGGTGATGCATCACCTTCTGCATTACTCAGAAAAGGATGCGAGGAGTAACATTGTGATCGTGTTTTTGTCTTTACATACACGAGTTGTACCTTTTGTTCCTCTAACTTGTCGGATCAGCCTATACTGTGACAAAGTGAATATGACACTGCAGCATATGGCGGACAGCCTTATTACCATAGAGGCTTTGCAGTCGTTTGACAAATATCTCATATAGCTTCAAAGGAAATAGATAAATGGCTCATTCAGCCATCATTAATGGAGTGATAAGGTTTCCGGATTCAGGTTATCGTAGCATGGTCTTTTTGTTGTAGCTCATCCAGCTCCTGTTTTAAAATGTAAGTAAATGGATTCAGACCTCACTAGCTAGTTTACCAGGTAGCTAATTTATTTTGGGGGGTCATAACCCTACTTCTCACGCATATTTTTGATGACGCCGGTTGTAAAAGGTCCTTTAACTGGTTGATATTAAGTATTTTGTGGTATTTGGGATATCATTTTGTGAGCAAATGATTCATATTTAACATTTAGTGGCCTTGGTGGGGACGTAGGCTACTGTGTGACTAGCCTGTGTAGAAATCTGAATATTGAGTTTGTACAATATATATGTAAACTACCAAAGATGTGGAGTTTGAAAGATGTGGGCATTAACAGGCTGCCCCAGTTGCATCTTGGGTAAGGATCCATTGTTTTTGGAGCTCAACCTTTACTGACTGCTGTTCTTTTAAAAAGCTGTAAAAAATAAATTAACTTTATGTTTGATCTATTGATACATATAAGTTAAGTTACAACTTAAGTTAAATACAATCCAAACTTTCGGAGCAGTGACTGCCCAACGACTTCCAAAAAAATGCCCTTAGAAGGCTTGTGGCAACATTTCTCTGACAAGATGACACTTTTTTTTCTCTTCCTTCTGTGAAAATCAGGCTTTTTTTGTTTTTTGTTTTGCAGTGGCAGTGACCACATTTCAACATGAGATCTTACATTGTCAAAACACAGCACTTTACAAGTAGAAGCAGGCTCCTCTTAACGGCACCGCCGGCACAGGGAGCAATTATTTTTAAGACCAGGGTACAGTGACGTGTAAAGTACACATGATGGGTTTCACAAATATACTGTCAAAACAAGTCTTGATGCAATTTAAGAACACAATATTCTGACACCGGGGAATGCGTTTCTTTTGGAGTTGCTCATGTCAGAAACCGTTTTCTAGGCTATATACAAAGGTAAGCTGTGAGCAGGTCAGAGCCGCCTCAGCCGAGATGTTTTTTCCCATCCTTAATATCAAATCAATAATCCAGGATGTTCAATATGAGAGTTTTTCTAAGAGAGGAAAAGAGCATCCTTCACTTGTGGAGTTGGATGGCGTAGCCATTTCATTGCCAGGGTGATGATGTCAGACCAGGCTTTAGCTGGTATGAATAACACATGATGCTTTTCACCTTTTTGGCTTGTGGGGATCTGGTTTTGTCCGGCTGTTTACCACTGCAGTGATTTCTTCAGCAGTATTTCCCCATCCGGAGAAATCAATGCCGACCCTTCATAGCTCTCAAACTCCATCGAAGAGATTTCCTCAGATCTCCCAGTCAACTAGCCCAAAGGATTTCTCCAGCAGCTCCACAGCAGTCCATTCTTTCTTGTTTCGATTTTGCCTCCATTCTGCGTGACTTCTGACAACTCAATAGAAACCCGGAGCTGGCAAGCGTGAACAGCACAGTTATTTATGTTTGATTTTAGCGTCACTTGAATGCACTGCTGAAAAAAAATGACTTCAGCCTCGGGGGTAAACCGGCTCAAGTTGCCTCATTTGGCACAAATATCAGGAGTTTTGAGCCGTGTACTTTGCCCAACCTCTGAAAGCCTCAGTTAACTGTTTATTCTTCACTTCGACTTTGTTCATGCACCGATGTCCATGAGCAGCAGCTATTACATCATCCTCCTGATGACCCCCGCATCTTTGGAAAGGGGTCACTAGAGGTGTCCTGGTAGCTAATCAGTCCACAGGCTCCAAGCAGAGTCCCTATCCTCCGTAGACGTGAATGCCGACCCCCTCAGATGCTGGTCTGCAGCTCGCCATTGAGCAAAGCAGCATTGTGAGTCTCCAGGTTAGCGTTGATGATCACAGCGTCGGTAACCATCCGGCTCCTGTCCGCCCGGCTGTCGCTGCGCTCCATGTCGTCCAGGCCTGCCACCTTTTTCAGGCACAGGACGTTCTGAAAGCTCTTCTTGAAGTTGTCCGACAGGAAGGCGTACAGGATGGGGTTGGCGCAGCTGTTGGCGTAGCCGAGCACCACCACGAAGTCGAAGGTGCTCTTCATGGCCGAGGTGGGGTTGATGGAGCTGGTGACGGAGGTGACGTTGAATATGTAGAACGGCAGCCAACAGAGGACGAACACCGCCACCACGATGGACACCATGCGCGTCACCTTGCGCTCGGAGCGCTTTCGCTTGGTGGAGCCCACCCGCATGCCGGACGACTTCACCTGGCAAAGGAACGGACCGTCAGTGGCTTTAGCTTCACATTTAAACCATGTTAGATCATCGGTTTTCTCATCGAACTCTTCAAGAAAATAAATATGTTTCTTGTAACAAAAATGTTGACATATTACTTTAAAAGCTTAAAGTGCCAGAGCTTGAATGTTTTAATGCAACCATTAAGTGCTAGCTAGGATCATAACTCTTAACCCAGGTCCTGGAGGGAACCCAAACAGGCATTCATTAAATCTGCAAAAGGAGGAAATCTTGAAAATATGAACTCACCAGATGGTAGCCATGCTTTTAGCTAGGTTAGTCACTATTAGGGACAATTTCCTACAAACTGCTGTGTTTTGACATTACCATAAAAAACACAGACTTTCCCTCGTTGGAAACGGTCCTGTAGCCAGTATGAATATCATGTTATCTCATGCTAATGTCCGGATCTCACCTTCACTATAATGAGCAGGTAGCACATACATATGACAGCCAGCGGGAGGAAGAATCCGATGAAGAAGGTGTAGATTATGAAGGCTGTGTAATAGACGCCCTGGGGCTCCGGCCACATGATACCACACACCGGCACCTTGTTAAGGCCACTGAAGATCATAGTGGGCAGGATGACTAACAGGGACACACCCCATACTGTCAGGTTAATGAGCTTGGCCACTCGGGGCTTCCGCCATCTCGTAGACTTAATAGGGTGGACGACGGCCAAGTACCGGTCGATGCTCATCACCATCAGACAGAAGATGCTGGTGAACTGATTGAGGGAGTCTGAAAGGGCAAAGAGGGGGAGAGAGAAGTGTAAAATGAGGACATGTATCATCTAACAGGCTCAGTGATTGCTCATTCTTGTTCTTCTGATTGACACAGGAGGTGTATAAAGGGTGATAAAGACACTTCTAGATACAAACTTCCATATACGTGGATATGCATGGCAATGGAAATGAAGAGGAATCATAATTTATTGGAATTGTCGCTGATCTAGTCTCGTCTCGGCCTCCATATATGGTCTCAGTTTACGATGATTTCAGGATCATTTCCCTTCTTAAAGCCAAGCTGAAATGCCTTCTTAACTATTTTAGATCACATCCCTGGTCATAATAATAACCAATAATATAAAAAAATCTATTTTTTTATATATCAAAATCCAATATTTGTTTCTTCCTTCCTGGAAAACAAAATATGACTTCCATCAAGTAGTACCCACCAATTTAAACCATCAACATTGTGACATCCATCAATCAATCAAGTTGCATCTTTGACTCTGCAAAGAGATGATTGTGAGCCAATCTTTTCGGCGATCAAATCTAATTCCTCCCAACCTGCTGTCCGTCTGTCTATTCTGCTTCACTCAGAAATACCTCACCACACTGAAGATAGATACATGTGTGTCTCTGCCCAGTGAACTGCTCTGCACCTACCAACAGTCATGATCACCCTGCACAGCACCTCTCCGAAGGGCCAGTGGACCAGAGCCAGCTGCAGGGCGATGAACGGCAGGCTCATCATGCACAGAACGTCGGCCACCGCCAGGTTCAGGATGTAGATGTTGGTCACCGTCTTCATCTTGGCGTAGCGCAGGATGACGTATATGACCAGCGCGTTGCCGCACAGCCCGATGCCGCACACCATGAAGTAGATGAAGGTGATGACCACGGAGCTGGTCTTGTCCTGGTGGTGATCCCCGGCCTTGGAGATGTTGAGGTCCAGGTCGGACTCGTTGCCCTGCAGGTAGCTGTCATACAGGAGGGGCTCGGGGATGGAGAAGTTGGGGGGAGTCGAGAGGAAGGGCCACTGATCCAAGGCCATGATGGAGGAGAGGGGTTTAAAGGGTATCAAAGGGTTCCGAGTGTCGAGATCGTTGACCTGACGAAGATCCAAGCAGGATGGAAACGTTGTCAATCAATAATCTGTGACTTCTTTGATGTACTCATTAAGGAGTTTGTAGACTAGTTCTTAAAAGCATTGATTTTGCAAATGCAAGATGTGGAAATGAGGGTAAAGGGTTCAAAGATAAGCCTGGGAATCTGACACGGGGTCTAGGGGGTTAAGAGGCTCTAGGGATCAGGATGGTCGGGGATTTTCAGGAGGAACCAAGTATCACATCCCAGCTGTAGAGAAACCGAGAAGAGAAAGAACAGTGAGTTTGGCAGAGAAACACTTATCATATAATACATTTATAATAATAATAGCCTTTAAAAATCCATGGCAACAGTCGCATGGTTACTTTACATCACTGCTTTTACAATCAGAGGAATATGTAGAATA
>CM056842.1:17111535-17234035 GCA_029853015.1 Chelidonichthys spinosus | reverse complement strand
TTTGTGTCGTCAGTGATAGGAGCTGCTCATGGGACATGGGTTTGTTTACTTAAACCCTTTCACTGTGTATTTTCCAATCATGGCAGTTAATTGTAACATTTTTATTCTCATTCAGTCTCTTCTGTCAGTTCTGGCTGCAAAGAAACCAAGATGGCAGACAAGTGGGAATTTCCCAATATGTTTAGGAGAACATTTTGAGAAAAGGAAGTATCTATCTATCTATCTATCTATCTATCTATCTATCTATCTATCTATCTATCTATCTATCTATCTATCTATCTATCTATCTATCTATCTATCTATCTATCTACCACTGTTTAAAGAATATGATCAAAGTGAATTATAGTACAATGTTCCTTTAGATAACTGACAGACTGGATGATGACTTTCTCTCGAGCCTCTCTACTCGACACAAACACACAAACACACAAACACGGCCTCGAACGTCATCGGTCAACAGCTCCTCCCTTGGCCCTCAACTCTGACACACATCTAAGTCAATACGAAACCCAGTCTGAAGGGGGGAAGATCCATTTAAGATAAGGCTTGAATATTTTTTAACCAGCGACAAACGACGTATTGGATGTATTTGTGATGAAGTCCCTGATTGTGTGAGGTCGCCGGCGGACGCCTCCAGCTGCTGATGTGTTGTCACGGTGTTTCTGGAGAGACTGATGCCGCTACAGAGAAAAAAAACCTCCAGCCGTATATGCCTCTCGCCTGTTTACGCTGTCATGTGCTGCTATTCTTTTGCATTCCTCTCAGTCGGCTTCACATACATCACATGGCCTCTGGCGGTACTGAGCAGGCAACCCAAACCTCCAAAGTGTGACTGATTCGTTGCTGCTGCAAATGCAGCGGAAACCTTGATGTCGTGAAGCTCTTCCGGAGAGCGAGCGTAAGCGTGAGATGATTTATCTGCTGTTTATCAGAGCAGTTGTGCAGATGGGAAGGGGCTGCACATCTGATGGCATGGGCGTGGACAAACGACTGCTTCTCAAGGCTGCAGAGCGTTGAATATGCATGCATGTGTTTGTGCCGGAGTTTTTATTTGCCATCCGTGGTGAAAGACACAAAACCAGGACAACTTCCTGGACATGTTCTGCTGCACATAAAACCATGTTTTTCATAGGGTTGTCATCCTTGTCGTTTTTCATGTCCATTTGACGTCCTTTTGTAGTTGCATAGCATGGCTTTATAGCAATTTTACATCCCGTTGTTGTTCTTCTGCATCTTTTGCAGCTCCAACTAGTTGTTTTGCATCTTTTTCTAGGTGTTTCATATCTTCTCCTGTAGTCGATATATATGCCTCTTTGCAGTAGTCTTCTTGTATCTTATGTAATAGATGAGTATGCCCTGAAGGGTATGCTTCAGGGACTGCGGCCTCGCTACCAATGTAAATAGCTTTCTGAGATTACTTTAACACTTAGCTGTAATTGTATACCTTATTATATTGGTTTCAAAACCAAAAGCCAGATTGAGTCAGATTGCAGGTTGCTGCTCGAGCTGCTGCTTGTTTTCATCAGATCCTCCCCGTCAATGGTGACGGCCAAAAATCAAGATGGCAATGACCAAAATGCTGTCACGGTGACTGCACCCTCTTCTTTTATACAGCTTATCATCCAAACCGTCACTCCTCTTTGCAGACGATACAACACTATACAACAAAAGTCAACCAAAATGAATATTTGCCTGCCATGATCTGGTTGCCCTGGACCTGGACTTAAAGAAGATACGGGTGGACCACCTAAGTCACAAACATGTAAATAACTGGGACAATTCTGTTGCCCTGAAGAGGTTCAACATCACCAAGCAAAAAAAGTGCTTTTCTATCTCATGTTTTTACCTCCATCTATGGTACGTTTTCCCCCTAGAGGTTCCAGTTTTGGACCAATATTCTTCTCATATCACTTGCTCCTGCTTGGCCACATCATTTACAGGCATCTTTCCATCCCCATTATTTCTCTGTCCTCAGGGTGGTGGTTTGGCGTTCCCAGCAGTGGACACTTGGCAGTGTCTCCATAGAGGAATGACCGATGCACTCCTTCCCTGAAACAGGAAACCTATACCCAATGGAAAGTGTTCCTGGCTTTCTTTCAAGTGTCGGAGGGAGTGGTGTATAAATGATCATTTGCATAGAAAACAAGCTACACCCTCCTACAACCTTGAAAACACGGACTTGGATTGTCTTGCGTTAATCAGACGGTAGACTCTTCTTTTTCTTGTATGCCTGTCTCGTTTCTTTGGTGATGTAAGAAAGTTTCTTCCTTTTCTCTGGCCTGGTGCGTCGGTGCGGACGAAAAGGTGAAGTCTGGAAACATCGGGTTTTTCAGCCTGAGGCGGCTGATGTGAAGCAACTCTGCTGTCTTGTTTCAGTGGAGAGTTCGTTCACCCAGAACAGAGAGGAGCCTTGATCAAGATCAGGGACCTCAGAGACCTCAAAGACCTCAGGGACCTCAGAGACCTCAAAGACCTCAGGGACCTCAGGGACCTCAGAGACCTCAAAGACCTCAGGGACCTCAGGGACCTCAGAGACCTCTGAGACCTGTGAGGCCGGTCAATCACCTGCAGACAGACGAGTGCGATGGTCACACCAGAGTGTAGGATTTGACAGAGGCAGCAGCAGCTCCCTTCACTGTTAATCATACAATACAATACAAAAAAAAGACAAATCTGCCATTAGATCAAAACAGCAAAACACCAAAGATCATATGACAAGACAGAGTTTCAAGAAGAAGAAGAAAAACACGATTTTTCTTGTATTATAAATTGATTCAAATCTCTCACACTGATGTTGGCGGGAAACATTTTCTAGGTTTCATCAAACGAATGATTTGTAAACGGCCGTTCTTCTCTTTGCAGTGTAACGGAGGTTTCTAGTCGATGCATCTTTGCTATCGCTGTACATTTTAACAGTTGAATCGATCGCTGAGATCTTTCCCATGCCCTCGAAAAGCCCCAAACAAATATTGACATGTTTGAAATGATCCAAAGTGCAACACAAAGTGCAGATACCGTGTCACAATCAAAGCTGAGACTATTGGCAATGTCATCTCTCTCTCTCTCTGTCTAGTTGGCCTTTTGTTTGAGCTGATGTTGAAAATGTATACCTTCATCTCTAGAACGTGGCAGCGAGAGGAGATTGAGGCTCAAAAGGTCTTTCGGGGCATTTTTGTTAGTAATCTCTAAAGATGGATTAACACTTTGGGATTGTATTGATCTTGTACGTTGTGTTCAATGCTCACACTTAACAACTGAATGTGGAGCACACATGGAGTTGTATCACCTTCCTCAGTTAGTTTGAAGGAAAACGAGACAATCCCAGTGAAGTGGGGCCAAACCCGAGTCGAGAGATTTTTTCCTACAGTGGTCCTAATACACCGTCTTAGATAGTTTAATTATATGTGGGAAATAAATCTCCCTTTCACAGGAAGTAATGAGACGGACTTCCAGTTTACTAATAACAGCCTCTCGAGGATCAGATATAGCAGAGATCTCTGGGAAGTGTCGTGTAAAAGATGATGACAACAACAGAGAGCGATCTCACCACTATATCATTATATCTGGACAGTCTCTGCACCTTGTGACGGCGTTGTTGAGGGCAGCGGCAGGTCATCTGCAGCAGAATAAATCGTTTTTTCTGCAGCTGTTTCTCTATTTAGCATGGACTGAAGAGCCTAACGGGGGCCAAGTCGTACCAAAGCTCAGCATCCTATCAGCGTGAGAGTCGGCCCGCCGGCGGATCCCCATCGCACCTAAAAACAGCTCATTGATAAACCTCATCTGATCCGGTGTCCTGCCCTCTGCGTGATCCAGTGGGAATCTTCTCCTTCAATTGAGATGGATGGTTTCAGACGGAGAATGAAGTGGAAATATGTTTTTTTTTTTAATTATGGAAACGGATAAACAAAAACATCCACAGTGTCCTTGTGCAGGGCATTGAACCTGTGTCATCTAGAGACAAAAGAATACGATTAACAAGAAAACCTCCTCAACCTGAATGACCTCGGGGGGTCACGATGTCTTATTGTCCAGGTTTTTAATGTGCTGGATTAAAATGCAGATGTGACTCAACCACTCTTGATGTGATATAAAAGGATCACTCGGGTCAAGGTTAGTTAATTCTCAGTGAATCCGACACAATTATGATTTTTTCCAAAGAGGTGTGTGACGTATATAACTTCTTCGTGCATGCTTATATAAGACGTGATTATGTCAGGCAAATCTTTGGAACATGAGCTACGCAATGATATTCACACTCTATGATTGCTTTTAGATGTCATTTCACTTCGTTAACCTATTCATAAAATACGGCTTTCAAAAGGACACGTGGAACGGAATATTCCTAGCAAGCAGATATTATTTGGCATTAAGTTTTACATTTCCACATCCTTTCTCTCAACTCGACGTGTTTGTTCTCTTTGATGTTCGTCTCTTATGTCCATATCAAAGAGAAGGTTAGTTACACAATGTAGCAACAACGACCTCATCCATAAATTATTACATGGAAGAATAATCAAATATACATGCAGGACCAGGACATGCTCCGCATAACTTATCTAAGATACGATGAGATATAACTTCTTCCCCATTTGTAGTAGTTACTCCCTCAAAATAATAAATGAGATATCCCAAAAGCACTCTTTGAAGATTGGTCTGAACGAAGGGGGCGGGACTTTCTCGTTGATGCGTTCAAAGTCAAAGTTTCTGTGGTTTTTCCTCATGACCAACCTTTAAGTACATAACTAGTCAAACAAACCACCGTTTTTTCTAAACCCAAGTAGGTCCATCGTAACCTTTTGAGCAAAACTAGACAAGAGCTTTGGGCAAATATCAAAGTAATTAAAACATTTCCAAAACCATTTATTTTCTTTATATAAAAACAACTCTGTCTCCACAGGGTCTAGTTTCTTCCTTTTTTGTTGCCAAGCGTCAGCTTTGTTGCACAATCCGAGTGACACGAGGAAGAGGAGATTTAAAAAGACAAATCAATTGTTGGTAAAGGGAGAGAAGGACTGGAGTGGAGGAGAAGGGGGGAGGAAGGGGGTAAGGAAGGGGAGGAAAGGGAGGAAGGGGGAAGGAAAGGGAGGAAGGGGTAAGGAAAGGGAGGAAGGGGAAGGAAAGGGAGGAAGGGGAAGGAAAGGGAGGAAGGAAAAGGAGGAAGGGGTAAGGAAAGGGAGGAAGGGGGAAGGAAAGGGAGGAAGGGGTAAGGAAAGGGAGGAAGGGGAAGGAAAGGGAGGAAGGAAAAGGAGGAAGGGGTAAGGAAAGGGAGGAAGGGGGAAGGAAAGGGAGGAAGGGGGAAGGAAAGGGAGGAAGGAAAAGGAGGAAGGGGTAAGGAAAGGGAGGAAGGGGGAAGGAAAGGGAGGAAGGAAAAGGAGGAAGGGGGAAGGAAAAGAAGGACGGGGTAAGGAAAGGGAGGAAGGAAAGGGAGGAAGGGGGAAGGAAAGGGAGGAAGGGGCAAGGAAAGGGGAAGGAAAAGGAGGAAGGGGTAAGGAAAGGGAGGAAGGGGGAAGGAAAAGGAGGAAGGGGTAAGGAAAGGGAGGAAGGGGTAAGGAAAGGGAGGAAGGGGGAAGGAAAGGGAGGAAGGAAAAGGAGGAAGGGGGAAGGAAAAGGAGGAAGGGGTAAGGAAAGGGAGGAAGGGGGAAGGAAAAGGAGGAAGGGGTAAGGAAAGGGAGGAAGGGGGAAGGAAAGTGAGGAAGGGGGAAGGAAAGGGAGGAAGGAGTAAGGAAAAGGAGGAAGGGGAGGAAAGGGAGGAAGGGGGAAGGAAAGGGAGGAAGGGGGAAGGAAAGGGAGGAAGGAAAAGGAGGAAGGGGGAAGGGGGAAGGAAAGGGACGGAAGGGGGAAGGAAAGGGAGGAAGGGGTAAGGAAAAGGAGGAAGGGGAGGAAAGGGAGGAAGGGGAGAAAGGGGGAAGGAAAGGGAGGGAAGGGGGAAGGAAAGGGAGGGAAGGGGGAAGGAAAGGGATGGAAGGGGAAGGAAAGGGAGGAAGGGGGGAGGAAAGGGAGGAAGGGAGAAAAAAGCAACAGGAGGAAATTAGAAGACGAAAAAAGAAATGAAGAAATGCCAGACAGAGTGAACTGTGTAAATTGCTAAATTGACCTTTATTGATCTGTACGTGTAATCATGTAACGGACAAATAAAACACACACACACACACACACACACACACACACACACACACACTTGGTCCTAGGGGCCCCATCAATATTCCTTCCTGAGAAACCTCTCAGGCACTTTACATCTGGTCTTAATCACGTAGCGGGTGATGGTAGGATCAGTCAGAGTCAAGAGGACCAATGAAAAGAACTGCTGTCTGCCAGTGCATTAATTAACACACACACACACACACACACACACACACACACTCTTCAGACCTTTTAATTAGTGTGACCTTTCTAGACTGAGGTGCAACAACACATTGTAAAGCTGGTATCATTCAGCACAGTAGATTGAATGGCGGTTAATTGAACAATCCTCCACATGTCGTTGTCTCGGCTGGTGTTTCCTGCTTTCGTCACCACAGATGGTCGGTTTTATATTATTGTTTTGTTTCGTGTCAGAGCCGGTCCTGATGTCCCCAGGGGCCCCTCCTACCTGACCAATGACACACAGTCACACATTTCTAATAGATCATAATACGATGTAAACCTTGGCTTGGAGTTGGTGGAGATGCATCATTAATGCCCTGCATCTACTTAAAATTCAATATTTAATAAATATTTAAGGTTAATCCATTTCTTTCATCTTGCATTAGTAACTAAACCTCGGCTAATGCTCCATGTTGTAGTGCTGTCCAAGTGTATAGTGAGAATGATATACTCTTTATATACGTATTAAATACAATCAAGCATGCTTAGCTTAGCATAAAGACTGGAAACAGGGGGAAACAGCTAGCCTAGCACATCTGAACCAGCAATAACACTTTTGTGTTTGTTCCACACAAAAAATGTTTGATATAGGATACAGGATACAGATACGCGGTAGAAAATGGATGGATGGATATATTTTCCCATTATTTATTCATTTTTATTCATCTTAAAAAAAAGAAAGTTTGAAGAAAAATGTTTAAATATCTCAATTTAAAAATGAGTCATGAGGCTTAGAATTAAAAAATGCACCACAGATTTTTTTTTAAATGCAACCAATAAAGGATAAAGTGTTGATATCGTCCTCGACCAAGACACACAAAAAAGCCAGCACCTAGTGGCTGCCACGAGAACTGCAACTTCTTCTTTGTGCAAAATTGTGTGTTGTGACATATTATACCCCTGACCCCCGACCTCACCGTCCACAGATTACATGACCGGGAACTCGATGACACCCTCAGATAAACCTGGACACCTTCATTCTGTTTTTACACTCCAGGTTGGAAAAAAAACATGAGTATGATTTATTTTAGGCAAATGAGAGTATACCTGTATATGTGGTTGTCATGATTTCATAGATTCCTTTTATTCAAGAAGACAAGAAGAAGAATCTTCCGATGTGAAACATTTATTTTCTGAGTAGGTGTCGTTAACCCCTGTCAGCATATTAAAACTTGAGATGCCGCCATAAAGAACCCAATTAAGCCTTTATAAGATATCACATTTTAACATATTTCAGCTGGGTAATAAAATCCCTTCTGTGCTTTCAGGTGCTTTTTTTTTTTTTTGTGTCTGTCAAATTCTTTCTTTGCCGTCGGCACACGGGTGTCTTTAAAGTTCCAGGAGATGTGGAAGGGTTAATTAGCTCTCTTTAAAAACAGGCCGGAAGACACAAGCAGGCTTGACATTTCATCTTTCACTGGAGACCCAGCGGGGGAAACTTGTTCAACTGAAGTAACATCTCAGTCTTTTACCAACATGGAGTCAAAGAATAGTACCAATACAAGAATGTGATATTACTAAGTAAAAGTTCTGCAGTCAAGATGTTATTGTATTAATAGGAGTACCACATCCGTCATAACCACTCACAGTTTTTATATATATTTGTCTTATAGAAATGTAAGTTACTGTCATGCAGAAAAGCCCCTTTCACAGTATTATATGTAAATATGCACGAACATGTAATGATTTTATATAAAGTTTATTTAATGTGACTGTCAGATAAAAACAAATCTACAGTATTTCTCTCTGAACTGCAGTGCAGTAGAAGTATAGGATCAAATGAAAATACCTCAAAACTCAAGTACAGTAAATAAATGCAATTAGCTACTTTCCACTGAAATATGGAGAGAAATAATCACTAATTATGGATCTTTCCTCAGGCTGTGACTCATGCTCCACCCTTCACTATATATTATTTTATACTATTATTAATATATTTTATACTGCTATGACTCCAGAGTGAAATGAGACTCTTATGAATCTTTTTCCAGTGTCCTTGCATCCGTACAGAAATGTGGAAACAGAAACAAATACGACACAAGCAGCAGTTTATTTACATTCGATACAACAATATAGATTCTGAGTGAAAATACAGATTGTCACACACATTATTTTCTCACTTATAAAAACGAACATACATACATCGGTAAGAGCAAACGTCTCTTCTGACAATGCAATGGTGACCGGCGTGTTTGTATATAACTAAAATAAAAAGATACCGGATGATGCACGTCCCATGTAAGCATGTCATTTCTATGACTTTACATGAAGACCATGACTTGATGGGTTACATTACAAACACGCAAAGCATGATGGGAAAAAGCAGCTGATGAGCCCGGGGAAGTGGTTGCATGGTCAACCAGGTGATCAAATGTGGATTCAAGCAGACGTTGTTGGACGATGAGGAAGGGGAGCGATAGAAAAATATTAAAGTATTCATCATATTTAAAAAATGGATATAAACCTTTCGTTGCTTTTGCCATCATCCCTTCCTGTGTGATATTGTTGACCATTATGTTAGACTTCCTTAAAAAAAAAGATTAATCTATAAGGCTGCTTTTAAATCTTTCTTAACTGGTGACATTTCATAATTTATATGAGCAAAAAAAAAAAAAACATATTTTTTAAAATAAGCTAGAGAACCAAACAAGAGAGGAGATTGTTTAATGTTTCCTTAAAAGTCTCCTTTGCAAATGATCTAAAGGAAGGCGGGACTCCAACAGGAAACCACACAAGGCTCCCAGCATGCATCTGTGCAGGTGCAATGCACATGGCCACCCAGGCACAAGCACACACATCTGAGAGGTAAGCCAGCTGTGTGCCTGTCTGTGTGCCTGTCTCTCTGCCTGTTATTCTGTTTACTCTCACCTGTCCACACTTCATCCCTCTTGTGCCTCGCTCCCCGAGTTCTGGTGAAACGCTCTATTAACAGGAGGAGCCGTGAAGCCGCTCGCCTCCCAGTTATTACAAGACAAATTACACAGCAGAGTCACGCCGCCTGGAACGGGAAGTCAAATTGAATCGTTTGATGAGCGTTTTTCTTTTTCTTTCGTTCGAGCTCATTTGAGAAAGAAAAGCTGATGATTGTTTTTTATTTCCACAGGGAGAGGAGGGTCACGACGGCAAAAAAGTCACAAATTTGCCACTTTATTAATACATATATATATATATATATATATATAGAGAGAGAGAGAGAGAGAGAGAGAGAGCCGATATAAACAAGTTGTGTGCTTCTGCTAACACCGAATGTTTGCCGTTGCTATGACAACAAGTGAAAGCTACTGCTAGCATCTTAGCCCAACCACTCTGTTTTTTTTCTCTTCTCTTTACACACGTCGTATTTGTGAAAGAAAATCTGAGGAATTAGAAAGGCAACTTTTTTCCACAGGGAGAGGAGGGGAAACCTGATCAAAAACCTACGATGTATAAAATGTTCTCAAATCCAAAACACATTATGTACAAATTCAAACACATCCCGATCTAAGTGGAGTAAAAAAAACAAAAGAGTAAATACGTTTTAAAGAAGGTGACAGGAAGTTGAGTTTTTTTCCTCTCTACGCCAGAATAGTCACATCCCGCGCTACTGTGTCATTTAAGTCATACCGTTCAGTGTTGCACTGCATGCTGGGAGGAGACTTGGGGGCGGGGCAGAGCAGCGAGCGGAAGTGCCTCCGGAAGGTGTCGGAGAGGCAGGCGTAGAGGATCGGGTTGGCGCAGCTCCACGAGTACGACAGCAGCACCACGAACTCGAAGGCTCTGGCGAAGGTCAGCACCACGCCGCTCTGATGCAGCGAGCAGAAGTTGAAGGTGTAGAACGGCAGCCAGCACATCCCGAACACCACCACCACCGCCACCACCATCTTGGTGACCTGCCGCTCCAGCCGGTGGCTCTCGTGGTTCGGCGGCGGCGGCGTTTGGAGCCGCTGGGAGCGCAGCGTGAGCAGCAGCGCAGCGTAGGACGCTGTCATCACGGTGAACGGCAGAGCGAAGCCCATCACGAAGGTGTAGGAGAGGACGCCGAGCCACCAGGCGTCCGAGACCAGGTCCGGTATGCAGAGGCCCCGGTGGGCGGAGAAGTGGAGCGCCATGGGGAGGATGGTGAGCAGCGAGAACAGCCACAGGAACGCCGAGACGATCTTGGCCCACCGCGGCGTCCGCCAGCGGGCGAACCGGAGCGGGTCGGCCAGCGCCATGTAGCGGTCCACGCTCATCGCCGTCAGGCAGAAGACGCTGGTGAACTGGTTGATGCCGTCCAGCACCATCACCGCCTTGCACACGGCGTCGCCGAACATCCACTGGTTCTGGAAGTTCTGGCTGGCGATGAACGGCAGGCCGACCATGAAGAGGCCGTCGGCCAGCGCCAGGTTGAAGATGTACACGGTGGTGGACGACGACATCTTGTCCAGCTTCAAGATGGCCACGATGACGAGGGTGTTGCCGGCCAGGCCCAGGATGCAGACCACCAGGTAGAGTATCGCCATGGCGACGCCGAAGCCATCGATGAAGAAGAAATGCTCATCCACGTACGTGTGGTTGTAGTCTACGTCGGATAAAAACAAGGCGTCCATTCTGCCTCATCAAAAGATCAAAGGAGGAAAACCAAAAAGTGCTCAGAAAGAAAAAAACGACTTCAGTGGAAAAAAACCCTGAAAAGCAAAAACAGCGATCTCAGGTTCAAGAGCAGCCGGGCTTCAGCACCTCTTCGACTCTCCGCCCTGCCATCCACCACTCCAGCTTCACCCCTCTCTGTTTGGAGAAAGTGGAAAAGAAAAGGAGAAGGTGTGTATTCCTCTGTGGCGGAGTTGCCGGCACGCTTCCCTCTGATGATGCAAATGTGTGGAAATGAGCAGGACGGCCACTCGGGACACTCGCCTGACCGCTGCCTCTCCCCGGGAGTCCTTTTTATACGTCCTCCCCCCTCCGTGTGAGGAGTCTGCTGCTGCACCCCCCAGGCTCCTCCTCACCCCCCTAGACCCCCCCAGCTCCTCTGTTTCCAAGGTAAACCCGGGCCCCATCTGCTACAATACTTCTGTTTTCATAACTTTTTTTTCTCCCCTCTGCTTCTGTTTACCTCACCCTCCATCCCTCCCCCTCCCTCACACTCCCTACCATCCATTTTGTCTCACCATAGTTCAGAAGGTCATACAACTAAACACACACACACACACATGCATAATAACACTATCTTCTTGCAGGGGCCACCCACCCTCTGCAACCCGGACTTGCCGACAGGAAAGTGGAGACTTTCCGTGTGTTTTTTCAGGGCCTTTTTTTGTTTTTTGACATCTGACATGAGGATGCTGTTATTAGCCTTCTTCCCATCCTCCTCCAACTTTGTTTTTATGCCTCCAGGAAAAAGAGGAGGTGAAAGAGGAAAGGGTGGAAAGAACGGGAGGTAACAAAAAAAAAAGATGGGGAAAGGACAGAGAGTCCAGTTGGGGGTGGAGGGGGGTTTGCAAGATTAAAGACTCTGGATGAGCGATGACCTCTGTCCCTGTTGACGCTCTGACACGCATAGCTGGAATACCCCGGGAACGTCCCCCAGAAGAAACCCATCAACACTATCGTCAATCCTTCCCCATCCCCATCACTTCCACCTTTATCCACTGATTGGGTCTGAATTTCAAGGAGCTCATTCATCAGATTACCTTGTAAATATCTCTAAGATTCACTGCCTTTGTAGTCTAAACCCCTGATAAGGTTGCGGCTTCACGTTCCCCCCGGAGACTTCATACACCTCCTCGGCCCCCAGAGAGAAAAAACACCCCTGGAAACACTGTTTCATGGTGCTAAATTTGGAGACGTTTGACAGTTTCGTATTTCATGTGCAGTATTTCTCCGACGCGCTGTCATCCGGGTCCATCCGACCGTCGGCAACAAAAGGAACATCAAGATCGTATTTTCTCCAACCTTCGCCTCACTAACCTCGCGATTTTTACCTTCGACTGTCAGACAGCTGTGGCTTTGGACTGAAGTGATCACTAGAATGAAAATGTTTTCCTTTAGAAATAATAATCCTGCGTTGTGGAGGTCAGACGAGATGATCAAAAACTCAAAATGTGAATGAAAACAAGTCGATACCCACGTTGAATGTAATCAGCCTCATAGAAGAGGCCTCCTACACCCTAGTAGACCCAGAAGGCCGATCACTGATATGAATAGAAGAAGAGCAGGCCGACCTCGAGTCGCTCATTATTATGGGAGTGAAGGAGAAAGTCAGGTAGTACAAAAGCATGAAGGTCCTAAGGAGAATGAAGAGGTGGATGGATGGGTCAAAGCAACTTTCATCCAACAGGCTGCTGCTTGAATGTTATCTGCTAGTAAGGCTAGAATCAGAGCATTCCCAAAGTGTTCATCCTCCAGGGACCACGAATATCTGTAACACATTTCATGGGAATCCATCAAATAGTTGTCAAGCTCAACTCAAAAACAATAGCGTCAAACTCGTGATGGAAAGTCGGGGCATCAACAAAGTCTGCAGGATTCACCCTCTGGGGAACATGAATATCTGCAACAGATGTCATGAAAATCCATTGAATAGGTCTCAAGACATTTTACTTAAAAACAAAAAAGTCTTTAAGTAAAATGGCATGAGATGAAATGTCGGGCATCAACAACGTCTGCAGGATTCATCCTCTGGGGACCATGAATATCTGTAATAATGTGGATAAATGATAGCTATTAAGCTGTCCAGAGCAACACTTTCTCACTTCAATGCATCAAAAAGCTTGACGCTCTACATACAACGTGTAGTGCCACCTATTGTGCCTCCAATATACTCGAATTACCCGTCTTTTCAAAATAAACTTCCTGTCTTCACAGGAAGTTAGGTTCAGAAAACCAGCAAGAGTGTGATTTATATATTTACTTACTTTAATTCACATGAATAGACAAACAAGTCGCGTAAATGTCGACACTAACAATTCACATAACTAACGATTAACTACATTTACTTTACATTTACTTCCGTAGAGCCGCGCTAATAAACAAAAACACAAATGAAACCCAGAGACCAGCTGCAGCTCACATGCTATAATATCATTCCTGCTATTTTTGGGGAAGAGATGTTGCGTGCTGGAAGAGAAATGCTTTCAGATTTCTTGGAAGTGACAGGAAGCCACACGTCCGGAAAACCCCCACATGGTCTTATTGTCTTATTTTCATCCTTTTTTGTTTCCCAGCAGCGCTGCCTATTAACCCAGAGTCCCTCATGATGAGTTATATGTCAATCCATGGGTTTGCATCAGTCAGATTAAAAGATAATTAATAGATGAATGCTTCTTTCTTGCAAAATTGTTCAATAACTCACAAGGACAGAGGTTCATTCTCATTCTAAGGATGCATTTCAGTAAACAATATATGAACTGCTTAAACTGCACTGTAATTTATATTCCTTTGATATTTCTTATTTGTATTTTATTTGCGTGTTTTAATTAATTAATTAAATTGTTTTTTTTATATGCATTTCTTTCCTTTTAATGTTTTATGTAAAGCACGTTGAAGTGCCTTGTTGTTGAAAGGTGCTATACAAATTCAATTGCCTTGCCTTGGATGAAGCATTGAGTCATGTGAAATAATTCACTCCTTTCATTTGAAATTTCAAAAAAAAAAAACAGTATTGCTACGGAGCTTTTTACAGGAATCGTTCAAGATGTCGATGATGCACAAGACGAATTGGAAACAGGAAATTTAGTGATTTAGTGGAGAGTTGAAAAAGAGTTGAATCGGTTTCTGATAATCGGCCCACAGGTCAAAGGTCAACATGCCTAGGAATTACTACTGAGAGCCGAACGAGAGCAGCAATCCTGGAAACTTCCCCAGCAACATCTCTAGAATCTGTTTCTGGTCAGGAACACACACACACACACACACACACACACACACACACACACACACACACACACACACACACGTGCACCCAAAAAACAGTGAAGTAGTTTTACTGAGGTAAAACTTGTATTTATATATATATATACACATTTTATAAACTGAATATATGTTTTGTATGTCATTTGTAAAGCTATGGGATAAACTGAGAGCTGCATAAATATATGAATCTTGTGTTTTGTTTGTTTTTCCATGTATTTTACTGTTTGACATTTGATTTTCATCTCAACTAACTGAGATAATGTTCAACTTCATCCTAACTAGTTAAATGTGCACTTTATGTATCTTATATTCATTCCTGATCGTCCTCACTAATGCTCCAAACCCCCTCTGAGGCGTTTTTTCATGATTTAAATCGCCCCCACCGCTGCAGCTGCTGTCAAAGTGATTAACCAATAGGATGCGAGGGGAGGCGGGGCTCCATCGTCATAGACACGTGGACCGGGAAGTAGGAAGTAAATACGGAGAGGAGGCTGGAAAGAAGTGAGTAAACCTGAAACTAATGTTTAAAAAGGACTAATAATATAAACTTAGCGCGAAATTAAACATTGCCGAATTATTGTGAATTGTTTTTTAATACCGCCGAGGGAGTTTGAGTTAAATATAACAGCGTTATTTACAATATAAGGCGAGTAAGCTTCTAAAGTTCGCCGGGTCGGCTTTTCATTTACAGGTTAATCGTCAGTTACCTGTGGACATTATGTTCTGTTTGTCTGTTTGTAACTAAAGTTACACCACACATTAACGCCACAATAACACCGTTTATTCAGAGTTCACTGGCAGCGATAAACAAAACAAACATACATCTTTGATATCTTTTTTTTAAAGTTGCCAGTCGTCAATATTTCACGTAAAGCAGCTTCAGAGCTCCTGTGGTAAAATTTCTCCTAGCGCATGTTTTTTTGTTTTACGTGCTCATAAAAATGTCATAGATGATAATATGAAAGCATTCCAGCTCACGTTGGTAAATATTGCAGTCACAGCATATAAACGCATGTTTATCTAATAAATGTGAATGTGAGGTTGCCAGTTAAAGCGGCTTCAAAGAGAGAAATATCACATTCTTCTTATAAATGTGAAGCCAAATTAATAGCTACTGCATTATTATTATTTTTATTTTAGGTAGATATCGCTGTGTAAGGTAGTGGTCTTCTCTTGTGTTACTGTTATACTGTCTTAAATATTTAATATTCATTATTATAGTCCATTATGACCCAAATGACCTTAAACCGCTTCATGTATTAGTCATTCGATGTATTTAGTGTATTTTGGTATGAATGCCAGAGTGACATTCCTAGTATTCTCAGCACATACCGTAGGTTATTTCATGAGAAACATGAATCATCAACATATTTTTAGGCCTCCACTTGTATTATCTCACAATTGAGAAAGTTATGTGGCCAAACCCTTTACACATGCAAATGAAATTCCAGGATATTCCAGTCCTGAGCCAACAGGATTTTGCTGTCTTTGTTAAGTAATGTGACGGCTTCAAGGCAGCCGCACATTTAAGATGAGTCAGCACATTTAGCCTGTCTGTGCCCGGATCTGTTTGCCTTCTTGCTGTTCCTGTACTTTGCCATTCAAAATAATCCATCCATTTTCTACCGCTTATCCTGTATTCAGGGTCACGGGGTTCAAAATAATAATAATGAAAAAAATGTCCCGTAAGTGTTACAGTTATGTTGTTTTCAAATGTCACATTATATAAATACCGGGCTCCTCAATGGAGATAATATTTACTTTAAGTCTTTTAGGAGTTGGCTTATTTTTCAAAGGCAGGGACAGTGGAGGATCTAAAACCCGCCCATTTTTGTTGTCCTGGAAAGATAAGAAGAAGATCTCATCCGCCACATCTAATGTGATCGTGGATTATTTGATTATTATTATTATATGATTTTGTGTTGTTTGTCGAGGTCTGGCACCATGCTGGAAGGTTACAGCCCTGTGATCCAGGCCCTGCAGGGGACTCTGTTCACCTGGGGCCTGACTGCCGCCGGAGCCGCCCTGGTGTTCGTCTTCTCCAGCCGACAGGTATGAACCCAGAGCCTCCACACACACATGCAGCCTGAGCTAACGGGAATAGTGTTGGAAAGCGTTAGATGAGAAGATGCCACTCCCACATCTGTATGGTGATGATGTAGCCAGAAGCTGTGTAGCTTAGCTTAGCATAAAGGCTGGGAAACAGGTGAAACAGCTTTCCTCGTGGCTGTGTTGTCTGGGATGCATTCAGGTGCAGTATTTAGTGTAGGTCGCCCGCATTTTTTGAGGCAACAAATAATTTTAGTTTTGTGTAATAAAACAGAAGAAACGTAAGACAGTGTATTAGGACCACTGTAGGAAAACAATGGAGCTGAGAGAGGGGGGCAATATTCAGAGAAAAAAAAGTTGCTAATTTGCGAGATAATTACGATGCTAACAACCGGCATCTATCCTAGCAAAACGCCTCGTTAACGTCCTTAGGGTGATGCTGTTGATGCTTATTGTTGCTTTCATTGATATGAGGAAAAACTGTCATCTTATAGGTGTTTATTGTTCGGGGCGGTTGGGCTAACATGCTAGCGATAGCTTTCACTTGTTGTCATAGCAACGGCAAACATCTGTTCAAGCAACGTGTAATGAATAGACTGAAGCGGATAGAAGTGTATCTGTTCCTTCACTAGTCAAGTAAGACGTACAAAATTGATCTGGATTGATATTCAAACAAATATATACATTAATTATATGATATCTATGTTATTAGGGAATGTTTTTAAATGTTCTTACTTCTTAGTCATTCATCTGCTGTTGCCAAGAGCTGGGGATTTCCGATATGACTGCTAATACGTCATTTTAAAGGCCTCTAATGACAGAATGTTTTATTACTGCTGGTGGAACTTTTTTTTTTTTTTGTTATCTCTGGACTTCTGACTGTTGGGACATTTTTTTGTCAGATAAGCAAACAGTTTTATTGATTTGACTGAACTTTTTGTCCCGTCTGCCCTTTTTCAGAAGCGCATCTTGGATGGAAGTTTAGGCTTTGCAGCTGGGGTGAGTCACGCATCACACACACACACACACACACACACACACACACACACACACACACACACACACACACACACACACACGGCCCAGGTAGTTTTGGGAGTTTTCTTCCAGGGACAGACTGATACTGAAAGCCTGCTGCTTCCAGATGCCTCATTTATTCATAAATGTTTGAGATCATTATCCCCCAAAGGAAAGCTTGGCCTTATCATGTCTGAAGAAGTATTATGTTGCAAAAGGAAATGCAGCCCCCTGAAGCTTACTATCTGACTCCTACAATTACATTTCTTGATTTCCTGAGGGGAAAGAAGCAGTTCACAGATGATAGTTAGTGTCTCACAGAGACTAGGGAATCAGGAGCAAATATGAACTGGCACAGAACAGTAAAGGTCTCAGAGAGAAGTCTGTTCCAATAATAACATTTCTTTCTAATCGATATAAGCTCCTGAAATGTATCTTGTTCTTTATCTCTGCTGAGATTTTGGAGAGCTGTTGACTTATTATTAATACAAGAGGGAAATGATAGCACAAATACACCGTTTTTTGTTAGGTGGAAAGAACAGAATGTAGAACATTTTAAATAATAATAATGTTTTTTAAACCTCGGAAGAGGGACGAGGCTTCACCACCGTCTTTTTAATGCAGTTCCACAGGCACACCAAGGAACTACTAACTTTCTCTAGAGCCAGTGTTTGATTTGTCTTTTTCTTTTGTTTTCTGGAGAAACGTGGTGCAACTCCTCCTGTTTGCAAAAAGAAGTCTGATTGGTGGAAGTCTATGAGAAAATGACCCTTCTTCTCAGTTAATTTATTGTCTCAGTGAACATCGTAAACATCAGTTTACGGTCTCAATCGCTAGTTTCAAGTCTTCCTCCATACACCATGATGTTCTATTTAGTAAATGATTGTTCATTTAGACTATAAAGAAGGGTATACTTTGGAGCTACCTTGTAATTTACAGGTTGCTACGGCAGCCTTGTTACCATGGTTACCATGGAAGCTAACTTTGTTAACAGCGTCGCACCAGAATCCAGATGGATCCAGATCCAGTAAGGGTGCTGCTCAGCTGCTTGTGGCCATCAGATCCACCCGTCGCTCCTCCACAGTCCAAATATGGTCACTTCCTTTACTGGTTGCAAAACTTACAAGATGGCAACGGCCAAAATGCCAAACTCGAGGCTTCAAAACTGTAGTTGACAAACCAATGGATGACGTCACTATGACTACATCCACTTCTTATATAAGTCTTGTACAGTTCTTAATATTGAAATCTGCTTTTTAAATGCTACATGTAAATGCTTTAATGCTACAAACTGGCCCTTTAATGAGTTCTTCCAGTAAAAAAAGTGCAAGGTACAGTGCTGGATCAAACAAAGCATGTGATACTTAATTGCAATATACTTACATCCTTAACCTTAGTTTTTCATATTAAGATGTACTTTTTTCTGCCCTCCAGTTCATCTTCGTTAATTTGATTTCATTTTTACAGAACTTCGTAAATAGCTACGATACACCTCCCTCATGAATTTCCCTCGGGATCAATAAAGCACCTATCTGTATAATCTAAATGGATTTTTCTTTAATCCTGTGGCGAAACTTTAATCGCGATTCCTTTTAGTGATTCTGAGATTGTTGATAATTACGCAGCCAGATAATTAAGTTTGATAAGAGTTAATGCCAAATGAGGACAGATTGTCTACGCTTCCTTGAGAAAGTGAATGTCGAGAAGATCTAGATCTAGATCAGTTATCAATACACCGATCTAAACGGCTTTTCAATTAAGGTCCCGGGCTCTGCTGACGCTCCTCTTATACATTCCAATGCAGTTAGATAGACAGAGAGGAGGAGGGGGGGTTCTGTTGAACATTTGCTTAATGTCTTTCCAATTCTGGGGGAAGCGTATCTTCCTGAAATATATTTTTGATGACCTTGGCCACTCAACATGAGCACTGTGAATTATTGATACCAGATTGCCAGTCCCTCCACTTTTTACAGCTTCTCCTTGGCAAAATATGATTTTACACTAATTCATTTTAATAAGGAACTAAATCTATCATACCGTTCCTTGCATATATTTTTTTGGCTGATAATCCTGTGACTTTCTTAGATAAGGTTAGTTAATAGTGGTCTAATTACCTAACCCTTTTTTTAACGTTTCTTTTTTGTTGAATTGTTATTTCTACCTTGGCTCCAGATTGGTTTCTATTACTGCAAGTGTTTCCTTTCTAAATCAAATGTTGAGACTTTTCAGGCTTTGAACGTACAGGAATGGTTTTGTAACTATCGAGAGAAGAAACCGGAGGATTTGATTAAACTGAGAGAATGGTTAGAGGCCGTCTGTGTTACAAATGCAGGATAAATGAATGCAGAGAGACTGAAGTGCTGCTGCTGGAGGTAGCCAACCTCAGAGTAAACCTCACTCATTGATGTTGTGCCTCTGAGATCCGGCTGTGACAAGTGACTCCATTTACTGCTCCATTTGGTTTTTTGAATTGGACAAATCCAGCTATTCGGCTATATCAGCTTCTGAGGAAAGAGATTCCCGAGGGGGGGTTGGTGGAGATGGAAAAGTAGATCGGGTTCTTTTATACCGTTAAGAGGAACGTCCTGACCAGCCTTGAGATTGCTTTTTTCGGCTGCAGATGGAGAACGAAAGAAGGTCAAACGGGTAGAAGTCAGTTTAAAGAGTGGAGGTAGGAACTGATGGAGGGATTGGTGTCAGTCCTGGATAATTGTCTGCAGAAGAAGAAATATCTTATCTCATTGTTGGAACCATTTTTTCTTGCCGTTCTATTCCACAATTCATTGAGCAAAGCTTAGCAATTACACAGAAGCAATACCACGGATACGCTCACTACCTCAGGCTCTAATCTCCGAGCAAGGAGTCTTTGCCGAAGGAGAGAGAGAGTAACCTTCAGAGACACCATGAGTGAGGAATGGACCACTATTCCATTTAATGTGGTCTACCTCAGTCCTAAATAGGATGCAGCGAGTTCCATGAGTATATTCCCGACTGTTAAGTCACATTTGTCTTTTATTGTCAATAATCTTTATAAAAAGACGAGGAGTCTTAACAATGCAGTTCATTTTATGGCCTTCAACTGTTATTTTTAAATTTAAGCCAAAATAAAGCCAACATGAAAGTGCCAAAAACTGTAGTTCCTGGAATGGCCACTTGAGGGCTGGCTTCAAAAATCCTCAAACCCCATAGACCCCATGTTAAAAAAAAACAAGTTTACAGCCTGGTACAAAAAACTGTTTTAATCTCGATAGCTAATATACCCATTCATAAAAACTGTACTTGTTTTCAATGATATTAAGGCTGAAATGCATAATTAAGGGCATGGATGCTCTGAGTGACAGGTGGGTATCGAGGGCTCGATAGAGGGTGCTCAGAACAGAGTTGCTAGTCTTCTACCAGGGATCAGGGATATTGGTAACAAGAGGTGCCCGCCCTTTCCGCCCTCTGGCATCTACCACCAGACTGCAGAGTAGCTTCTTTCTCTCACCCTCCAACCTCTCCCACATGATATAGTTTGGGTTTGTTTGTGTCTATTTTCTTATCTAGCAAAACTACATTTTGAGTTGAACCTTGAACAGTGTCAGACCGAGCACACATGGCGCCCCAGGCATCCCCCCCCAATATCCACAGATCAACGTGTGAAAGTCACAAAATATGAAATGTAACAGGATTCTATTCAAGTAAAAATAACGTGTTAAATAATCAGAATACAGTGTAATATGCAAAACACATGAAGTACAAAAGGTGGATTATAGTATAAATACTTACAATAACCTCAGTTTGCCAACATTTGCTTTATTTTGGTAATATTTGTGCAGCTCTCACAAGTAAGACAATCGTACTGCATTTCTACGAATTTTAATTGGTAAAAATGGATCAATACACTGACCTGTCAGTCACATTTCAGAGTGTTATATTGATGTTCATTTGCAAAATAAAAGCAGCGTAAACGTATTATGGCATTGGTTATTTTATTGACATTTAGTCCAAATTGATTTTTTCTGATGACATTTGCTGCCATATCGACACTTCATTTTGTGTGTGTGTGTGTGTGTGTCTGTGCGTTTGTGCGTTTGTGTGTGTGTGTGTGTTTCATGACCTGCCTATGTCATTCTTTTTGCATCACATGCAATTCAGATGTCATCCTGTTCCCACTTTGCATCTGCTGCCCTCCCCAACTCACACACACACCCTGAATCCAACACACACACACACACACACACACACACACACACACACTCACACACTCACACACTCACACACACACGGTCAGGTACAGATGGACACACACAGACATGCCATACAGTCACGGCCCAATTAACGTCATGCTGTCACAGAACACGGCGTCTCTCAGCTGTGATTGTTGGCAAAGAATAGGAACAATTTATTATAATTTAAAAAAAGCATTAGCCAATACAAATGAATTGTATAACAGCAGGTGTTTCCTGTTCTGGTGATCGGAAGAAATAGAAATGCAGCATATTTTCTGTCGTTAGAGATTTATGAAAACATTTCACTTTCATTGCCAGAAAAGAAGTTCTTCTTTCTTAACTGTCTCAGAGAAGGAAATGAGTCCTAACTGGTCTGATGAGTCTGTGAATCCCATTTAGATGTATTTCTACCCTAGCAAAGGAATTCAGTCTGATCCAGGATGAAGCACACCATCACTAGCCCTGTAGAAAATGTTTATGCATCAAGAAAAAGAAATGGTGATTAGATGTCACAACTGTATTTATTGCCAACCAAAGCTCTAATAGCACACGTATTTAATAATTTACCTGGCACGCAATAACACCAACAGAAAATAAGTCCTTGTCGGCATCATACGGGTACATAACCCATCACACAAACAATGCAGACGATAGAAATATGCAGTCAGAGTAAATGGTATGCAATGAATAAATCCTCTAAAAGCACTGGTTTTGCCTCAGGTTTATGTGTTATCTTTTTGGCTGAATATCACATTCAGCTGAAACATCAATATTGGCTGATTTCAACAATGTCGATGTAACTTTTGCCCAGAAACGGACATACTGGATCAGGCAAAAGGTGAAGAAGTAGTTTTATTTCATTAATGTCTCTGTGAATCACAAACTCAGCCCAGTAAAAACAAGCACTTAGTACTGGTGGTTGATTTACTCTGCAGAATTCCCCCGAGCATTTATGGCTGTTTATCATCTGCTGTCTGCAGCGTTCCCTCGATACTCAACTTCCCTTCCTTCCTTAGTGAGCACTCATAATACCTTTCTAAGTCCTCCACCTGGGTCACTAAATGCAAAACAAATGGCATGTGCTGTGCATGATTGCTTGCAAGCCAGCGTGCAGCAGAGGCTTAAAGAAAACAGCGTATTATGTTATTCTACCATGTGGGATTTTTTTCAGGGTGTTAACATCACAGAAATCCAGCCCACAACGTCTTCTGTGATATTTTATTAGCTTCAGGTTTGAAAATGAGCCTGAAGAAGCCGCAGCAGAGGTATCGGCGTCCGTCTGTCCGTTCATGGGCGTTGGTTCTGTTGCCGTGCCGATGCCAGATACGTGTTGTGTACATGGCATCCTGAAGGGTCGACGGTACCTGTCAGGAATACTTTGTTAGAGTGATGTGTTGTTTTCCCCCCCGTCTGTTGTAAAGACATGGATGCAAACGGAATATAAATATTTGGCTCTGAACGTAATCACACAACCTCATTGACTTATTTCTGGATTGAAAAGCAGCAATCCTGTCTGACTGACAGGATTGTTCTGTTTTATGCAGTATATACTGAGTGGTTTTGTGAAGACAATTAAGTGAAGGAGCTGTAATTGTGGATTGAGTTGTTGAGGGTGAAGACGGGAGGCATGAAGGACTTTTTTTTTAATGGTACTGTTGGTTTCACACCGGTGCAGCACACTTTACATGAAGGGTTATTAGCATGGAGGATAAATCATAGGGCAAGGAATTATTATCTTCTCTGCCAGTCACATTACCTGCTAATTACGTCTTCGGCTTCCTCTTTGCTTTCTTGGGTTAAGTAGATCCCAAAAAAAGATTTTATTCTGTGCTGTATTCGCAGAAAATTACTGATTTTCGGATGAACTCTTGCATCCTCGGTTCAAGACAAACAAGTGTGGGGATTTCAACATTTGTGCATAAGCTATTAGCATCACTCCCGCTTGAGTGAACAGGATGAGTGCGTTCCTCTACTCGGCTGAACCTAATTGAATCATGGTCAAAGGAAAAAAAACCCAACAGACATCGTCCCTGTCATCACGCTCACACATTTTCGCTTTCCAATTGTGAAACATTACTTTATATTGGATGATGGGGAGCTGCAGGCTGTGTTTCTCTGCAGCTTGCTGAATCCCAGCCCCGGCAGCATTTACGTGCCTGCGTCTGTACAACTGAATGTAATTACTATTCAGACAGCATGTAGGTTGTATCCCTGGCAGAGAGAGACGGCGTGGCTTCTAGTGAGTGCTATCTTGGCAGCTTAAAGTTCAGAAGAGTGCGTTTGTACTTGAACAATGATTGTCAGAAAAAAAAATCCTAAAGAATGAGAGACCACCTTCCCCCATTTCTCTGCTTATACTCACCTGGACATGCCCTTTAGAGAGGCACGTAATCCCTACAACTCAAGATGTTTGGTTGCTAGCAGCGTTGGACTTGACAATAAGACAAGTGTGAACGTGTGGAAAAAAAACAGAATTAACTCCTGTGGGGCATTTTGGCCATCCAGACATGGTCTCAACAACTATTTGATGGATTGCCATGAAATTTTGGTACAACCATGCATGGTTCCCGCCCAAGTATGAATGGAAGCACCATCATAATGTCAAAACAACATCAAACAGCTGCAAGCAATAACATTCATTTTGTGTTAATTAGCAAAATGTAAGCATGCCAACACTCTAAATTAAAGCGTTTTAATTGGTTATGAAACAGCATCAATGTAATACTGATGCATCTGTGTGAAGCAAACAAGACAAACAGTGAGAACGTTGGCGATTTCTTTATGCTTGTTGTTGGCGTTCTACCTGGAGGTGGAGAGCTTGCCTCTCGCCTTGGTGGTCCGCCACCGCCAGACCCCGTTGGGACCCCAAAACCGACACCAGGGTCTCGGGAGAACCACAACAGGACTCATTAGAGTGGACTGTCAGACTGCTGCAGTAAATAGAGGTTTTCTGATGGGACTCTGGCCAAAATCAGCAGAAAAGTTCCTCATAGTGGCTCAGAGATCATGAACATTAAACATTATGCTTAACATTAGCATTGTCAAATCTATTGGCATCAAATTACCTCTTTTGAACCGCTTGTGTTTACGTACTGCTGTAAAGTTTATATTTCCTTTGTTAATGATTTTTTCTAATTTCCTTCAATTGTATTTGGTCAGCTGACTTAACAATAGCACTTCTAAATGAGACGATATGAGTGTATTGGAGGTAGTTTACGAGGTGTATTGCTTGCACATCATAGCTAATTCTCAGTTAAATTAAAAGCTTTTATTTTGTCGTGCTCCAACAGTTTCTGTAACAACTAAACCACATTCTCAATTAGCATTCAGGAATGTTTGGTGTTTTTAGCTGCATGCTTTGAATGCTAATTTATTTGACCTCAAAGTACTTTTTTGTGACTTTTCCAGGGAAAGACATTGTGTATGCCCATTTGGCAGTCTAACTTTGGAAACAGAACATGGACTAGAAAATGAGTTTTCCCACTGGAGGCAAGGGAAGGGTTAGAATCACCTTGTATCTGCACTTCTGTTTGGGACTACAGGTCTGAGACATTGACGTAATACAGGCAGAGGATTGGACACCTTGATGAGGCTGTTAATTCACTTTTGTAATGAGGAATTTACACTTAACCTTGAGCTTAAAAAATATGTATTTGACATCATAGCTCCTCTCATACTGTATATTTATCCTGAATTAATATTCCATTAGTATAAGAAGTGAGTTTGTGTTGTAGAAGATGTGAAACCAGTGACCATAAACAACAATGTTCTACAAACGGATGAGTCGCCCCCTGATGGTCATTAGAAAGAATGCAGTTTAATGCACTTCCATGCCACCTGATGGGAACATGGGCTATTGATTTAAGCCACAACTTCTAGAGTGATAGATTTCTAATGGGTCTCAGATTGTGAACTTTTTGGAATGGAGAGGCAGGCGAGTATTTGACATATTTGTGGTTTGATTTGTTTTGTTCACTGAATTCTGATTAAATAGGGATCCTGGCAAGTTATTGTACATGTGTTTGAAGAGCGTCCTGCTGAATGGTTTCCATTTAATTCAATGGGCCTATTTAAACCATAATACCTAGTATTGATTTAGTACAATACTGTATTACCCTCTGAATTTACTTAATTATTCAAGGGTAGGATTTTGAAATTAAAATGTGTGTAATATTGCCCAAATTCCCCAGCTTAATTTCCCTTGGAAATTTTCCGGAAAATCTTATTCATCAGCCCTTTGCAACCTTAATCATCATCAGCAGTGTGGAATGTGCAACATCCAGGACAAACAGGGGAGAAATAAGACATTGAGGACCGTTGAGGACAACACTTCTATGAAATGATGGTCGAGTCGAGACAAATGAAGTGACAGATGATGACGGATAGATGCACGGACGCGAGGAAGGAGATCTATGAGGCTTGGGAAGGAGGGAGATGAACTGTGAGAGAGTGGACAGCTTTGAACGTTATTAGCTCCTCGATAGACCGGGATGAGATGGATGGAGGGGGAGAGATGGATTGATCGGAGAGGGGGTAATGAATGGAGGCGTTTTCTACCAAGTGGGAGATGTTTGAGCCCACGGGGGGATTCAGGCCATTAAAAAAGCAGAGGGGGAAACCAAGCACAGCCCCGTCGAGGCTCAATTTAGTCTCATATCTATCTGGGAAGCTGGAAAGGTATGCACAGAGAAATATGGATAGTATTATTATATAGATGTATAGAGACAGTTAATGCTCATTTCAAGCCCGGCACTCATCAACGGCTGTCTTTTTCTTTGTAATCAATAAAAACAACCCAATCCATCCTTTGTCGCCATTAGCAACAAGGTTGGGATCGGATGATAGAGCGACTAACAACAGCTGGCGGAAAAAAAAGAAAAAGGTCCTGCAGTCATTTCAGAAACTGGGAAGAGCTCAAGCATCCAGCGCGGCAATGAATAATCCTCAGGAAAAGAGGATGGCTATTTATTTTGTGCTTTTACGGACAAAACTCATCAGCTCCAATCCTCGAGCTCCTTCTCAATCTGTCTCCACTTCCTTTAAATAAGTAATTTCATTTAATTAATGTCGGCTGTCGGTGTGAGATAACAAAAAAACAGCCCAAACACGGACGGACCGGAGCTGCAATAACAAATTAAACGTTGCTCTCGGTGGGATGAATTACACCTCTCCTCACAATCTACACATTCAGGTGGAACTGCATTTGGACATTTTAGGATCAGGAGGTTTCCTTTTAGGGCAAGAACACGGTTTTACAACACTAGAGGCCTTCTGGGGATGATTTTCATTTTAAGTGGAATTATTATAATTGCACGTCAATATATGTTCCTTTTTTTTTTCAAGAGTAATTTGAATCACAGAACGAAGAAGCGGCATAATTTACCTCGTTACGGAAAACGATGCAGATTTTGCACCACAAATATAGAAATCAGCCAATCATTGAATGCAGAAGAGGTTGAGTTTACCCATATTTATAAAATAAGAAATACTCCTTTCAACCTTGACCAAGGCCATACACTCCTTCTCTTTTTACCTTTCAGAATAAAAGCCCTGGACATATAATATTTGCAGGGAAGCATTGTCGAGGAAGAGTTATACTATTTTTTAAAGCAGCTTCTTACTTCTACAAGTTTATGTTCACTTCTTTCCATTGAATCTCACAAACTCAGCAGGGCTATCGCTGATTGCCGGATTGATTACGCTGCGACTTGCATCAAAATGATTGCCTTCAGCATTGTGAGAGCGGCGCACCCACGATGAGAGCCCTTAACGATGAGAGTGGTTTAATTAAGCTGCAACTTTGTCTTCCTGTTTGTCTTAGATGAAGGTAATTAAAATGCAAAAAAAAGTTTGTTGCAAGGAGGATGTATTGGGAAAAACTCCTGCTGATACTTCTTTCATTAACATTCTGTATACGTTGAGTCAGCATGACGTTATTATGTTCTTTAAAAAGTATTTCAAACACACTTTCTTTGCAGATAATAGAAAATGTTCAGACTCGCAGCCATTTGGGAGCTTAAAGAACTGACAAAGTGTATTGGTAGGTGTTATAATACACTTTCAGCTGCAAACTTCAAAAGTCTGTGATTTGGAGAACTCTTTTTCTCCATTTACTTCATACTTAGTATTTTTATATGTTATATTATAGATGTTAGACAGTAAACTAGCAGCTCTGTGAACGACACCCTAAATATTTCAGTCTGGACCGAAATGGACCAATCCAACAAAGTTAAGTCTCCCTGATGTTCCTTCTCGTCTTCACTGTATGTTTTCTAGATGTGTACTTCATCCCAACATCAGGCCCGAGGAGGATCCTGTGCTTTTGCTGTGTGCGCTTTCTTACATATTATTTATAGCGACCTGCGTTAAGTGCCTGCTAGTCTCATTTTATATGCTAATGAAAGCTAATATGTTAATATTGATAACAACTACACTCATCTCTGATTTGCAAGTTTTTGCACGATGCTCCCCTTTAATGCCTATGCTAACGCATGCCGGATTCCAGCTCCATGTCTGGGAGATGTTTGCTCAGTGTTTGGCCCCTGAGTGAGATAACGCGGCGGTAATTGCTGGCTGGCGTCGGTGTTATGTATTCAGAAAGCCTTGAGGTATTAATTGAGACTTAATGAGTGAGACTAGAGATAGGGAAATTGACCTGTTGTGAGGTTTTAAATGCAAATGAGGGACCATAAAGAAAGGCAGAAAGAACAAAAAAAATAGGAAGAAAGATAATGGGTTTTACCGATTGAAACAAATCAAATTTTACCCTTTTCAGGTGATTGAAGTAAGATGTATTTATCGACCTTGAAATCCTCAGATCAGCCCGATATTCACATCCATCCTTACAAATGTGTTTTTTGAATTGGCTAAAAGGAATGGGATGACTCCTGTCTTCTGCCCCGTTGCCTCACAGATCTGCCGAGTAGACGGGGCGCTCGCCGTGGGGTTAAGTGATGTCATGTTGTTACAGCGTTATTTGATTTTTCAATATTTCAAACTGGTCTCCTTTGCTGCCATTTGGAGCTGTCAGCATGGGAAATTGTCTATTTGGTGCTTTGAACCCCACTATGTATATTACAGTCGCCCACATTCCTGCAATGAAACACGGAACCGAGGTTTTTTTTTTGCAACCATTTTGCCATTTACATAAATCATTCCTTTTGTCCTTGGAGAATAAAAAAATATCAATCCTTTTATTGGACATTTTCATTTTCTTTTTTTTTTTTTTACATTAAAGGTTTCCGGGCTTATTATTCAATGTAAAACTGCATTTTGTGGACAGAAAGAAGTACATAGGGATTCATAGATATGAAATTCCTGTTTTGGTGTTGCCAGACGGGAATGTTAAACTATTGCACCAGAGGCTTAGAATCATCGTATTTCAGGGAAAAGTATCATAAAGGAGACATAACCACATATTTAAATGAATTTTTGACACCCTACTAGGCTTTTCTTCCTGCTGATGTAGTTATGATGGAGTAGAAGTGCTTTTATATCCATAACTCCATCAATTTTGATTGACTACAAACTAGAAGACCACAAGTAATGACATATTCTAGTTTGTTGGGAACCCAAAACCTCTACTTTCTGAAGGTTTCCCCTCCTCCTCTATCAAACAGCAGTCTGCTTGAATTAATGTCTTCCCTGTACATCAAATTTGAGCATGAAGACGGGTCAGATACAGAGGATGGAAAACAGAATGGGATCGTTTCAGCCTCTCTCTGCATACTGGGGATTACCAGGATTCTACATTTCAACGTGAATAAGACGAGAACACGACTTGAATTTTCCATAATGTGCATGTTTTTAACCCCTAGGGCCAAACCAAGTGAGTTTCTATTAACTTTGGCCTCGTTATTCTCCGTCTGACTGACGAAGCCGACTGGACTCGATGCCCGAGGTTCACTTCGGCAGCCTGACGATATGCTTCCATTACTTTTGATATTGATTGGCAGGACTGAACACACACTCGTGTGTTTGCATTTCCACTGCCGGTACCACGTTATGAGGAGAACGGGAAAACAAGACTGGGACGTCTTTGCGATAAACAATATAAAGTGCTGACACTTGAGCTTGGAAAGACATCCAGGGCCCTCCCCTCGCTATTCAGGCTTTGACAGCTGACACCAAAAATATCCTTCTAGGGTCTAGATTTCCTGATGAAAATGCACCAATGCCACCTCTTGCTGCCCGGCAGCTCGGCTTTGAAAGACAATGGCAGCAAGAAGACGCACGTCTGAAGATGCCACCCATGTATTATTAACCTATCGTACAACAGTCCCAAATTACGTTGCTATACAATTTAAAATTTAGGGGTTATGGATCTAATGATGCACATAAAGTCTGTGTTTTCAGTCTGTGCTATCAGCTAAATCAAGAGACAAGAGACTGCCGAAGGCATCGGTGTTTTGTATTTAAGGAATTATAGAAGAAGAAAAGGAAATAGTGGAGCGGTGCTGCTGTCAGTTAACGTGGATTTCATACGGACTGCTACCTGCTGCTCCTGTCGCTTTAAAAGCTCCCAGAGCCGAAAATAAATCTGCTCAGAGCAATCAATTACCATATCCAGACACACACACACACACACACACACTCGTGTACTTTACCTTTGGTTTTTTGAGGATACACCAAATGCATCACCATGACTATAAAATTCATAACTTTGTGTTCATTGGTGTTGAATCACCTGAATGTTAGAATCGTGTTTTTGATAGCTTATAATGAGTCCATATGTAGATTTGATGAGTCTTACGCATTGGCCATCGTAGCTCTCTGACACGCTTGGATAGGGTGGGGTTAGCGGCTGTGTATTCATCCTATTGCAATCTTTAACCTCACCACTAGACAGGGGTGGAGCAGTGATTTTAAATGTGGGGGTGTTCCAGGGGTGTAACATTAGCACCACATCCTGCCTGCCTTTGGCCGTTTCCCTCTCCAAAATTAATTCTCTCTGACAGTATTTAATTCAATTCAATTCAATTTTGTTTATTTGTTGAGGAGGGACATTTCAGAGGCTCTTCAAACAATAGAGTCAATCATTATGAACTGGGAGTCATTCATCATTAAAATGCATATTTATTAAACCAACAATAATAATGAACATGTGAGATGATAATCTTTTTCACTTTGAAGATGACCACCACACTGACATAAACCTGTTCTGGTTTCCACCTTACATCACTTACATTAAGACAAATATTTTTTGTACTACAAGTTTTGTCAAATGTTATGTTTAAATATGTAAATGAGGCAATAACTAATTAAATATGCGCTAAATTGCATACTTTTCCAGATCCAAAAATGTGGATTCCACGATAAAATCCTATCCCCCCCACCCCTTTTCTTTTCTCAGGTAATGCTGGCTGCTTCCTATTGGTCGTTGCTGGCGCCCGCGATCGGCATGGCGGAGGATTCTGGGAAATACGGCTCGTTCGCCTTCTTGCCCGTGGCTGTTGGATTCACACTCGGGGCGGCGTTTGTTTACTTTGCTGACCTGGCCATGCCCCTGTTGGTAGGAACACACACACACACACACACACACACACACACACACACTGCAGAGTTAGCCGTGTTTGCAATAGTATTAGAGAAGTTGAGAGACTTCAGATATCTTCTATTGGACGTGAACAACAAGCACCAGATTGAAAGAAAAATAAATCCTCTGATGATTCATCTGATTTCCTGAAGAGATATGACGTCACTGCAGAAGAAAAAGGTCTGTATGATATGAAATAACTCTTAAAGCAAGAGGACTTTGAATTGCTTTCAGCATGAATCGATTGTCCTGGTCAGTCGTGTTGAGGGTTCAGGTTCTCTGAGAAGTTGGTGAAGACGTTTGTTCTTCGTCCCCAACCTCCCTGCATGAATATTCTCATTTTTCTGTCTGCTTTCATAGAGAAGCAGACAGAAGCGTCTATACTGTGCTGAAAGCTAGAGATTACAGTGTAAAGGTGAGCCACCTGGTATTTAAATGAATAAGGCCACCTGTCTGAAAAACAAGAGGAGAGTCAGGTGATTCAAATCTGTCTGAAAAAAAAACACACTTCTTTTGTCTCACAAAGAATTGAAATATAGCTTCTTTATTAAACTGCTATTGGGACCACAGCGACCATACAGCACAAAGGTGAGCATTTTGGGGGTTTTGGTGCCTTGCTCAAGGGCACCAGGGCAGTGTCCAGGAGGCAAACCTCTCTAGCTACCAGTCCACACTGCAGAGACCTGAACCCATGCAGCAGAATATGGAAAAGATCAGTTTTGAGATCATAAAGAGGTTTAAAAAAAGACTTGAAAGAAGTCTGAACTCATAATTGGATATATTTATATATTCTATTGTATCATCTCATGATTTGTACTTAGACACTCAAATTAGAAGGTTTCTTTCCAAGTGGGTACTTTGTGCTATGATTAGTATATCATTACATCGTCTCATTTAAGGAACTTTCTCAGATATTACTTTTAAGGGAAGTGTGAGGGAATTAGGGAGCCAGACGATGTAATATTAATCCAAAGTATAACTAAAGCTGTCGTTGTGAATCATGGTTGGACCGCGACACCGTTACATGTGTTTCTGGAAGAGCGAACAGCTTAAACAGTACTAGTCCTGAGTTAGAGCTAAGCTTTATAGATCCTCCTCATGTTGAGATGCTCGCAGCGCTGTAATACTCGAGTTAATCTAGGACTTATCAGGGTCTCTGGGGCGTTCTGACTCTGAGTTGTCTCGCTCTCTGACCCCCCGTCTCGCCTGGCAAGTCTCTGGTATTGACTCTGTAGTTGGCTTTTTATTTTCTCGCTTTTTCTGTGTGTGTGTGTGTGTGTGTGTGTGTGTCTGAGTGTAATTTACACTTCAAAACATCCTCCTGAAAGGAAAACCAGAGTGAATATTGATGTTTCGTGTTGTTATTCTAAGCTTCTACATGTTTGATCCTTAAGGAACAAATCCCTATTATAAGCCGGATCAATATTAAACACTTATGTATTTGTATTGTTTTTGTATTACATCCATAACTATGAATTTAGAATAGCATTGAAATAATTCACATTGTATCTTCCAGTTTGAGATATGCAATTAGAACACTGTGCTGTATTGATTTTTACATTGAGCAGCACTGCATTATGGTTGGTTATGTTTGTATTATGATTGGTGGTTTGTCTTGGTGTTGGTAACACTCTCATCCAGGCTGATTATATCAGTCACCATGGTAACCAAGCTGTTCAGATGATGAATCCTATCATGACTTTGGTGATTATTTGATAAATGACCAAACGCCTGCTAAAATAATCATCATTTTCATCAGCCTCAGCTGGAATTTTTTGTATTTTTATACATAACATATACCTGCATGGTTATTTTGAGCATGTTTGGCATGTTTTGAGCTAAATGCCAGCCCTAAGTACGTCCTCACAGAGCTGCCAGCGTGGCTCGAGACACTCGGTGGAATCGGTGCCATTTATGATTAGTTTCTTTTGAGAAAAGAAGCAAGGTAATTATTATTTTAAGAGGCTTATCTTAGTCAGCATGCCATTTCGAGAGGTGAATGAGAAGGTTAACTGATTCCGACTACATTCAATGTTTAAAGAGACGAGTCCATTAAGAATGAATGCCTGTTTGGAGCGAGACGCTGGAAGTCCTGTTTCTCTGAAGTGAAGAAGAGTTTGGTTGTAATGTTAAAGCCAGAATGCAAAATAAAGGGTGCTGTGGGATCTGAGACCCCCTTGATTAACACAGACGTTCCCGATAAGACTCAACAGCACCACTATGGGGGTCTCTGGAAAAATCTTTTAAAGATTTTGTTTTCACATAAATTGCTTTTTAAGTGTCCAGCAGTATTGACTATTACAATTTAAAAAAACATTTATTCACAAATAACAAACAAGAAGCCGAACCCCCGCGGTTTTTGCAGATTTAATTCTCGTCTTTTGGATTCCCTTTCGTGGAAGTTACCTGATGATTAAGTCGAAGCGTCTCCGAGGCCGTCCTTCCGTTTGAACTGAACAGGAAATGGCAGAGAGACAGAGATGTGACGCAGCAGCTGTAGTGGCAGCAGCAGAGAACAGCTGTTGCCTTAAGCTCCTGCAGTCGCATCAGGACAGCAGCGATGACAGGAATTACATATGAAGGGGCGGCTGACACATCAGCGTCATGCACACTCATACAAGGTGACACAGAGACGCCTATAACACACACACATAAACACACACACATGAACACACACGGTGTACTGAGGACAAAGGAGAGAGGTGGATACATCCCGACTGTGTTTGTGATCATCTTATGGGTGTTTATTGATCGGGGCGGTTGGGCTAAGATGCTAGCGGTAGGTTCACTTGTTGTCATAGCAACGGCAAGCATCCGGTGTTAGCGGAATTGTGCAACTTGTCTGTATCGGCTATATATATTTATAAATTCGCAAATGGGAAATTTTTCTCTGAATATTGCCCCTCTCTCTCGGCTCCGTTTTTTTATTTTGTTTTTCCTACAGTGTCCTGAATACGCCATCGTAGACATCCAGAATGATATTTTGACACTACAAATAAAAAAAACCCAGACTTCCCTAGAGAGTACCTTTTTTCCAGGAGCCTGTTGTGTCTAAGTGACTATTTGGGGACAACGATTTTTTAAAATTGGTCCAGTGTTGATGGATAACGTTGCGTCCACTAAAAGTGCTTGTTGTCTGACAGCGTTACAGAAAAGGACCCTGCAGAGAAATGAAACATCGATCACATTTGTGATGTCTATCACAGATAAATATCCTCCGTATCAGAAATCAGCACTCTATGTAACGTCAGATCTTGATTCAAAGTTATTACAGTCATAACCTTTTTCTTCGGCATCGAGAGTAATCTCCCAGATTGTTCTCAGATGTTCAAGTCCCATCCTCGGAGTGCTTTTTATCAGCTTTCAGCAGATTTGTCGTGCAGTTCAGGATTCAATGTTATGTTCGGATATTGGAGCATGGCACTCACAAGACAAAGGTTTTTCTCATTTCTTTCTGAGACACTTCAAACCAGCTTTAACTTAACGATGCAGTATGGTGGACCACAGTTTGTGGTTGTAGCTCTTATTTTATTTTTTTGGAGGGTGAGATTGAGATGAAGCATTTTTGAGACCAACAGATTCGGATGGATGGATGGATGGATACGTAGATACATTATTGATCCAGAGAGAAATTTAATGTACAGACGGAGCGTTGTGTTAGGTGTGCATGTGTTATTTTGTGCCAATATAAGTTGTGCTTTGGGAAGCCTTGAAATGGTTGAGGCTGAGTGAGCGTTTCACTCTGCCTCGGCAGGTATTGGCCTGTAATTGTCGTACTTACACGGTAGATGCTGGTCCTGCCGCTATTTGTCGCCGCCTTGTTTGTTGTGGCACTTCTCCTAACCACCATCCACTGTGCAATAAAGGAATGTTTGCCAGTAAAAAGATGGAGGAACTTCACACTTAAAACCCCGAGGCACTCTCCAGTCTGAAACGATCATTTGCCACACAGCTGCACTTCACGTCGGCTCAGTTTTACAGGTTGTCAATAAGATGTAATCCAGTTATTTCCCGTCTCAGGAGTCGGCGGGGGCTAATTGTGCAGCTGACCTCCCTGGCGTAAAAGAAAACCACCCATGCAGCAGTTCGGTCACTGCTTTCTGTTGGTAGTCGGAGTGGATCAGGACTGTTTGTCATTCTTGAAGCATTCTGTCTTTCCAGCCAATTGTGACAAATGGGTTTCATTCATCACAACATAAAGCTTAAAGCAGGGAAGCAATTTTATTTTGTATTTGCAATTATGTTTTATGAATCAAACCAATAGATACTTAAAACTCATTGTTTAATTGACCCTAAAGAGAACTGGTGGAACTACTGCTTCCTCAAAACTCAATGGTCCCTACCGGGCGTGATTTAGCCTCCCTATAGCGTCGTTTGACTGCTATATAAGTCTGTGGCAGTCAGTTTAAAAAAGGTGCCAGAATGGTTTGACATTTTAAGTTATAGATACTAAAAAGAAATGCCTCCCTTGCTGGATCGCAGGCATGCTTTGATGCTCTCATTAAACTGGCAAGCCATGTAGTTTTTAAAAGAAGAGAAAGGGGCACTGTTGACCTTGAGGTTAGAGAAGTGAGCTTCTGTAGGATGGTTCAATCCCTGGACCAGCAGGATAAATGAGTTGCCCTTGAACAAGGCCCTAAGCTCCGTCTATACCTTCCTCTTCCGCCTTTTCTTTCCTTTCTTTGGTGCCATGGTGACAGTAGTGGAAAACGTCGTGATAATAGCTCAGCACAAACTCAACTGGGAACACAGGGGGGATGGTCCACACACAGCGGGGGGCCATCGCTGTTTGGACAGCTGCTGGTGCCACTTTTACAGGCTCCTCAACAAACACCGGAGCTGAATGAGAAGAGGAGCGACGGAGGAAGGGCAAAGATGGAGGGAGGAGAGAAAGATGGGAGCGATAAGGTAACGGACACAGGAGAGGATGAGAGAGAGAGGGAGAGGTTGGCAGAAAAGCTAGCTTGGTGATGAACACCAGGTAACCATGACGATGCAATGGTTCCAATAACACGTTTTTTCACCACTTTCTTCCCACACGTCTCTGTCTTCATACCGCTCCCATTAAGGAATCCAAAGGGCATTAAATTAACATCGTAATATGTCTAATGTTCAGTAAATTGAGTTTTGGAGCTAATTAATGTTGTTTTATATCGACTCCAGACACACAGGAGAGTTTTAGCTCCAACAACAACAACATATCAGCTGGGGTATTGAAAGCCGTGACAATTGGTTTCGTATTAGATAGGTACAATGTAATGATAATTATAATGAATGTAAATTAAACAGTGCTTTGCCTTGCCTTGCCTAAACTCACATATCCCCAGGTATAAATGTCCCATTTCTAGTGTAGAATGACAGTAATTTAATCAAAGCGAGCAGCACAAAGCACCGGCCTGAGTGTTCCTCGACTATTCAAAATGCACCACTTATACTCGGTTAATATCGCAGGGTGGTGTTTTGATTTATCATTATAATTCTCAGTGCATCTCTACAGCATTCTGCAGATAAAATGGATTTCCAAGCGGAGACCGGCCTCTCCAAGTAGGGAAATTATACTCTTGTCTGAGAGATCTATGGGTAGTAGGAAGCAAATGTAAAACATTACATGTTTCCATGTTTTTTTTTTTCATTCATAGTGCTTCATATTGCTTTGAATACATCACTTATTGATGTCTTTTTGTCCTGGAGGAGATGTTGCTGCTTTGTTGCTCCTCAGAGGAATTTCCACTTTTTTGCTCTGTTTAAAATTGTTGTTTTTGGTAAAGTTTTCTATTTATTATCTTTAATTGCCTTTTCATATAAATCTATTTGAGATATCTCCTTTAGTGAAGTTTTTTTTATGTGTATGTCGTGGTCTGTTGTATACGATGTTGGGAGGAACAATAAGTTGCTTCCATGTATATTCTGAGTGAATGGTCGTGACAATAAAATATCCCTTACCCAAAGCAATTTACTGACTTTACATCAGGTTTTTACAGCTCAAGTTAAAATATGCTGACTTCAGCATTTCACATCCAGTGGCACTCTGCCGAGAGAAAAGTTATGACACTTTTACTGCAAAGTAGAATGGTGGAAAAGTTCTGCAACACTACTCTGTGGTCCCACTGGGAGTTGAGTAAAAGACTGACGGATGGATCGACGGACGGATGGGTGGATGGGTGGGTGGGTGGATGGATGGGTGGGTGGATGGTGGACGGTGGTGGATGGATGGATGGATGGGTGGGTGGATGGATGGACGGGTGGGTGGATGGGTGGACGGGTGGGTGGATGGATGGATGGATGGGTGGGTGGATGGATGGATGGATGGGTGGGTGGATGGATGGATGGGTGGATGGATGGATGGATGGATGGGTGGGTGGATGGACGGGTGGGTGGATGGATGGACGGGTGGGTGGATGGATGGGTGGGTGGATGGGTGGACGGGTGGGTGGATGGATGGACGGGTGGGTGGATGGATGGATAGATAGATAGAGAGGGATGGTGATGATAGAGGAACACTTACTTGCTCTCCTCAGATAATGTGTGAAGATAGTTGTTTTGCAAACAGACTCTGATGTGTCTGTTCTTGGATGAATTTCAGTTTCTCACATTATTATCCTTCGTGTCCCACCCAACTAACCATCTCCATAACAACAAATAGTGGTGGGGCGGGCGGGGGGAGTAAAAGCAGCGCTGGCGGTGTGGATGCATTGCATCTTTAATACACAGTATATCACCAGCTCTGGGTTTTCCTGTCCACCGTATAACGGCAGGGGAACTTGAGCACAGCAAACACATGACATCTTTACTGTTTGCCCTGGCTGGTGAATGGCTGTCTTACTGGAAGGACCGACCGGCATGGGTAGTCATGGTTACCCAGAGTGAAACTTTTGGGACACACCGACTGTTAAAAAGCTTGTTTTGACTTTGTCTTTAAACTTTGTGGTGTGAAAACAAACTTTTGATTATTTTCCATCCTCGTTAGTCATTTTTCATAACACGCCGATGCAATAATAACATTCATAATTAGTGTTTTCCCGAAACCAAGGAAAGGTCACTATAATAGGCCAATACATACCAATAAAACAGGCCAATTATGACTATGTTGTTTAATTTACACATAATGACAGCTCCCCAGAGTCACATGACTAATACACTCACTTTCTGAATTATTATAAAAATTATTGATGTTTATTGTTGGTTTTATTTATATGAGGCCAAACTGTCATCTTATGGGTGTTTATTGATCGGGGCGGTTGGGCTAAGATGCTAGCGGTAGCTTTCACATGTTGTCCTAGCAACGGCAAACATCCACTTTTTTTCACCGAATATTGCCCTCCTCTCTTGGCTCCATTTTTTTTAATACAGTGTCCCTAATACGCCATCGTAGAAGATTGATGGACCCTCTATTTAAAAAAAAAAAAAAAAAAACCTTAGTCAGAGTAGGGTCAAGCTAAACTTATAAAGGCAATATTTAAAGTGAAGAAGTGACTCCAGTCTGTCTGACAACCCAGTGACCTGAAGGGGGTCATCAACCATCACTGGATGTTTGGCATACCCGTTCCCTCCCATGCAGACTGCACTGAGCCCTCCTGTCTCCCATTACACTGTGAAACCGCTGACACGGCCAGGATTTCAACCAAAACTCCAATTTGATGAGCTTGTTAAAGTCCGACCGGCCTCGAAAGTATCACGACTGTGTGCATATTTAACACGATTGGCCTCTCTGGGAAATGGAACTTGTCATCTCTGCAGCATCCGTGGTCATCTGCATAACAACTTTATATTTCTGTTTATCTGCATGATGTAAAAGAATGTCTTTTCAGATTTTGATGGCCTGGTCTGTTTCTCAGTTTGATACAGAATGAAAGAGACTCAAATTAATAATGGATTGCACTAGTTTTTGTTTGTTGGCTCTTGGAGGTATTTAGGACATGAGGTTGCACTTTGGGGAAATTTGAGTCAATCCTCTCAGGAAAAGTGACACAAAGTCAGTGGAGGGAGGAGGTCTGGGCGGTTGGATGGCGAAAGGTCTAACATGCAATTACATTCAGTTCTCATCGGAGAACTCGCTCGGATGCATTTGCATGATTTCCGTCCCTTTTATCTTGTATCACGTATGTTAATTTGTTTGATTTCATCTCCATTTCGGGCCCGTCTAAAGACAGGAAGGCTAATTAACTCATCATCAGGCTTGACAGCTCACACATCAAGTCTACACTCTTCTTACGAGGCTTGCGGAGGCATTTACACGTATCTGTTGAAAAGGCAAATTTGTATTTAAAGTGGTAAAAATGGCTTTTGTTATTTACAGAATATTATCCTTATCCGCGTATTGCTTGCTAATGCTTATGCTAAGGAACGGTCGTGCACACATTTGCATAAATCCATAAGTCAAATGAATCAAAGTGGACACTTTCTAAGCAAGAAGAATGGCACCATTAGGAAACCTCTGCAGCTGTTATATATTATTCCACTAATATTCCAATGAATCACTCTGTTCAAGGCTTTTTACAGACCCACCAGTGTGGAGACCTTGTAAACCCTCCCTCCGCTCATTTGTTGTCCGTGCACATTTGTTTCATGAATACGTACAAAACGGCTCTTGCATTATTGTGTAGCCCTTCTGGATTCACTCTTTTGATTGGCTGCCGAGGCTTTCATCTGTTCTTTCCCCGTCCTGTTCTTGCTTTTTGACTCACTCTCCCACCTGCCCTTTTAAAAAGCAAACCCTCTGTAATTGCATCTGAACTATCATTGCTTTCTCCGGCACCCTCGATACGTCATCGGCCTCCGGCTTGGAAGCACGTCGGCGGTTAAACGAGTCGTCTCCCTCCGCGCCGGCTAGTTGGTTCGTTATCCGCCCGCCGATATGGAGATTTATGTCGGCCCGCCAACGAGCGACGTCTCCCTTTATCTGCGGCGTCTGGCCGGGCGGCGGAGCTCCTCTGTGTGTTTAATGAAGGATGCTGCTGAAACACTGATACGCTATCTGCTCAGTGTTTAGAGAGTTTAGACACTGAATGTTCCACACAAGCATTTTGATGACATCAGGAAACACCGAAGGGGGGATTCTGAAGGAGTATCATCACGGCTACGTGTCCATCTGGGGGGAAAATTTGCTTTGGCGATTTGTTGTTTTCACTTCTCCATAGAAAGAATGCGGTGTTGTGCGTCATGGCGGTTCTGAGGGCCGTCTGTTTGCTCCGCGGGTCAGAATCTAGAAAGCTGTCAGTTTTTCAGTCCTTTCAAAGCAAACCAAGGAGCCGTTACTTGACAGGATTTTTTTGTGATATGATGTTTCAAGCCTGTGGCTTCAAAAACCTTATTCTGACATCTTCATACCATCTATCAGCTGTAAAACACGGCCTTAAATCGTGAAAGAAGTTGTCTTCGCTCTTTATTCTGTTCACTCAACGTGGAGCAAAATCATGAATGTCACGATTTGACACTTCCCCTCGTTCATTACTTACACTGAGTACATTCAAGTGCTCTGAAATTGTATGTTTAAATATGCAAATTAGGCCATAGCTTTTTTGTAATGTCCTAATTTGAATTTTGAAGGGGGTTATAGATGATTTCAATCACTCTTAATCAGAAAATACAGCCATAAAAAACAATCCATTGTCCCCAGAATGAACATTTTCCATAAATTGGGTGATGAACAAACCCCTCTGTAAAAAATCTTCAGGATTTAGATGAGAATGATGACTTCTTTCCACCGCTGCTTTATCAAACATTGCAAGAGGAAAATACAAAAGGGGCCAGATTCCAATGTTTATGTTGTCAAGTTTGAAAGGTCTATTTCTTTCCATGTAAATCCACTCTACACAAGAGTTAAAGGTTAAACCTGTGAGAAGATTAAATTGGCTGTTTTGGATTTAATGCCATGCTGCTGGAGTTGGGGGGTTTTCAGATCTGGCTGCTGCCTGCAGATCGAGAGGACTGACAACAAACTGCCTGATTGAGATAACACCTAGACGGTCACGTATTGATTACCTGCCTGTCATGTTAAGCTAATTCATTTATTATGTGCGTGTTTCTAGACGGAGCGTCCTGTGGTTAGACCGTTACTGTGAATCCATCAATCATTTAGTCCGCCTCTAATGTTTCTACTCTAGTTTACTCTTTCTCCGACATCCACCTCTCCTTATCTCGTTTCCTCCACAGTCGAGGTAGCATGTTAACAAAATATTACTGTTACATAAGTGGCATAATAGACATGGTTTATTATTTTTTCAACTACAACACATTGTTATTCTCTTTCATCGTTACAATTTCACAGTTTTGAACGCAAATAATCACAATGCAGGACCAGCTCTGACCACTAGGGTCCGACCGGCTCTGCTCCATACACTCTCTTGCAATAATTTTAGGTTTTCCTCATTTTCAGGCAGTTTTTTATGAATTGAAAACTAGTCGTGATGTATTTGTCATGTTCAGCTCAGTGGAGTGATGATTCCGTTTGTTTGCTGTTTGTGAAATTTCTGGAAAAAAACAACCAAAATCTGTACTTTTCCATATACTATGTGCAAGTTGCACCTTTCCTTTTGGAGACGGGGAGAATATTCCTGTCTCATAAATTGTGTAATTTGCGTGCATAATGATATAATGACAGAAGACAGGTGAAATGCACCTCCAGCTGTGTCGGCCCTGTTACACAAAAGAAAAAACGATAAAAAAACGACTTGTCGTGCGGGAACGTGTCTGACAACGAGGCACAAGGAAGCTTTGTGAAATCGGTGCTGTCGCCGGCGGGGTGAGAGGGTGCATCGGCGGAGGATGATGCTCGTCAATGCATTAGTAATAACCCCTTTGCCTTCACATCAAGACCACCTCTCTGTGTGCTCACGTCATTAGGCAGCAGCTCATTTCTCCCACTGTGTGTGTGTGTGTGTGTGTGTGTGTGTGTGTGTGTGTGTGTGTGTGTGTGTGTGTGTGTGTGTGTGTGTGTGTGTGTGTGTGTGTGTGTGTGTTAAAAATAGAGGAAGAAGAGATGGTGATTGATGGGAGGTAATTACACCAATACGCAGATGATGTGCTACTGTTCCCCCTCCTAAATTTCATTGGCCATCTTGAAGAATGCCAGCGAGGAAAACACGTCATCGTATCTAATTACTCATAAAGATCTGTTTTCAATTTCTGTTGCAACTCTATCATCTTATATATTGCATTAATATGTTTAAATGTGATTATAATACCTTCCAAGTGGCTCACGTAGGCAATAAAACCGATCAATGTAATACATAGCTTAGCCTTAAATAATTAGGAAACACTGCTCCCATTAAAAAGAATGATTGCTTTACAATGTGATAATACATCATGAGGAAAAAATGCTCTATTGAACGATGGCGTGCCGTCTTATTGCTGGTGTAAAGAAACAACAGGAGAAACTTAATGAACTCATTTATAATGTTTGATATATGACCATGAGAATTTCACAGATTTAATATTATATTTGTTCTTTGGTGTCAAACGGAGTCCTTCTTTGTGTTTGTGTGTGGACATAATGATTATTCTTGTGCAGATGTGCCGCAGCGACACGTCATTATACCGGACTGATTGGCTTCTCCCTGCCGGAGCTCGCCGGTTAGGGTTGAATGAGAAATCACGCCGGTAATGACAGCCTTCATACCGGCGGTGTGTATTCTGTAAGCATGTGAATGAAGGAAGAAAGTGATCTGAGGTAGTAGTCTGTGGTGCTACTGTTTGGCATTTGTGTGTAATTGTGATTGTGGTCTGGATGAAATGGCATGAGGGTATTCCTGATTCCTGATGGTCCCCAGGCTTTTATTTTTTAGAGATTTTTAAATCAAGCTCAATTTTTCTCCATTAGCTACAATGATAAAAAGTAAGATAAATAGCTGTTTCAAGCTGAGATGGGTCACTGGCATGAAGATATTTAGGATTATCCCGATAATGGACATACACAAGTGTTCTGAGTGCATTTTTTATATATTAGAATTCCCCAAATTCCCATTTTAGAATGTCAGAATATGGTTTTCTAAATGCATCCTGAGGAACAGGTTGTTATCGGGCAACACGGTCATGAATCCATAGTGTGTCTCTGTGTGTAGCTGTGTGTTGCTGTGTGTAGCTGTGCGACTGCCCATCAACAGGAACACTGAACAGATTTATTTCATATTACTTCAGTGTGATTGCATGCGATTGAGCAGACGTGTCGGCTGTTGAGAGCGTTCTGCAGCCGTGCAACACAAAGTAACCTTCACTTGTTGTACAGGATGTGGATGATTTGCTCCCAGTGGGTGATGTCTGCAGTAGGTAGTGTGTGTGTGTGTGTGTGTGTGTGTTGAAGTAGAAGTGTTTTCCCAGCGGTTAGAGGCTGACAGGCTTTGCAGGTGACAAAGGTCCGGCGGAGCTCCATGATTCATGCAGCCAACAGCGGTTCTCCACCTCATTTATTCACCACATGGACACAGAGCTCATTCTCCATGCTGAATATCTCATGACAAGGGGCACGCTAGCGCCGTGTGTGTGTGTGTGTCTGTGTGTGTGTGTGTGTGTGGTGTATGTGTGTGTGTGTGTCTGTGTGTTTTCCCCTCTGCGCTGGCTGTCGTCCGGCTTATCTCTGAATAATCATTCCCCTTTGAAATGTCAACTCCCAAACTCAGTGGCCCCAAGTGGATCACTGTGGATGGACTGTGTGTGTGTGTGTGTGTGTGTGTGTGTGTGTGTGCGTGTGTGTGTGTGTGTGTGTTTGTGTGTGTTTTGTGTGCGTGTTTCTGCGAGATAAAGACAGAGCAGTACCTATTGGTAGTACCTGTAACAAGTGGAGGGAGCCCAGAAGTTATGCTGCAAACGCTTGAAACTGAGATATGAAAATTAGGTAAGCTTCTTGTGTGTGTGTGTGTGTGTGTGTGTGTGTGTGTGTGTGTGTGTGTGTGTGTGTGTGTGTGTTGTGTGTGTGTGTGTGTGTGTGTGTGTGTGTGTGTGTGTGTGTGTGTGTGTGTGTGTGTGTATCTCCATAACCCTTATTACAATCACAGTATTCTCGCTCACGTCTCTGAAGGGACAATGTTGCCATAGTAACGTCATTTAAAATCCATAATCTTCTTGTGGCCAATAAAAAAAACAAAAAAATGGCCACATCTATTAAGTGCTTTGTACTGCAAATTGCTTGAATACTCCAGAGGTGTGTAAAACTGCGGTGCCATGTAGTAATTGCTTCACACACACACACACACACACACACACACGCTTCTGTACTGTTAATAAAAATAACCACTGAAAACATTTCTGCAGAGGAAGTTGAGGCTAATTTCTGAAAAGTTTCTCGACAGCAGCTTCGACCCTTGATGGAGGAAACACCGTGTCCACCTCTTTTATCGTCAAATACATCATTTTATTATTTGAGAGGGGGGCAATATTCAGAGAAAAAAAGGTGTTTATTACGATGCTAACAACCGGCATTAATGCTAATCAACATTCCCATTCATTTATCTAATTAATACATCACAACGTGTGACAACGCCTCGTTCAGATCCAAAGCCGATATAAACAAGTTGTTTGCTTCCGCTAACACTGTATGTTTTCTGTTGCTATGACAACAAGTGACAGCTACCGTTAGCATCTTAGCCCAACCGCCCCGATCAATAAACACCCATAAGATGACAATTTGTCCCCATATAAATAAAACCATAGCATCGGAATAAACTCCTAACTTAGCTATTTTTTTTTTGCCCTAAAACGTCCATCATATTTTTCTTAGTTTGAGCCGGATACAGAAATCCACCTTTAAAGTGTATTAATGTGTTTAAATTAAAAACTTTTTATGAGCCAAAAGAAACTCCTATAAGCAGCAAGCGAGCAGATGAATGAGATAATAATAACAACACATCTAATCACCTCATATTAGTAGTTGGGAGTTAATAAATCAAATATAAAAGAAAACAGCACCAATCAAAAACAATTGTTTTTTTTCCAATCCCCCTGCGGTGCATCATTTCTAAAGAACTCTATATGTGAATTAATTTCTTCATTTCTTTTTAACACACCCACAGCAGACACCCTGCTGGATACCACAGCCCTATCATATTTCATCACACCACCCACTGCTCTAATTGTAATTTCCTTGCACTTAACTTTTTTTTTTCAGTTCTAATGTTCCTTTATTGAGGTGCAAAGTGAAGGAGTGGAAATAATTAAAGTACATCTTTGCAGAAATGTTGATTTATTCATGGATAGAAGACGAACCTTCACATTTACTGAACATTTAAATTGAAATATGGAGAATATGTGGCTTTATTCAACATCATCCATCCTCTTATCTAACATTATATCATATCTTAACATTTTATTGTACCGATTAAATCTATTTCAACTAAATATTGCAACTAATATGGACACAAACTCTCTTAGTGTTGACTGTGTTTATGGAAAAAAGGGACAATTTGAGTTCATTTAATGTTTTCTCTGCTCTCCTGCCGACACTAGAAGTCAACCGTTTGACAGCCCTCTTGCCTGAGCACCGTTAAGTGCTTCGTTATTTTTCCGAGGTGTCTGGTTGACAGTTATTTTCCAAAACCCCGTCTACCTCCAGACGAGGCGGGAGATTAAGGCGTAGCGACGTCTGGACAGGATTGTGTTTCTCGCCCGCAGCGAGCAGCTACTTAGCTTTTAGATGTCAGAGTTTTGCATGTTTTTTTACATCTGGAAGTAGCAGGCGGTGCTGCTATGACTCAACAGTTCTCTAAGCCACTCTGCATGCTTTTGAGACTCCAGGTCCCCGTGGTAGATGGTGTTTCTCTGGCCATGACGGGTACCTTTCAGCCCACATGCAGATGCTCCGGTTGGCTCTCGGCGCCGCTTTGATGGTTCGTTGTTGGATCTAAAGCTGTCCTCCAGGCCGCTCCGCTCGGGGAATGCTCTTGTCTGGGACTTATCTTTGATCAGACGACGTGGCCGCGAGTCGCCAAAAGAAGCTCAGTGAGGATTTAAACTCTCAAACATTCTCACAGGTGGTTTACTGTGAAGGAAGACTGCATATAGTCATACTAATGCACTTTTCTACGGTTGTGACCGCGACCTAAATTCCTCTGCAGTCAAAGTTATTGAGCTGCTGCCTTCATTCAGTATCTGCTTTCTTATTTCATCACCAAAAATATTTAATAGATATATTTTTTATTGTTCGTTCCAAGCCAAATACATTACATTTCTTTTGGCTTCTTCAAAATAAAAGCCACCCAATGTTTCACTAATTGACGTCAAGCAGCAGCTTTTCTTTTTTTAAATCAATACAACTCTCATGGATGCTCCTTTAGTGTTTGGTTCTTTATCGATAGTCTTCTACAACACTTACTATTCTTACCTTTTTAATCGTTTTTTTCTCTGCTGCTCCTCTCCTCCTCTGTATAGATTCCATATTTCCGTCCATTTTAAAAGCATGCAAACACAATGTGACTGTTTCATGGTGAGGTCATTACTGAATACCACTTGTTTTTGCCTTTTCACTCCAAACACACTTCATCCAATGCAGAAATTCTTGAGAAGACGTGTCATGTGTCTGCATTGATCCGTGTAAGGACCTGTTTATCATTTAAATAGAAATCAGAGAGACGGACTCTCTAGCCAAGATGGATTCCTCTTAGCAGATGAGGAAGAAGGAAAGGGCAAACTTCAACATGATGACACTCCGAGGCTTTAGCCTCTCCATTATGCCGGAAATTCTAACGAGCGATCTGACTGACGGAGCTGACGGATCTGAAGTGCTGTTGTGTTTACTGCCTTGTAGGACGTATCCGGCATTTCCAACTTCCCCCGGCACTTCAGACAGGATCTTACACGGCGATGCTCTGACGTAAAACAAAAAGACAAGACAAAGATCTCGCTGCTCCGAAGGCTTCTGTCTGTGTAAATGTCTCTTTGCAGCATGCGTTCCATCACCGACTTCATTATCTGGATTTTCTACGCTTATAAACCAAATTCAACATTTCTTTTTAGGTCAAATTGTTCTGTTAAAATATTCCTTGTAATATAAAGCACAGAAGTAGAGGGGTTGGATATTAACAAAGACAGGAGAGGAAATAAAGAGAGGATATTCTGACAGAATGGGATCAACTTTGGAAAGAAAGGGAAATCTGTCAGACTCCAGATCTGTCACGTCTTCGCCCTGTTCCCCCGGCAACGTAAACATCCGCTTCACCCGGCGTGTGGTTAACAAGGAAACATCCCTCGGATCAGATCATTTAAAGTTTATTTCCATATACTAATCAACAAGCTGCATAAATGTATTTACATTCAATTAAAAACTGCATTTGAGTCTCAGAACTCTTTACTATTGCTGTTCTGACTCTATCAGCCATTTGACCAGATGAGTTGTTCTTTTGTTGAATGCATAACTAACTCTATCCCGTGCGCTCGCTGCGATGTGTCAGTGTGAATAAGAGAGCAGAAAACTTCAACCCAAGTATGAAGGAAGCAGGGTGGCGGCTGAATAAAAGACGTTTGTAGGCATTGGGTGCTCCACGCTGAATCCCCTCAACCAGATGAGAAGCCTCGTACATGAGGAGGAGGAGGAGGAGGAGGAGGAGGGTGTGAAGTATCGTGAGCGTGCTCAAGGATGTTTTTCTGCTCGGCTCTGCAGAATCAAAAGGACGTAAACGCAGCAGACATGCATCAGGATTGCCTAATAGGCTGGTGCAAGAATAGAAATAAGCTGTGTGTCGCAGCGAGACTAAAAAAACACATGAAAAGGCCGAGCGATCTGAAAACCTGCATCAGAGTAAAACTAACCCTTTATGGAGAAAATCTTCATCCCCCTCTATTGCTTTAGATTCTACTATCTTCCACTCCATACTCTAATGAGTCGTCGAAGTCGTAGCGTGAAATGAGAAACTGTGGATGAAGTGAGTAAAACTATAAATACACAGTCGCCCATGAAGTTGGAATACTTTGCAAATGTCTTGTCTTTTAAAGCGCCAAACAGATTGATTAATTTCACCTAGGACACATAATGTAATGATTGCACCTGATTACTGATTTAAATAGGAATAAAAAATGTGTACATTAAACAGTACTCCATACTACCGTCTCCCTGTTTAAGGAATGTTGTTTAAGGCAACTTGCCTCAACATCTACACACTACTGAATTAATTTATTGAATATACATTGGACTGGATGTCGTTGGTTTTAATATAAAAGCTAAAAAAGGGCTTCGGTTTTGCTGCAGTAGGACAGGATTTTTAGTTGTTCAGAATGAATACCGTGCCAGTGGATTTTATGAAATACATAATGCTGGGTTGACTACATAGTGAGCTCATCGGCAAAACGAAAAGAAAAAGATAAGAAAATAGTAAGAAAATAAAACTACTCGGGTAATTTTCTCTGCGCCATCCATAATAAATGCAGAGATATTTTTAGCTACTTAGGTCCCCTCATAATCAGTGATCTCGCTGTTATATTATCTCTGTCTCTGGCTTTTATTTTGAAAGATTAGAAAGAGCGAATGCATCGTCCACTCACATAAAATATGATATTTTCATGGATTTTGCTGCTAACTCTACTAGAGTGTGTGTGTGTGTGTGTGTGTGTGTGTGTGTGTGTGTGTGTGTGTGTGTGTGTGTTGTTTGTTATAAAGGACTGCGTTTCCATTTGATTGTATCGTTTCATGTTTTCTCTCTCAAGCTTTTTCTTCAGATTCCTCTCATTGTAACGTTAAGAAGCAGAATGCTTTTAAATGGAGGATCAAAGGGGACGGAGCACTTTTACAGAGAATGTCCTGATCTTCAATCTCGTCCTTTTCATCTCTATATTTCCCCCCCCATCATAAAACCTGTCTGAATAATGAGAAGGTCTTGTTGGATTCATCGTTCAGTGTCTGAACACTCTGCCCCCGACACCTTTCTAACTAGTGATGACTAAAAACAAAGTAGTTTTGATCCGTTCAATGAGTTGGCAAAGGTATGCACCACCTCCAGGAATTAGCCATATGCATGCAGTCTAAAGTTGAATTGAGATAGCTTGCTTTTTTTTTAGGATAATACTCATTTGCTTCCTTGCTGAGAGTTAGTTGATTTCAGTGATACCTCTCCGATGTCTCTCTTCTAAATATGAAGTGAGAGCCAAGGTCAGTTGTCCTTGAATGCTCATCTATTCCTTTAGATACCTTTAGCCGTGGTTACACTTGACTTTTCATTGCGACTTTTGTTATTGGATGCACCAGATCCGAACTCTGCAAAGATATGATTCAGATATGTTCTGTGGTGAAAGAAGCAGCTGTCAAACGGAGCATAAACTACATTTCCTTTTACAAGCGGACTTGTTTTGTTGAAGAATAGCTGCTGATTCCCTGAAATCCAACGACTCCCAGCGAGAGCCAGATCAGATCTTGGAGCGAACAGACCTGACAATTAATACGTTCTTGCATTAATTCATTAATCCATTTTTTTTTAATGGGGAGCAAAATGAAGCATCCTGATTGGAACTGGCATCGGGATGTACTCGGGATTAATTCTGTGAAATGTCTCTGGGGACGTTTGCTTTACAGGATGTCAGTTTGACATCATCATCATCATTAAAGCCATCCCGCCTCAGATGTCAACAGGATCCACACCTTATTACACACACGCCGATGTGTGTGTGTGAGTGTGAGAGAGTGTGTGTGTTGGGTGTTAAAGTCAAACGGTCCTTTACCAGCAGTCTAATAAGTCATTAATTAAGAGCTGAGTGCCAGACCGGGAGCAGGGCAGGATGTCGGCCCACATGCACAAACACGTGGCGTCCACACGGACCGCGCCACCGCCGGCGCCGCCGCCGTCGCTCAGAGGGGTGTTGATGTGTTGATAAGTAACGACGTGTCGACTTCCTCGGAGAACTCGCTGATCCTTTAAGGTCATCACATTAATTGTAGAATAGTCCGCTGTCGTCCTTTATGAACATGTTTAATATGAACATATTATCATACCATGCATCCTGTGTGTGGAGAGACAGTAACCTCGTTGATTAAGCTTTCCTGTGACGGTAATTCATCACACAATAGCCCTTTCTGGATTCAAATGTCATGGATGGAAATATGACTTCTTGGCCATTATGCTGTATGTGCTTTGTTCAGAGAGTTAGAATTACAATCATACAAAAGGGGACACGGCAACGTGATCTCTGCAGATACGAACATACACTTGTACTTACATGGAGATTCATTTACATTGCAGGAAATTAAACTACAGACATGCAGTAACTGTAATCTACTTATAGAGCTCCGAGTTGAGGAATCACTTTACCTTCTTTATCCGTGACGTTTAAAACATTCCTGTTGTGACCTTCGGTATTGCTGCTTACAAGAACCGCTCTTGCAACACCTTGATTCTGTGCCGCCTTGGGTTCCTGAGCAATTCACCTGCCAAGGGTGAAGTCGATCGGATGGAACAGCCAGATAGAAGTTGGGAAGTCTGATTGCATGTGGGGATTTGAACACCACTTAATAGATGCAGAAGATCTGCCTGCCTTCTAGTGAGGAATGGCCACTTTCTCAGCATCCCTCTGATCTATCGAGATTGATGCCCCGAGTCATTCCAGCACCGAGCCGTTTATCCTCCTCGCCTCGCCGCTAACCTCTCCGTCTTTGTCCCGATGATAGTTTAAGAGCTCACTTCTCAATTTGAAGCTTTACTGAACCGCCTCCGCTGTCGCCGTGCCATCGCTTCAGGGGTGAAACATAACTGACCCCCAGTGATGTTGAATCTGTCCAACGTGAATAATGTAGCGCCGTGTTAATGTGCTAAGTGCTACCCAAGGTAGAAATGGGATGCTGGCCTGCTGTCTCATTGTGTTCCCCTCTTGATTATTTCTAAATGTCAGCTGCTCCGTCGGAGTAGAAACGGCCGTTGGACCGTCGTGCCTCTACAGCCAACAGCATCGGCTTAAACGCCCATCAGCGAGGGCGATGACTGTGTGGCTAATTATTTGCTGGATGAGACGTTTATTTAGATGCAAATGAGTTTGTAAAAAGGCAAATGACGGGGGGGCTTTTGACTCCTAATAGGAGTGTGATGCATTTGTTTTTCTAGCTTTGTGAAGGTCTGTGTTGATTACAGAGTCGGGGTGAGGGGGGGGGGCTCTAATAACAGTCCTGGTGACCTCTTTCAGCTGAAAGGTGGAAATTGGATTAGAGGTGCTCTCTTTTAGACGCTACCATTCAGATTCAGGACAAAAGTCTGTTTTTAAAAGGGCAGTGACGCACTGATGTAATTACTGTCCAAAGTCCAAATGGAAGGTTGAGGTGGGAAAACTAATCAGAGCTAATACAATTCCTATATCCCAGTTTCCAAATGTCTCATCATCTCAATACTTTGAGACAAAATGTTCCATAGAGCTTAGAAAGACTGGAAAATACAGATTCTCACCGACGATCATGGAAATGCTGAAACAAAGTTGCAACTAAAGTGCACTCTTAATTACGTTCCCACGGAAACAGACCAAAGACCAAATGGTCGCATTTTTAAACATTTTGAAACCCGAAACAAAAAACAAAACAAAGCTACATTAATGGTGCGTTCCATTTATCTCGGAAGTCGGAAGCCGGAGCTGGGAATGACGTCACGCCCGAGTTATCAGCGTTTCAGTTACAAAGTCGGAAAAAGTCATCAGTAACGTTACTGTTTACAACCGGGGCAGCCATCTTTAAATGTCAAGTCGGGCTTGTGTGGATCGTCCGACTTTCCGAGTCGGAAATCCGACCTCGGGGCTCGTTCCAGTTGAAATTTCCGACTCGGAGCTCGGATATCCCGATTTCCGAGTACAACTGGAACGCACCATACATTAAGTTTAAGGAACTTGAAGTTTAGTAAAAAATAAATAACGCCTCAGAAAGATGCAAGCTGATTGGTCGATCCAACCTCCATTCTTTTGCTGTTTCTGCTCCATCAATATACGCTGAAAAGTTTTTTTGTTTTTTTTTCAAACCCAATCTCTAATTCTGGTTGAAAATCAGAAAGTTTTCTTTGCTTCAATACTGGAGGAATATGATGGACAGTGGCACATATCATCTATGAGATGAGTCAACATTTGTATTCTATGATGTTTACAGTCATGGATGAACCACTGTGGTTACCTACAATATGTTTATTGGAGGCTTTGAAGAAAGTATAGCAGACTATCAAACCTATGCTGACTCAGGAATGGGACTCTGAAAGTTTCTTCTTTGACGTCTCTTTGACTTGGAAGGCGAGGCGGAGCTCCAAGTGACAACGTTGGTCTCAAACAGATCTGATCAAACAGGTTGAACCCGGTCACAAGTCTGAGTGTGTGAGTGTGTGGTGTGTGTGAGTGTGTGTGAGAGTGTGTGGACATGTGTGACGTGCCGGTGTGTTTCTGATGGCAGTTGCCACGTTGACTTCTCTTTTTTTGCCTTTCTCGTCAAACCGCAGTGACAAGTCCTGGGAGACGTCTGCAGCTTTCACATAGAATGAATCACACTTCAGACGGCTGCAGCAGAGTCCAGCTTTACAGCTGCTGAAGATCTGTGCTGCCGGCATCAGCACTTATACTAGTTAGTTACTATATTCCTCTGGATTGTTAGTTTCCTGGTGCATCATCAATCCCATCATCGATCCCATCTATTTTATTTTGAAATTGAAACCAGAGCAATTATGTCCTGGAATTTGAAAAAATGAAACATACATTCAGTTTGTAAATTATGGGTATGTTATCATTTAACTGTACCCTTTCAGTGTGTTGTTTGTTCATCATTTTCTCCCTCCTCGACATGGAAGTGAATAATGAGCGGCTCCTCTCTTAATAATCCAAAATAGACACTTTCTGAAATGTTAAATGGTGTCGTCAAACATGGCAGCCTGCCGTGTTCTGAAGTGAGACCTTCAAACGGTTCCCGAAGTGAAAGTACAATTACACTGATGGGGGGGGGGGGGGGGGGCAGAGAGGGTGGAAAAGGGGGGAGGGGGGAGAGAGAGAGAGAGAGAGAGAGAGAGAGATGGGAGAGAGAGATGGGGAGAGAGAGATGGGGAGAGAGAGAGAGAGAGAGAGAGAGAGAGAGAGAGAGAGAGAGAGAGAGAGAGAGAGAGAGAGAGAGAGAGAGAGAGAGAGAGAGGACGGACGGACGGAGAGAGAGAGACGGGGGAGAGAGAGAGAGAGAGAGACGGGGGGAGAGAGAGAGAGAGAGAGACGGGGAGAGAGAGAGAGAGAGAGAGACGGGAGAGAGAGAGAGAGAGAGAGACGGGGGGAGAGAGAGAGAGAGAGAGACGGGGGGAGAGAGAGAGAGACAGACGGAGGGAGAGAGAGAGAGACAGACGGAGAGAGAGAGAGGGAGATGGGGAGAGAGAGACAGAGAGAGGAAGATGGAGAGAGAGAGAAAGGGAGAGAGAGGGAGATGGGGATAGAGAGACAGAGAGAGAGAGGGAGATGGGGATAGAGAGACAGACAGAGAGAGAGAGAGGGAGATGGAGGGAGAGAGAGAGGGAGAGAGACAGACAGAGAGAGAGAGAGGGAGAGAGACAGACAGAGAGAGAGAGAGGGAGAGAGAGAGAGAGGGGAGAGAAGGAGAGAGAGGGGAGAGAGAGAGAGAGAGAGAGAGAGACAGAGGAAGTGGTTTAATGGTGAACTCAGACCTGCTGATGAAACCGCATCAGGGGTCATCACCAAAGGTCACCGAGGGTTAATAAAGTCCCCTCCATATAGTCCATGGTGTCCCGGTCATGCCACACAGACACACATACACACAACACACACACACACACACACACACACCTCTGCTCTCACTAACACATAAATGATCATGAAAACAGCGATAGAACATAATTAATCATTAATTTAAGCACTAAAAGTCCCTTCCCCTCTAGCAGCAGCCTGTAAAATATATAAGTGAATATTTTAAATATTAAAAAATACACAGGAAATGTATTAAATGAGTGTTTGCTGGGTTTTCAGCCCAGAAATGACGAATGACGATCATCTGTAATATTCATGCATCACCGAAGTCATTAGTTTCCGCCTCAGCAAACCTCCTGTTTCTTTTCTCAGGCTTCCTCACGCAGCCCGTTGCTGCTGGAGAGTAATCACGATAATAACCGCAAGAATGATGAATACTGATCAAAACTAATTCATGTGGAATGTCATTTTATTCAAATATATTAACCTAAATGACTAAACATGCCACTTCCATACATAAATGCTTATAAAGTAAAAACATGAAGCAATAACACATTTATAAACGTGTCAATTTCATTTAATTAATACATATTCTTTTAATTATATTTTAAGACATTTTCTTCTGAAATAAAAACCTTTCAAACCCTTTAAAAAAATGAATGAACGAAATGAATTTATTACCTAACTTATTCTTTTCAGGATTTATTTTCGTGGACATATTTATTCATGTATTATTGAAAAATATGTAATGTCATAAATGACCCAGACAAAATGTTCCCATAATAATATTTTCTTTCTCAACTATTGTGCATCACGCTCATAATTACATTTTTTTTTTTTTTTTAAATGTCTAATTAATTAATTCCAATCTACCGTTTGTCAAGCTTCCATCCTGTTTTCTCGGCTTCAAGGTGTTTTTCTCATTTTTTAATTTAACGTTATATTGCTGTGCCCTTTTCAAATCTGCAGTAATTAATTGATTCCGGCGGACAATTAAATCCGACAAACTCTTAATATTAGGGGATGATCTTTTAAAATAATAAAATATGATTTAAATGTCATGTTATTTTCGGTGTTTGCATGTTGCGGCGATGAAAGGGAGGAAATATGGGAAACTGATTTTCGGCCCTCACTGGACATTATTACTCATCTAATGGGAATGTTTTCAGCTAATGTTTCCTGTGACGCTGATTCACTCTTCAGTCTCATGTGTCTCTGACATGAATTCATGCTGAGGGGATTTTATTTTATTTTCAATGAAACTGAATGAAATATTTGCGTGTGGTGCACTTTAAATTAGCATTTTTGTTTTTAAAATAAACTTTTAAAACACCTTGTTGTACATAAAAATAAATGTTTCTCGCTCAAATCTGTCAGAACGACCAACATCATTCTTCTCAATCGTTAGATACTATTGTTTGCTTTCCAAAAAAATAAAGATGTTGATGTTGTCAGGGTGGATTTTAACTAAATCCATAAATCCATTTCACAACAGCTACGTTGTTCATGTTGGGAAATGATTGCTTCGGTTTAGGCATTAAAGCTAGTTTGTTATTGTTAAATAAAAAGATGGTTTGTATTGACATAAAAGGTCCTGTTTAAGTGGTGCATCTACCCATATTAATAACTTTAAATGGGGACATGTGTTGACTTGTAATGGAGTTTTCCATCCCAACTCTGTGCTCTCCTGTTCATATAGTAGATGTTTAACCCTTTCCGTCTGTGTGGGTTCCTGCAGGGCGTCGGTGCCGACCCCCACGTGACCTTAGCCCTGCCCCCTGAGTCCAAGCTGGCCAAAGAGAAAGCAGACGGGTCCTGGTTCCAGCCCCCGGACTCCGAGGAGATGACCATCAGGATAGGTAGAGCTGGACCCCTCTCAGGCAAGCCGCCCTTCATTTACCCACATCGACTCAAAAAAAAAAAAAAACGTGGAGGGAATTATCACGTTTGGTGTGAATTTAAAAGATCTCACCTGGAGCTTCTCTGATGGCTTCTCCTCACGTTTCCTTTCTTCCTCATCTCACTGGGTGTTTAATTCTGGATGGTTCTTAAGAAATTCTGTCTTTTTTCTTTACACACACTAAGGCACACTGTTATCACACTCACTGGGACTGTTTTTAAAGAAGCGGGAGGCTTTTGTTGACCTAGATTAACGTTTTCTGAGCCGGAGAAGAGAGGAAGTGTTGGGTTTGTGTGTCGCTGGTGAACACATCTCCTCTCCCAGCATGTCAATGGAAGGTAATAGCATGATGAGCAATTACCAGCAGACCGCATCTATGTGACGAATCGGGTGCAAAGTGGTGGAACATTCTGGAACAAATACAGAAAAAAAAAAATGTAAACGGGGAAAAAAAAGACGTATGTTTGTGTTCGCCTCGCTGGCTGCTAACATTTCAAATACAATGACATTTGGATGAATGTGTTCTATTCAACAGTGTCTGTGTGTCATCATCATATCACAACACATTAATGCACAAACAAACCAAGCAAGAGAAGTAAAAACTGTAGCCGCCACGTTTGGTGATGTCATCCTGCGTCGTCAAACCCTCGAGGAAATCCAAAACGATGGTGAGTGACAGCAGGCGATGCTGCACTCTACTGGCTTTACATGTCATCTGATGGTCAGACACCTCATGAAGAAATAACCTATTATGATAATTATGTGACAATAATTTATTGAATAGTGACAGGGAGATGAAAGATGACATATTTTATTGAAATATGACCTGAGGAGTCGTTGCTACGCCTTTTAATGAGGAGCTGCAGAATCCACACACTCCTCCTCTCGTATTATATTAGTTATTATAGGATCCCTTCCTGGAAAGTTCACCATAATGTGATGGATGTAAAGCTGCATTTGAAACATGAAAAATCCTATATTTTCCCATTCATAGTCAACATTCAACATTAAAACAAGCAAATATATAAATATAAATATATATAAATTATGCAAAAGAATATTCTAATGTCTCAGCAGAGGAAGTACAAGTAGAAGTAACAGCATGAGGGATGGCTCCGTTAAAATAATGTGTTCAGTAAGCCAGCAATGCTCTTACACTCGCACAACTAAATGGAATGCGGCCCTCGTCAATGTTATAATTACACCTCTGCATTTCGTCCCCCTGCTGACATGCAGAACTATCTATTGTGAAAAGGTTAATTCATGCAGACACGTACGTGACAGCTAGATTGCAACCTGTCGTTAATTAATCAAAAAATAGCTGGAAGATTATTTTTGGTTAATTCCTTTTATGGGGTGAGTCATTGTGTCTGACTCTCCCCTCCTCTTCATCGCCGTTCCTGTCACAGTGGGCTGACTTTTGTCGTCAGGGTTTTGTGAAGATGATGATGATGAAAATGACATTTTGTGCTAAATGCTGAAGTAAGGGCTGCCGTCAGGTAGATATGCTGAAAGTTGGATCTGAAGAAGAAACTGAGAAGTTTTTTTTCTGGATGTTATTTTCAGAATTGAGCTTGATTGAGCTGGAAAAAAAAAAGACAGAAAAAGGGTGAAAGACATCCTTGAAAACGTCTTTAAAATGAGTGTCTTGCACACAGACAAATATTGAACAAGAAGCCATATTCCTGAGCAGATACTACAACTCAAATATTGGTTCAAAATATTTATTTTGATAATCCTGCCTTTTAACTGTTGCCAAACATGCATCGGCCACAAATCCCAGCTGCCCTGCGTGCTTCCAACCATTCCACACATGGACAGGATGAATATTTATTTCAGACGAGCTTCACAGATCAGTCACAAACTCGCCCGAGGGCTTACCAACTGAGTCGGACGGCACATTAAACAGAAAAAACAACACACACACACATATATATATATATATATATATATATATATATATATATATATATATATATATATATATATATAAACTGATTGAATTGGGAAAGACAGTCGACACCAACGCTCAGCGTCATGCTATTTTATTGTATTATTGTCAAACTCTTTACCTCCATTGTACATGCTGTTTGATACACATGCTGTTGTTTTCCTCATTTGTTTATGTCATGTAGGGGGGGGGGGGCTTCCATGATGTACATTTTGTATCCTGGATCCTAATTAGCAAACGACCCAGGGGAGGACGTCACATTGGATTTCAGGGCGCAGACATCTGCTGTATGCAGATCTTTGAACGTAGGGAGTCCCATTTCCACGTTCCTGTGTAGCTCAGACTATTATGCAGCTTCATAAATCACAAAAACACATCTAATGTCATGCATCTGAGGCGGGGAAGGAACTTTCTCATAAATATCTCTGAAGGAACAATCCAAGCTTATTTGCGTCCATATGCAGATGACACAACGATATGATTATACAAATAAAAATGAACACTTTATGCAAATAGAACTAAATCTGCTTTCATCAATCCACACAGCGTTTAACAAAGGGGGGCGCCATGACAACGGCCACTTAGGAGACAGGAAGTGTGCAGCGATTGGAAGCGTTGCATGAGTTTGTGATGATTAGCTGGATGTGAGAAGAGATGCGGAAACACAGACGAAGGACTCATGTTTAGTCATCCAAATATATACATTAAATGACACTTAAACCAACTTATTGCAAGCATCGCAAAATGTTCAAATTATTAAGTATGGCTCATTTGGATTTGGATTATTGTAGAGCACCAATAAAAATTTTGATTCAATGAATGTCAGAGTACTTACATTAAAAAACGAATTATAATAATTATAAAAAACGAATAATAAAAAATATATTTAATAAAGAATGAAAACTAAAATCAAACTGTCAGTTGTTTTCCATCGAGGCTCAACAGGATTTTACCTGAATGACGTTATTCCAGGTTGTAAGCGGTGACAGATCTGTCCCTTAGACTCAGGTGTTCTCCAGACTTAAGGAGGCCTTTTCAACCGTCCTCCATCTCTTTTAGCATCACTCACACACTTCCCACATCCTTGAATATCTCTTTTCCATAGCAACACTTGAAAGTGCAATTCATTTTGCACACTTGCATGAATTCACACTACTCCCGCCGTCTATCTCTCAATCCAGAGATCTTTTCTACGTTGAGGAAATGTGGAGAATGATTCTGCCTTTTAAGTTATTCAAGATGATTGGTGGTCGGTCTCTCTTTTCAACCTTAACATGATCTGAACATCTGAACATGCTTGATTGATTTTTAGGCTTTTCTTTCCCTCCTGTCCTCCCCTTTCAAGTGCCCTCTTCTTTCAAAGGCTTCTTTCCGTGAAGTTCTTCAGCCATCACAGAAGACAAAGAAACCAAAAAGTCCCGTCTGTTTGCTCCGTCAGATGTGTGGTATTTGAATGTGGATGGTGCCTTTTTATTTTTTTTTACCTTTGATTTACTTGCAAGACAAACATCAGATCAAAGTGTTGATTATCTGTTCTTGGAGCTCTAGCCTCGACACAATCAATGAAACACGTAGACTAGAAATCATGATTTGAATTTCCATTTAAAAAGTTGTTCACTCCTGAAGGAATGAAAGATCTATGTTTACCGATCCTTCCCCCAAAAGGCATCAAATATATGTATCATATTAATTATATTTATTGTCATCACCCTCAGCAAGACTTGGTTCATTTGGAGGAAGTCACACTAATTATCTTATCATATGTGATAGTCCAGTATACCTTATCATATGACGGCGTATCGGAGTCGAGAGAGGAGGGAATATTCAGAGAAAAAGAAGTAGAAATTTGCTACGTTATAAAGTCACAGATTTGCTACGTTATTATAGAAATCATAGAGGAAGTAAATGTTTTTTGACCAGATGTTTGCCGTTGCTATGACAACAAGTGAACTCTACCACTAGTATCTTAGCCCAACAGCCCCGATCAGCACCCATAAGATGACAATTTGACTCCATATTGATAAACCCAACAATAAGCATCAACATCATCACCCTAAGGATCTTAATGAGGCATTGTGATGTATCAATTAGAAAAATAAACGTACATTCATGGGAAGTTAGCTAGTATAGATGCCAGTTGTTAGCATCGTAACACAAACTCAAAAACTTTGTTGTTTTTTCCTACAGTGGCCTTAAGACGCACCGTACTATCATCATCCGACTGAAACAAAAAATAATAATATAAAACTGATTAACAGTATAATTAATTCAAACGTGAACGGTCTGAGATCCACGATATCATTGTTTGGACACTAATCAGGAATAAGTGTGCAACCCATCCTGTCAGCTAGCGGAGCGAAGCCACGTTATCAGGCGTCCTCTGACTCTCCGAGCCGTGAAGCCGGTGTGACGCATGTTTAATAGATCGCTGCTTGGCCTCCTGCTGCTCTCCAGGTATTTGAAGTGGCAGGAAGCTCCTTGTAAGCATGTTAGCCCCGCTGAGAGGAGGAGCACACACATGCAGCTCCAAACTCTTCCCGTTCCCGCTCATACCTAATGCATGGCAGGCCTAAATAATTCACAGAGCATTAGGGGGAATCAAAGTGTGGCTCACGGCGTTCTGTTTATTTAGCTCTTCAGACTGCATTTTGGAACGGGTTGAAAAAAAAAAAAAAAAAGACAAATGGCTTTGGATCTGAATTTCCCACTGCATACTAATATGAATCTCCATGCTTACATTACTCGCTGTGCCAACTTAATTCAATAATTCATCTTTTTCTTTTTTAAGGCCTTTGGGCAAAAGCTGCAGCCAAGTACGTGACCTATCTTCCATAATGAGGAGGAGGAGGTGATGGCATAGTTGTGATCAGAGGAAAAACTTTCATGTATTTTTATATATATATATATATATATATATATATCTGCACGTCATGGTTTCTGGAAATATTCTAATGAGCGGACGGCACTCGTTAGATCCTAACACACCTTGAAAGGACTTAAAGGATTGCTTTCCTGCTACATCTGTAGATCCGTGCAGTAATCTAAAGAGTTAACAAGCATCTCCATGTTGTATCAGAATGTATATTAAAAAGTGAGAGTGTCGCAAGCAGATATAACTTTATTAACATCCACGTTTGTTACCAGACTTCTTCCCATGCTTTTGTTGCCATTATATATATATATCAGCTGTTAATCGATGGCTTTGTGTCAAACTTTTTGAAAAAATATCACCCCATAGCGCCTCTAGTGGTGGAAACTTCCACAGGGTACCTTTAAATCCAGTTTATAGTTGGCCTTGTGAGATGTTGTCGCGTAAAGCTACTGCTTGTACGAAATCATCACATCCTGCTGCACTTAATAAATGAGTGATGATTACTTTTTCAGACTTGAATGTAAACTGGAACCTGACTGGTGCATGACTGATGCAAACAACCACAAGGTAATAATTGTAAATGCTGGTTTGGGTTAAACTGCACTCAGGTCAGGACGGAGCTGGAACGTTACCAAACACCGACATTGTGCACATCGGTACCCTTTGTTCGGGTTATTTTCAGACACAAACACAGAAGTCGTGCCTGACATCAGACTGTTATAATTAAAGAGCTGCAGCCTTGACGGGATGAATGGGAGATAAATGCATAAAGCCTGTAAATGGCTGGAATTGGTGTGTTCGTGGTAACTCCAATTATCCCTTGCTTTTATCAGTCAAAAGCATTTTTCTTGTCGATGCAGAGAAATGCAGAGTTCTATATAATGAAGTAGGGATGTAATTTAAGGCGTTTTTTTTATGCTAAACTGCCTTCAGGCTTCTTTCACATATTGTATTGTGTGTGTTTTTTTTTTGCTTGTTTTCTGCACACTGAGACTGTTTACTCTCTGATTTACCATCAGAACTCAAATGGAACTCCAACCATACATCAGCACGAGAGTGAAAGTACGTTTGCCTTGTGAAAGTCTTATATTCCACATAAACGGGCCCTCGTGAGACGCGAGCATTCTTTCTCCACAATAAAATAGTTAAATAGCTTTCCCAGCATGTGTAGTTGTGGTAATGTGGCCAATGCTGGCCTGATTTCATATTTAACATATCATCACAATGGCATCCACCTTATCATTTTTAAAATGATATAAAGTTTAGTGTAAGAACATCTTAACCATAGCAAACGATATTAATACTGCGGCTATTGTGTGTATTTGTTTGTTTTCCACTTTTCAAAAGAGGATGTATTTGGACATATTTGGTGAAACCGCATCAATCATCTTGTTAATGTGATGTTTGGTTGTTTAATTAAGGTGGATATTTGTGATGCTGCCTGTTTAAGGCAAAGCAGACGGAACAATTGTTCTCTCGGGAGTTTTTAGTCTAGAACTGTGCATTTTTCATCTGATCTGAGATTCAAACGAGCAGCTTTCTGGCCAGACGTGTTGGATCTCCCGTCGATGTGTTTGAGGCCGGCTCATTGTTTTTTAATGTGACATCATCGTCTTCAGGATGGTGTGATGAAGGTGATACACGGATGTTTCCCTGTAGAACGACTTAACACTCGAATCTCTCTGTGACCCGGTGTGTTTCAACAAATGCAGTGCAGCTCTCCTGCATTATTTATATTCCTCTGTCTTTATTCCACTCCGGCTGCCACACTGATATAATGAGACTAGAGGAGACCCTGTGCTGCTGTGTTTTCATGCTCCACACACTCTTCCATTCCCCTTTTTTGGAGTGTGTCACTCTTCAGATTGGACGGAAATGGAAACAGCAGCGGTTAATTAGTTTTAGAAATCTTTGTGAAATCTTTACAGTTCCCCAAACTCAGCAGGTTTCCTGGCAGCCACTGCATCAGCAGGTTGTCCAACGGGAACTCTCTTTTCCTCACCGAGAGGCTAATTGATCAAATCTTTTTTTTCCACTTTGTTCTCTCGCTTTCTTCAAGTAGCTGCATGAATCAAATGGCCCTCCAACGCGGTTATTTCAACGTTTATTGAGCAGGGATGAATGCATTAAACATGATTTCATGTCAAATACAAAACGGATGTCTTGCCTACAGGTTTTTGGCTAATTTGCAACCCTCGTTAGGCCTTTAAAAGCAAGCTAAGGTCAAATAAACGTTAAAACACAAACAAGGACAAAATACTTCACTCTCATTGTTAGTGAGAAAATCACTCATGCTGTTTGTTCAATAAAGGAATAAAACGTTAATAATATAGTCTACATAAGAGGTGGACGTAGTCATGGTGACGTAACCCGTTTGTGTGTCATGATATCCCCATGGCGGTCAGACGGTTGCCTGGCAACAAAAGCCAACGGACGTGTAAACTTTTTTCATTTTTTTCCTGTTTCTCTCCCCATCGTGCTGTTGTTCTCTTCCTGTCTGTCTCTCACGCTGCCCGTCTCTCTCACGCTGCCCGTCTGTCACGCTTCCTCTCCGTGCCACTGTTTGAAATCCGTGGGAGTTATTGGCATACATTAGAAGTACAGCAACTGAAATGTTTGAGTTTTATTGCCTCATAAAGCTGCTCTGTTTCACAGAGTTTGAACGGCATTTTGAATATATTCATGATATTGTGCCGTCAGAGTAGCAGCCACCCGTATTCAGTCAAGAAGGACTCTGAAACCCACAGTACGAATGGAGCTAAAGGGAAAGTGAGTATTGGCTTGTATTCCTCAGGTAACCGGCTCCACAGAGATGACAACGTCTGTCTGTGCAAATAGTCTCTTCCTTTGTCGCCATAACAACGCAATGAAATCATAATAGGCCAGGGCTGTATCTGTAAGAAAAAGGGAAAATGAGAGTGAAAAAGAAATGTAATCCAACCAATAAAAAAATAAACAAAATTCTAATCCCAACAAAAAGACCATAAATCTAAAACCCATTCCAGCGAAATATCAGATGCCTTCATTTTTTTCTGAAAGTCACAGGTGGCGCTAACAGCAGTGATTATGTTCCAATCAGCCAGAAATGCATGTAAATGAGCCGGGACACACCTGGATGGAAAGCAGCCATCATCACCTGTGCAGCTGTGTCTGCCCAGTTAACACGTACATCATTGAATTAGTCTGGAATGGAGGAGCAGACCATCAGAACGGCCTCGCTGGAGGATTCCCCTCATTGGGTTCTCATGAGGGAGGGGGGTGCGATACTGGGTCATGCCCACATTAAGCTGTGACCTCACAAAATGACTTCATTAAATCAAACTGTAAAATTGAGATTTAGCTGAAATGGAATGCATTGATTCGTCAATGTCATTATGACTGGGTTTAATGTCTCCAGTACCGTGAACTAGAGACCGTTTAGGGGAAACCCACAAGCCTCCGTTACATCTGTGTGTTTTCTTTGGACACCCAGACGGAGAACATGGAACACAAAAGGCAAGAAAGAAGAAGAAATGTTTAAGTCGGGGACAATGCGTGACCTGAAGTGGACAAATGGGCCTCCAGAAGCAGCGTGGACGGAGCTTTGTCCAGCTGCCGTTCCCTCCGCTGGATGGATGGAGGAGCTTTGTGTTCACAGTAACGACTGCATGTTCACGCCAGGCTGGAATCATTAGTCGGCACCGGTTTGTTGGCTCCGACACGGATTACACAAGAGTGTGTTTTGGCTGTTTGACCTCTGATGACCTTTGTGCCATTGCAGAGCAACATAAACCATCGGGACGTTAACAGAAGATACAAGAATTGACATAATAGGCTGCCATGCAAACATGTATAAACGTGTTTTGCTCCACTCCTCCCCTTCCCTCCCTTTAATTCCCTCCTGCTTTTACCCGGTCACATAGATCCATGGACATGTCAGGTACTTTTGAATTTACAGAATGACTGTAGGTGAGCTAGACCCAACGTCACATGACCTTGAACGTGACTCTGAGAGCCCTGGAGCTGCCCAGTGGCCAACGCTCTGATCACACCTGGCAGCTCCCAGGTTGCTGGTAATCCGTGGCTGGGATTATCGGCTGTGACAGAATAAACTCAGATGTTGGCATGAATCAGGTGTGGAGCCAGAAAAAGGCAGAATAAATAGCACTGCGTGCATTTAGTTGTTTTCTTTTGTGCACTCGTGATTGAGGTCGTCTTCAGGCGGTTTTATATCCATATTTCCCATCGTGCTACATGTGTGACTAAACCCCGTCTGTAGCACACAACATGTGATCGTGTGTCAGACCCGTTCTCACCTACTGGGAAATATCTGTTTGGTTGGAGCGTGCGAGAGGCCGGACATGATGCACATCACGGAGCCGGACTTTTGCCATTTTTCAATTTTTCAGAGGGATTCTTCTTTTAAATGACCTTCCTCTGTTCTGCGTCCACATGATAGAAACGTCTTCAACGTGCTCAGGCGCTCGCTGTGGATTCTCCATTAACACACGGGCTCGAGTACACATTACACAGACTTTGCACTCGAGCTGGCAGGCTAAATGTCCGATCTATGTGACTCCGACATCTGGGTTCTCACATAAAGCTCATCTGGATAACGTCTGGATAAGTTGCAGGACATGTGTGAACGCGGCTCTAACCGTTAGATTCACAAATGGTGTCTCTGGTCTGATATTCACAACCTCTGTGGAGAATTTAGATCTTCCTGCTACATGTGGAAATGAGGTTGAGATTGTAAAAACCAAAATATTCAGCTTTATGAGCTGAGAGGAGCAGAGGTTGGTGATATCTGTCCCATATATGAAAACATTGATGTTTGAGCTTTGATTGCACTCCAATCACCAACAGGGATGAGAAAACAAGCAGCCAAAAGGAATGAAGAAAGTTATAATAATCATATTGGATTTTTAATCATTGTTGACTGGCATTGTTACGGCAAATTAGCAATCTTCACCAGGGATGTGTCATCACCTGAGAGCCTCTTTCATCTGTCTGATTGAAATGTTCCCCGCGTTGTCACGGTAACTGCAGGTGGTGTGTGTGAGTGTGTGAGACTTATTTAAGTGTGTTTTATGTGGCTAACGAATCACTAACTGTTAGCGGTGTTGTTTATTATCGGAGCGATGCTGCGACGGCTGCTAATGGGAACCCGAGGTGATGACGGAGAACAGGTGGGGGAACGAGGACGTGTGAGGTGTGTGTGTTAATGTGAGAGGGTGTGACACACATAGTGAGAGATGGCAGATGGGAACCCAGGAACCAACGTGTGCAGATTATATATAAGGAGATATATTTATGCCAAATGAATAAAAATAGTCCAAATGATTAATTTCTGAGTAATAACACTGATGTTTCAGCCATAGACTGTATATAGGAAGTGGTTGTAGTCATGGTGATGTCACCCATAGGTTTGTAAGAAGCTTGACTCCATCTGGTTTGTATGTGGCAAGCCGTTAACAAAGCGTCATAATTCAAGGTCAAATTAACCACGTATTATGTATGTATGTATATATATATATATATATATATATATATATATATATATATATATATATATGACAGGTATATGACAGGCAGGTGAAGTGTGACACAGAAGAAGAACAAGAGCAGTGGTGTGAAAAGGGAGGATTCAGGGTCAGCAAACACACATGGGAGAGTTTTAATTGGGCGTTCTGCAGGTAGAAGACAGAATAGACGGTGAATGGAGGAGAGAGAGGAGTGCGTGGGCGACCGAGAAGGAGAAGACGGAGGCAGATGAAGATTATGAAATGCTTTACATCAATATTCTACGGCAATCATCTCAATTAAGTGTTTCCACCCACCTGTCAATCAAAATAACTGTGTGTGTGTGTGTGTGTGTGTGTGTGTGTGTGTGTGTGTGTGTGTGTGTGTGTGTGTGTGTGTCAGGCCAGACGGCTTCTTCTTCTGGAACCTTCTCAGGCTGAAGCCGCGTTCCTCCTGATAATTAATTCACGAGGCGTCTGACGTGTTTTTTTAATATCTCCCTCCTGAAAACGCAGATCACATTAATGTGTTTGAACAAGAAGCCGTAAACGCCGTCTGGTTTAATGAAAATCTGAATGGTTGGTGTGAGTGCTGGAAGCATACGTTCCTCTCACACAGCCCATTTATTATTATTATTATTATCATTATTATTATTATTATTATTATTATTATTATTATTACATCTGGTTAACCCTTCCTCATCTTAAGAGACTTTCCTCACTAATAATACTTTCAGAAATTAGATTTTTTTTCCATTCAAATGGCTAGACAAATGTCACAAATTCATGCCTTTTCATGCAATTTATATCTATTCCTTCATACTTTTTTATACAAACTCCATTTATACTTTAAACTATTCCTTATCTTTTTTACATTCAGGAGGTTATTCAACTTTTTAATCCCCCTGAAAGAGATTTTCAACTTTCTTTGAAGCTTAGTGGCCTTCCTCCCATTTTTACATTGGTATGTATTAGAAAGAATGTTCAGATCCAATTGTTAGAGCGGAGAGCAGGTTTCTTTAAAAATGCTTTTTTACCTGCTACAATTTTCACTCTTCATACATAATTTCAGGTTATAATAATGTGTGCTCTTTTATAAATGGCGCTGTGGAAGGCAACAGGCCTTCACATTTGACCGTGGGAACCTGAAGGCCACTCTTCACTTTCTAACACATTTAAACTTTCTTAAAAAGATGTTCTACTTCGTTATGTTCTCGTTCTTTCACTTCTTCGACTGTGAAACAGCAACTTGTATAATGTATGTTGTATGCATTGGAAAAAATGCCTTTTTAGCCCTTTTCGACCACATCCCCGGCCATTTAGTTGTTTTAGAACTGAATCTTTTAGACGTAACACATGGATGCTAATCAAACACCTGCTGCCTGCTGATTGTCAACCAGCACACGCTGCCAGAAAACACACTTCAAAGCTCCAGTCTTGTCATCAAGCAAGCAAAGAGGCCAATTAGAACCAAACATCATGAAAATACCCATCGACCAAGCTGAGGACGAACAGACAAAGCAAACAAGAAGAATCCAACATGTGCTGCACTTACTAAAGTAGATTCACCTTGAAAAGTCAGACATTTCTTTCAGATCAACCCTAAGCATGCAGTAGTTATAAATATCACAGATGCTTCGCACAAGCCAAGACCGTCTCCTTGGAGATTGTTAAGGTCTTTCATACCTTTTACAGAAAGACCAGATGGAGCAACATCTCATCGCCAAAGGACGGCGCCATCTTACTCCAGTGTGAGCTCAAAAATATATCAAAGCAATGTCATTACGGCACAGCGAAGGGGCAACAGTTGATGTCATCAGCCACCAAGTGATGTTCTGCTATGTGACCTGAAAAGCATCTGCCCCTGAACCAAGAAGGTATTCTCTCGGCCAAAGAAAATGAAAGTTCAGTGAACCTCAAAGACGACAGAGAAACCTGCCTGTTCCCTTCATCTGCTTTATTCCAGCAAACTAAAACAACACAAAGAGGACTTCCAGAGAGGGCTCCCTGCCCACATGCTGGAGACTAGTGCTTGAAATCAGCCCTGGGTGATCATCTAATCCCAAAGCCAAAAACTATAATCCCTCTACTCTCACAAAGTGCAGGTCCATCAAAGCCCCGAACAAATCTGGAAGAACAATTTCAGAGAATCCTTGGAGATGGTATTCTCAGCTGCTGAGACGATATGAGCCTGGAGGTTTCACCAGACCAGGTTTAGACGGGATGAAAGAAAAGAGAAGGTTTAATACGCCGTCTAAAACTTCCTCAATCAAGAAATGGGTCCATTTAAAAAACAATTATAACTCTAATTACATTTTTTATTGGAAAAAAACAGAATATGTTTCAGAAACGGTCATTTAATTTGCCCACCAGAGAACAGTCTGATTTTCTTTGTGCGGGGTTTATTCCCAAGGTGTTAACACCTGCAGCAACGTGCCGCTGCCTGTAGAGGGCAGAACTGAGAAAACACAACTCCAAAATGATCATCATTCGTATCCACCGGATGCAGAAAAGGAGTCAATGACACTGTAAATCATGTTTACAGTGTCATTGTAAACATGAGTTTACAATGACACTGGTGCTGGACCAGTGTCATTGTAAAAATAATATCCTCAGCTTTCCGCCTTTTCTTATCGAGAGGGAAATATAAACCACTGAGTTGGATCATTTTATGCGTTTTCTCACCAACTGCGTGGCATTTAGAACGGCTGTCTGGCTGAAGTGACTCATCATATCCATTTGTTTGTTCATCAAACTAATGGATATGATGCCAGGCCGTGTGCTAATTACATCGTCTTAGGCCATTAGCTTTGTTTTAATGATGACAAATATACAATGTTCATAATTGGATTGTTATAGAGACGAACCATCGGACATTTCCTTTTATCTTATTTATTTTTTCAGTCCCTCCGGCTTCATTTATAGACTTCAGCATCTTAATCATCTGATTCAACCTGCAATAAACCAATGCATTATATAAATTCCTGTATAAATGTTGCTGAGTGCAAGAGTTTTTCATTGTGGAACGTCAGATTATTAGAAGAACCATCTTGATTAACCTCATTTTTGTAGTTTTTAGTGTCTTTGTTTGGCTTTTTTTTTAATTCTAGACACACCTACTGTAAACGCATCCTACAGGTGAGTTCTCAACATTATCCTCCTCTCTGGTTCAGATAAAACAGACAACGGAGACGTGTACCAGAGGAGGAGGGGACCTCAGTCGGCCGTCTCAGGTGGACAGGAAACAGGAAGTAAACAGCAGGAAGAGGTCGGGCAGACAGGAAGCAGCTGGCGACGGATCGTTCTCCTCATCCTCGCCATCACCATCCACAACATCCCAGGTGAGAAGGAGCCTCGGGGCTTCAAATGTGCAACAAATGTGGGTATTTATGATATTTGCTCTTCTTCTATATGAGGATTTAATGTGGAAATAAAGTATGCCTCGTCACCAGAGCGTTGACCTTTTGATAATTATTGATTCCACACACCTCGCGATTAATGAGAAGATGCAGTTTGAACGATTTTTCCATCTTTTCCACTCGACTGATGGGGCGACAGCGGCAGCATTTCCACAGTGTGGAGCAGGAAGTGTGGATAACGGGCGAATCAGGGCCCACGTTGAGTGTAGGAGGAGAGTAGATGGTGTTTTTAGATCTGGGTAGTGTCTCCGGTCCAAGAAGGTCTGATACGCTGCAGCCAGCCATGTGTTTGTCTGTGATGGAGAACAAACTCCCCATTAAGAGCTGCATTACCAATTAGGTTTCCAGGGAAACGTATTTCCTCCTTGTGACTGTCTGATTATATATTACACTATTAGATTGGTAATAGTGTGATTTCCTCTGTCACTGTGAGGTTGGATGGTTTTCAGAGTGTGTTCTCTCTCCTCCTCCTCCTACTGAGACATCTGATGGATCTGGACACAGACTTCCACACAAACCATCTGAAAGTTGTTTGATGTATTCTGATGTTGCTTCATGTGTGTGTATGAACATATAAATGCAGTTATTTATATATAGATTTGTATGCACTTATTTCTTGTTTGTTTCAGATAAAATGTCTGATGGTTATGTTGGCGTCCTCGCCTGAACCTGAGCGTTCACGCCACCTTTTCTAAATTGAGTGTGATGGGCCGGCCGTCATGCCTCTTCAATCATCTCCGGTCCGAGTGGACCAGGTCGGTCTCGGCTGGGAGGTTTAGTCTGAGAGGACGCTGCTATACTGTAGGACTCTGTGTTACTGCAGCACTCAAGCTGTCCATCAATGATAACGGGACTGTCACTCACATCCTGCTGTGAAAGCCTGTTAACCCGCTACACAGCTTTCCCACATCCTCTGTCTCTCTACATGTGTGACCGTCATATATATGATGTATAATAACCTCAGTAGATGTGTGACAGTCATATATATGATGTATAATAACCTCAGTAGATGTGTGACAGTCATATATATGATGTATAATAACCTCAGTAGTCGTATATGACATGCATATGAATTCCTGGAGTTACCCATGGAGGGGAGACAGACGTAGCGGAGGTTTGGTGGTGGTCCATCACACTCAGCAGCAGATTGATGGCGGCGTTTTCTCCCCGCCATTAGTGCTGATAGTGTGATGGATGGAGAGCAAGGTGGCTGACAAGTTAGTCTACGAAATATTAATCGCATGATATTATGATGATGACGTGTCAGAGGGACACCAAGGATGGACTGGACTCGAGGCGTTTACTTGAAGGGATCAATAGCTCATATGTTTTTTAAATAAAATGTATTTGCTGTAAATAGTGGTAATCACAGTCATTAAAGATAAAGTGTCATAGAACCTAAGTGATGGTGTGAGGTTGAGATTGTCATTTTAAAAATATCATCAGTTGTTTCACATCGAATTACATGAACAATGAGTTGATTTCTCAACAGAAAATGTCTATTAATTAGTAATTAGCCTTCTGAAACTAATGATTGGGAAAGAATCAGACTTCTTTTTGGATACCAAAAGAGTCGCCTCCTGATGGCCAGTAGAAAGAATGCAAGTTTAAGGCACTTCTGCTTTGGCTTCACTTTTCAGACCCGGAGGTTGCCGCTTGGCAATATGCAAAATCATTAAGAGCTGAGTGAATATAACAGAAGCTTTACTATGAAACTTGAGGCAGAATCACTTTGAGTGTAATACGTTTGTTTCATCCGATTTCTTCAGATGTTGTTATTTGTTGTCGTCCTGGTTTTCCTTAAGTGATTTTTTATCCTCCAGATGATTCGTACATTTTGAAAAGACACCGTTCTCCCCCTCTACTGGAGGATGAAAAAGTAACCGCATAAAGAGTGATGAGAGGATACTTTGATGTGCTTAGGAGAAACATCAAACATCAAACCAGATAAAAAGAAGGAGAGTGAGCTGGGGGAGGAGGAGACGCAGTAATGGCCGGCTCGGTGGAAGGATTGGAGACGAGATTAAAGGAGAGTGGGATGGAAGCTGTGACAATAGGCTGTCATCAGCAAATCATCAGACCCGCTTTAAAAAGCACACGACATTGAGTTGAGAGGATCACACGAGTGTAGAAACATCATACTATCAGAGAGAGAGTCGCCCTCTGGTGGCTTCTAGAACGAATGTAGGTTTAAGGCACTTCTGCATTGGCTTCACTTTTCACGTGCGTGCTGGTTGAACTCTACTACCTAATCCTTGTGTAGCTGCCCCACCACCTCCGTCATACCATCGGCTCGGCCAGGAAAAGACTTACAATCCATGACGCGCCCCTTTAACTGCCATGAGATGCCAGCAAAACGCTAAAAACACGAGTCTCTGGAGTGAAAGCTGACAGATGGGGGGCCGTTCAGTGCTCCTGGACCGGTCCCTGGACTCAAAAACACAAAAATATCCAGCTCACTGGACTCCTAAAACCCTTGCAAAACCCTTCCAACCCCCCCGGCTCAGACTCTCACAGGTCATGTATAATTCAAAACCAGCTGGAGGATTTCCAGTGACTTTCTACTGAGTGGCTCGATGTACGGCTGTAATGGGCCGTTGGAAAGTTGATTAGTGCCGGTGTGAGAAGGGCCCTTAATGCACGGGCTTACCTGGGCTTCAGCCAGGGGCCTCGACCAATCAGGGGCCTCTTTAGAATAATAAACAACAATAGTGACCAAGTGCTATTAAGGTGCCCCTGGGTGAGTTATTAGAGGTAATGACAGGCGTTAGATGGGGATGATGAAGTGGCCTCTGGGCTACAGGACCATCAGGAAAGTCTCTTCTCTTTCATCTCTTTTTGCATCTTCTATCTTCCTCTAGACCTTTTTCACCTCTCGTTCTTGGTTTAAGGCAGTAAAGCTCGATGTCGTCTGTGAATACTGCAGGAAGAGAAATGATGGATAAAAAGGAAGAATACGCAGGAATGGAAAGAAGTTGTCTTCAGATAAATAGCAGGAAATATTGCATGTGGAGAAGCCCGTAGTGGGCGGGGCCAGTATAACCAGTATAACCACTGAGGCAGGGTTATTAAGCAGTAGAATAGAAATAGTTTGACTGTTTGGAGAAACAGCTTCATTTTCAGGTGATTATCACTCAGAAAAAGGCATATTTTAGCTTCGTCATAACCTGCATGTGAAGTGGACATGATACCACGATGCTCTGCCCACACACACACACACACACACACACACATACACACACACACGCACACACTCAGATACATCAACTGTGACCTTTTCACTTTCCGTTTGAATGGTGAGTAGTTTAAGTATCCATGACGGGCTTTTTGAAATGAGGTAGATGGGACATCAGGGGAGGCGGATGCTGCTCAGAGAGGAAACACGCTCTGTTCTGTGGGGACATGAAGGTTTCATTGTAGGGTTTTATTCTGCATTCTCTCTGAATACCACTTTCCACTTAAATCGAGTGCTCTAAATAAGTAACTTACAGTGGGTTGTGTGTTGTATCTGCAGAGGGTTTGGCTGTGGGGGTTGGGTTTGGAGCCATCGGAAAGACGTCATCTGCTACTTTTGAAAGCGCGAGGTAAGAAAAAACAAGATTACACACTTTTTATTGTACTTTTTTTGGAAAACAACACACCTCCCGTATAGCATCACACACTGTTTAAGTTTGGGTAAATAAAGGTAATATGGTTGGGATTAGGTAAGTGGGACATCTAGTGGTTACGTTATGGTACTGCATGTGTGTTGGACCGTTTGGAGGTTGAACATAAACCAGAGCTGAAGCTTGTCTGAATTTGTTTTGTGGTTATTTGGTCATAAAGCTAACATGTCAACCTGATAATAGTGCTAGATGAAACATTAAAGGTCACCAGTGTCACCGGGACTCATCCTCTGGTCACCATGGATCACCAACATCATGGCAATCCATCCTATAGTGGATATACTGTAGATGGTTTAGTTCCAAGTTTGAAGGTTCAGATGGCTGGACGGATGGTGCTGTGTGCTGCTGACATCTAGTGGTTACAGGGTGGTACTGTATGTATGTATCGGTCCCACCACTGGTCTGTAACAGGTCTGTAGCCTCAGAAGATTTTAAAGAAAGATATGGACTTTTTATTATTTATTTGTATTATTATTTGTCTCCTCAGAAATTTGGCCATCGGTATTGGCATCCAGAATTTCCCAGAAGGCCTTGCGGTGAGCCTGCCGCTCCGGGGTTCAGGCGTCTCAACATGGAGAGCTTTCTGGTAAGAGCGTCTCAACATCAAGTCTTCACGGGGGTTTCTGGTCTGAGATCAGTTTAATATATATTTGTTTCCCGGCAGGTACGGCCAGCTCAGCGGCATGGTGGAGCCCGTCGCCGGGCTGCTCGGAGCCTTCGCCGTCGTCCTGGCAGAACCTCTGCTGCCGTACGCGCTGGCCTTCGCCGCCGGCGCCATGGTGTACGTGGTGGTGGATGACATCATCCCCGAGGCTCAAGTCAGGTGAGAAGGTCAAAGCATGGGATTTAAGTGGATTTAAATGAATACATTTAGATTTTTACTTCAAACATGTCAACATGAATACAAAAAAAAAATTCCTATCAGATATATATTATAGTTTATTGCATATTCATTTAATTTAATAAAAAAATTAAAAAGTATTAAGATATATTAGTATGCAAACTATAAATTCATTCAGAATTAAAAAATAAATAATGAATAATAAGTAAATAAACTAGAGTGTAAATATACGGGTGGGTGGCCATGTTTAAGTCTTTAATAGCTCACTAATCTCCCGTCTCTTCTTGGCTCCTACTCGGCGTTGCCAGTGGCAACGGGAAGCTGGCGTCCTGGACCTCCATCCTGGGCTTCGTGGTGATGATGTCACTGGACGTGGGGCTGGGCTGAGGTCGCCGTGACGACTGTCAACAGAACACTCGATGGCCAAAATTGTCATGGCTGTGCTGCTGACCTCACTTTTTAAAAAAGGGGACCAAATGACGTGTTTTATTCTGAAACGCGTTTCTTTGAATTGTTGCTACTTGAAATTCCACAGCGACAGAAACTCGGAGCCATTTTGTAAAAAAACGAGTTAGGATGAACTTTGATGTTTTCTATTACAGCAGCTGGCAGGTTGGGTGTCGTTTTTACAAATGGCTAATTTAGGAATGAATTTCTGGCTCGTGAATATTTTCCAGAGCTTGTGAATGTTTTGTCTGATTGTTTGACTCCTTTTAATTTCTTTTCAACATTCTCTCATGGATGTTATTTCTTCGTTTACGTCTTCCAGTTTTTGTATTTCCTCACTAACGGGCGATACTTGAAGTCTGGTGTTTGCTTCGGTAATTTATTTGTATTTGATTATTTTCCTAACTTGCTTATTCAGTGCCTTCTTCTTCTTTTTAAAGGGCAATCTACTGCCACCTGCAGGCCAGTCTGAAGAATCACATTGTTGTGTATACTGAAGTTAACACTGAATAACATGAAGTATCTGTAGAATTAAACAACCAAGTGACCCTACGAATATGTGGTTTTATCTTTGAATCTTGCTTTTTTTGTCTCTGATGATGCATAGAACCATAATATAGAGATATGCATGGCTGTATTTGTAGTTGTTTACGAGGGGTTAACTTAAAAGAATGAAGTATTTATTAACAATCAGCTGATTCATCTGACTGAGGCTTCCAGAGGGTTATGCATGCTGACCCTGATTCCTCTTAAAGAACTCACTTGTGATGAACATGTGATCAAGAACTCCAAGAAAGCTGCCGGGTAATAATAATAAATCATAGGTACGCACACCACGTATCCACACACATTTAATGTTTTTAACAGACACATGAATAAGACATAATTTAAAATAAAAGCTGATTGGTCGTCGTATTTACACGCCGTGCCCGCCGGCTCGCTCGGCTACAGAACGGCGATGGGGACGAGCTTGTGTTGCAGGAAGTCGGTGAGACTGGTTGGCATGTCCAGCTGGCCGATGCAGTGGATCCTGTTGATCTTTTTGAGGTATCTTCGGACAGCGAGTCGGCACTGTGATGTCAAGGCCTTTGGATTTCCTGGAGGAGACGGGAAATGGTTATAAAAATGACTCTTATTGCTTCCTGCAGATATGAAAATATTCTTAAAAACATTTGATAATGTGAAAATAAAAAAGGATTAATGCTTCTTAAGTGAATTTTAATATTTGATACTTAAAAAGACTGCCTGTACTTCAGTAATTACTTAGAGACGGCCTGTACTTCGGTACGTACTTAAAGACTGCCTGTACTTCAGTAAGTATTCAAAGACTGCCTGTACTGCTGTAAGTATTCAAAGACTGCCTGTACTTGGGTAAGTATTCAAAGACTGCCTGTACTTGGGTAAGTACTTAAAAGATGGCCTGTACTTGGGTAAGTACTTAAAAGATGGCCTGTACTTGGGTAAGTACTTAAAGACTGCCTGTACTTGGGTACGTACTTAAAGACTGCCTGTACTTGGGTACGTACTTAAAGACTGCCTGTACTTCGGTACGTACTTAAAGACTGCCTGTACTTGGGTAAGTACTTAAAGACTGCCTGTACTTGGGTAAGTACTTAAAGACTGCCTGTACTTGGGTACGTACTTAAAGACTGCCTGTACTTGGGTAAGTACTTAAAGACTGCCTGTACTTGGGTAAGTACTTAAAGATTGCCTGTACTTGGGTAAGTACTTAAAGATTGCCTGTACTTGGGTAAGTATTTAAAGACTGCCTGTACTTGGGTAAGTATTTAAAGACTGCCTGTACTTGGGTAAGTATTCAAAGACTGCCTGTACTTGGGTAAGTACTTAAAGATTGCCTGTACTTGGGTAAGTATTTAAAGACTGCCTGTACTTGGGTAAGTATTTAAAGACTGCCTGTACTTGGGTAAGTATTTAAAGACTGCCTGTACTTGGGTAAGTATTTAAAGACTGCCTGTACTTGGGCAAGTATTTAAAGACTGCCTGTACTTGGGCAAGTATTTAAAGACTGCCTGTACTTGGGCAAGTATTTAAAGACTGCCTGTACTTGGGCAAGTATTTAAAGACTGCCTGTACTTGGGCAAGTATTTAAAGACTGCCTGTACTTGGGCAAGTACTTAAAGACTGCCTGTACTTGGGTAAGTACTTAAAGACTGCCTGTACTTGGGTAAGTACTTAAAGATTGCCTGTACTTGGGTAAGTATTTAAAGACTGCCTGTACTTGGGTAAGTATTTAAAGACTGCCTGTACTTGGGTAAGTATTCAAAGACTGCCTGTACTTGGGTAAGTACTTAAAGATTGCCTGTACTTGGGTAAGTATTTAAAGACTGCCTGTACTTGGGTAAGTATTTAAAGACTGCCTGTACTTGGGCAAGTATTTAAAGACTGCCTGTACTTGGGCAAGTATTTAAAGACTGCCTGTACTTGGGCAAGTATTTAAAGACTGCCTGTACTTGGGCAAGTATTTAAAGACTGCCTGTACTTGGGCAAGTATTTAAAGACTGCCTGTACTTGGGTAAGTACTTAAAGACGGCTTGTACTTCTGTAAGTACTTAAAGACTGCCTGTACTTGGGTAAGTATTTAAAGACGGCCTGTACTTGGGTAAGTATTTAAAGACTGCCTGTACTTGGGTAAGTATTTACTTGTACTTCCATCCTTCTCAAAGCAGATCTCATTTCCAGAGCTGGAGACCTGTCATGCAACGTGTTGTGCTACCTCTCTCCTGCAGAAGCAGCTCCACCGCCTCGTTCTGCTTCGTGGACTTCTCGATGATCAGCGTAGGGAGGTAGACGTTCGCACCGAAGTCGATCAGAAGCTGGATGTACTCCACGCCGCAGCCGTGTCGGAGGCACATCTCCAGCACCGTTTTGGGCTGCTTGATGGAGCTCAGCAGCTTGGCGTCCGTGCAGTTGTAATCCGGGTCGGCCCCGTAGAGGAGCAGCAGTTTGAAGCACTCCATGTGTCCGTAAACGGCGGCCAGGTACAGCGGCCCGCTGGACACCCGGGCGCTGGAGGTCCACAGCAGGACTTTGGAGCGGGAGTTCACCTCGGCGCCGCGTTTCAGCAACTCCTTCAGTATCTCCACGTCGCCCTCCCGGGCCGCGTTGAGCACCGGGGAGCAGTTGTTGGCCGGGTTCCCGTTGGGGTTGGCACCGGCTCGGAGGAGCGCTAAGACACAGTCCAGGTATTTCCCGCGGACGGCTCCGAAGAGGGGCGTCTGAGCCTTGACATCCACGCAGTCCACCAGGGCCCCGTGGCCTAGCAGGACCTGCAGACAGCTGAGGTGGCCTTTGGAGACGGCGGCGTGCAGCGGCGTGCCCGCGATGCCCCAGCCGCCTCGGCAGTTGATGACCTTTTTGTAGACTTCTTGGCAAAGCATCTCATCAAGGAGTCTGTCATTGTTTTGTAACACCGCCTGTCTGAGCTGGGAAATTTCAAAACTGCTTTCTTCTTCTGCAGAGGTCTTTAGATGGAGCATAGAACCTGCTGGAAAAAACACAAACAAGCTAAATTAATAGACGCCCAAATGTATATTCAGTAAAAGGTCAACTAGCAGAGGAGTCGCCCCCTGCTGGCTATAAGAAAGAAGTTTAAGGCATATGCGTTGGCTTCACTTCAGATCTGGAGTATGACAAATTAAAAAAAATAAAAAACGTTTACCAGCTGTAACATCCGTCATTCAACAACCTGTGTGCTTATAATCCTGCATCACCTCCATAGCAACCCACTACAACAACACTCCATTCAAAAAAGTGCACATTCACGTTTAATGGTTTCTAGAATAAAACAATCATCAATCAGTCACGACTTTTTCTCCTTTTATGAACACGTTATGTTCCGGAAAATTCGGCTTTAAAATAATCAATGAAAAATTACAGAATTAAGTCATTTACAAATTTTACTCCTAACACGGTTCGTGAAATAAAAAATATGAGTTGATACAACGTAAAACTGCGACTTGGTGTGACGTCGCTCAGTAAACAGAGGAGCTCCTGTATTTACTGACCATTCAGAGCAACGTTAACGTCACGTATTATATGCTAATACGCGCCCCCCACCATCGCTAGTATTATTCAGCTAAAACCGCCATCGATAAACCCTGTTCGATAATCACAATGCACATCTCGCGATAAGAGTTTCACGTCTCGTTGCTTTTAAATGAGTTGTGGCGACAAGAAGAAGCTGTTATCATGTTTATATTCTTCGTTTCATATTAGCCTACCTTAGATGTGTCCCCATCCACTGCCTTCTTCTTCTTCTTCCTGTTTTTTTCCTTCAGCTTCCTCCTCTTCTTCTTCTTCTTCTGCGGATCACATTCACTTTACTGTCGCAGTGCTTCCCCCTCGCGTTTCACTGCTGTAATGACAACGAGGAGCGTGTGGAGCCCCAGGAACAACTTCTACATATTGTTTAACTATATCATTAAAATACATTATAAAACTAATAATTTGATGAATGAAGCCGCAAAGTGTTCAATATTATACATTAAATAAACATTAAATAATCACATGCATAAATTCAGAAAAATACAAAAATATATAAAGTCACTATTTTATGAACCATTTTATTGGAGTTATTGTTTTAATTACATCAATTGAAATGCTCTTTCTTTAATTAATGTGTGTTTTTATTTAATAATGTCATATTTCATTTCACATCTGATTTATTCCCCCGGATACCCTATGAACAAGCGACACCTTTTCAAATAAAATAAAAATGTAATTTACTCCATTTACTCCAACTAAACTCTTTCGTCATGAATATAGGCAGCAAAAATTATTATAATGATAAGGTCAGTATTCCAATTTTTTCACAATTCACGAATTGTTGGTTTATTTTATTGATATTAATGATTTTTTTTACCGAGTTACTTAACTTTTAATATGTATTTAATGTTAACACTTTTGTTGAAGTCAGACTAAATGCGTAAACCCAACTAGATTAAATACTGTCAATACAATTTAAAAACTTGTCAAAACTTTTAGTACAGAGTTAAATACTTCCACTATTAAAATGAGCTCTATTCAGTGTAAGCAGAATAATCTGTTGCTCCTGTTGAGGGGAAAGTTTCCTCACGAAGAGAAATACAATCGTAACCATGGTGACGGACTGACAATACTCAGCTATGGTCGCCTTATCACAGCCTTCAGCTTTATCTCTCCCTCTCTAGGCAACCCCGATGGCATCCATTCTTTTAAAACTCTGTCTATGTCTTTTTTTCCTGCGTGTGCGTCACACAGATCCTTTGTTTGCTTCGTGACGAGCTCTCGGAGTTTTAGTTGCTCAGACAAGAGACCGAGAGGCACAATGCAGGAGGGAGGGAAACTTCCTAACCAAAAAACATCCCGGTTTACTCTGTATTCCTAAAAACACATATGAAGCACACACGACAACATTTGTACTCAAACAACACTGAGACTTGGAGCTGCAGCCTGACTGAGGCTGCTTCTATTGAGCAGGGTTTTACTACATGGTAATGAGCCTCCTCTGTCCACTCTGCTTCTCTGGCTGTTGCTGAGAGACAAAGTAGAAGTCACCCATGCACTTTAACACAACGACACCACCATAACTCATGTGTTTGCAGGGCGAGGGGGGGTTAGTGGAGGGAGGTGAGACTTTCAACTGGTTCCAGAGCTCCGAGGATGATGAGGCGAGAGCAGGGATTTCCTCACCTCTCCTCCTGTGGTTGATGAGATGTTTTTAGATTCTCCTTCAGGAGGATGTGATGCTGAAGATGAAAGCTGCTCGTGAGAAGCTGTGGATCCTTTGTGTGGTTTTTATCTCTGCAGCAGCTGCAGGTGAGAAGAAGCTTCATGTTGAATTAAGGCTAGAAATAAGAATGTGACTTCTTCTGGTTTGTTCTTTGGTTTTCTCACAGCGGTCAGGTATGATGGTTTCTTTCTTTCTTTCTTTCTTTCTTTCTTTCTTCCTTTCTTCCTTTCTTCCTTCCTTCCTTTCTTTCTTTCTTTCTTTCTTTCTTTCTTTCTTCCTTTCTTCCTTTCTTCCTTCCTTCCTTTCTTTCTTTCTTTCTTTCTTGCTTTCTTTCTTTCTTTCTTCCTTTCTTCCTTTCTTCCTTCCTTCCTTTCTTTCTTTCTTTCTTTCTTGCTTTCTTTCTTTCTTCCTTCCTTCCTTTCTTCCTTCCTTTCTTTCTTGCTTTCTTTCTTTCTTCCTTCCTTCCTTTCTTCCTTTCTTTCTTTCTTTCTTTCTTTCTTTCTTGCTTTCTTTCTTTCTTTCTTCCTTCCTTCCTTCCTTCCACGACCCTTTAAAATGTAAACCTCTGGCATTTTTCATTTTACACATATAATACTTCTCACTTAAAAACGTGTGGTCTTTGGTTGTCCAGGTGTTTCAACAGACAAGCAGGTGTCTGTAGTAGTATTAGTAGTATTATCTGTAGTAGTATTAGTAGTATTATCTGTAGTAGTATTAGTAGTACAATCTATAGTAGTATTATACTGATATGTTCAGCTTGACTTTCCTGATTAGATCAACACAAATATCAACATTTAATTACAGACATAAATGGAGATCCTGGCATTTGATTCGATCCCAGTGTGGGATCCTTTGACCCGTGTGTTCGTCTCCTTCCAGAGGAATCTCCTTGTCCAACAGGTGGTCGGATCCACCTGACCAGCCGGCGATGCTATTGGCTCTCGGAGACGACGTCATCGTGGCCTGAAGCCCAGGATTCCTGCAGAGAGACTCGGGGAGGAGATCTGGCGTCTGCTGGAAGCCTGGAGTTGCAGAACTTCATCCATTCCTCATTTCTAGTGTGAGTAAAAAAAAATCTGTCTCCTGTTATGTGTCTTTATGTAGTTGTTGAAGTATCCTTTCACTCTGTTCTGGTTTAGGAAAACCACCGTGTGGGTATGGATGAAGGGACGAGGAGGGTCCGAGGAGGTTGTGGAGCCAGTTAGTCCTGCGTGGTGGACCGGAGTCAGTGAGGGTCAGGGGGGGTGCACCCAGGTGGCCTTGGGGTCACGGGGACGATGGAGGACGGCTCAGTGTTCTGGACGAAACCTCTTCCTCTGTGAAAACGACGTCACTGGTAAGACTTGGATTTAACACCAGACACCGTTCCATATTTAGTTCTATCCTCATCTATGATTTTATTTTTCTTCCTGCAGAGTCTTTACCGTCTGTGGACACTTATGTGACCGGAGCGCTTCTCATGAGCGGCGTCTATGCTCAGACCCAGAGGCACATTTTTCCCAACGTTCCAGACGTCGGACAGGTCGCCGTGGAGGTCAGTGAACGGGTTAAACTCGGGTTAAACGTTGGTTAAACTCTGGTTAAACGTTGGTTAAACTCTGGTTAAACTAGGGTTAAACTAGGGTTAAACTCTGGTTTAACTAGGGTTAAACTCTGGTTAAACTCTGGTTAAACGTTGGTTAAACTCTGGTTAAACTCTGGTTAAACTAGGGTTAAACTAGGGTTAAACTCTGGTTTAACTAGGGTTAAACTCTGGTTAAACTCTGGTTAAACTCTGGTTAAACTAGGGTTACAGAGGGATCGCAAGATGAACCTGAAGGCAACGAAGGAGATGCGAGATGGTGAGATGTTTTTTTTGCTTTGTTGCTCCTTTGACTCCTGCAGATGCAGCTGTTCCCGGGGATGTGGTTCAGTCATGCAGGTCGCTTGGTATCAGTGGAGCTGGTGGTCCAGCCCAGCCCCGTTTCCTCTCTGGCACGGGTCCAGATACTCCGACCCTACTGCAACCCCAACCACCACCTGGTCCCTCCAGGTAGAGTAGTTGCTGTGACGGGAGCTCCTGCTAGTTCCATACCGTGAGGTAATGACCTCCTTCTTTGCTCCTCAGGTTGCAGCTCACTCCTTAATCCCTTCAGCTGCTGCTCGGCGGTCCCGCTGTGTAACACCACAGGGGGCTGCAGCCTGGGCCAGTACTGGTGCCACCTGCTGGAGGCCTGCGTGCCCACCACCAGCCCCTGCAGTCCCTACGACTCTGCGACAGAGGCCCGCGGCTTTGCTTTACCGCCCAGATACCTTGCAATACCCCCCTTCTACCACCTGGTGGCAGACGTGCCTCTGAGAATCAACCCTAGCCCTCAACTAACAACTCTAAGCGTGAGTTGACCTGCAGCAAGTATCGAATCATGTATGCAAAATATAGTAAAAGTACGTATTTTCCTTTCTTTCTTTTTTCTGCAACAGCTGCTTCTTGGAGATCGAGCCATCGCGGTGTACCCCGATGATATCGTGGTGGTGCAACACACTCGGGACCCCGGTTCCTTCCTACGGTGCCTGAGCGGCGATGCCTCTGGAAACTCCCCCTGGCGACAGAGCTACATGTCCCTGAGGAGGGCGGAGTGGGGGGGCTGGTGGGAGGGCGGCCTCACCTCCCTCCCCTCAGGAGGCCGGTGGGTGGACGGGGTGGCGTGCGATCTGAGGATGCTGTATGTGGACGACCTTCACGGAGGTACGGAGCACGATGGTAGCTTCACCCACAGAGAGGCAACCACGGCCCCGGATACATGGCCCCTGATGACCGGTTCTTCTCCTGGCCAGGAAGCGGTGACGGGGCTCAGGGTCGAGCCACGTGGATGCTACAGGATGCTCGTAGATACTCCGCAGGTCAGAACCTAGCATCTCTAGAGATTGACGGCTAGATTGCCGCCTCCAAAATATCTAAAAAACTATTAGACCAATTGTCATTAAAAATTGGGGGGCAGACATTCATGGTCCTTAGACGATAAATCCTAATGATTTTTTAAATACCTGGATTTTTCACTGATTGGCATCAGGAGGTTCAAATGTACTGCTAATCATGTGAAATATATCCAAGGTCTTCTCGGTAGATTGGCAAAACATTTGGTACTTAGATTCATGGTTCCCTGATGATGCATCCTCGATGATTTTGGTGATTTTTCAACTCTTTCTCAAGTGAAACACTAGAGGTCTTCATTTGTGTTTTTCAATGAAATGTCTCAATTACTATTGGATGGACTTCTGTGAATCTGTCTAACATTCTTAAAATCTTTTTTTTTTACATTGTAGTCCTTTACAGCCAAAGTGGGGACGGGTACCTCAGTGAAATTCACATGGGTGGTTGACAACCTGGAGAAGTTTGCCCATGAAGGAGAATCCTACAGTGTAGTGTTTAAGAAACCTGCTGAGTATAAGCTCAGGGTACGATCATTTAGTTTGTATTTCCTGAGATCTATTCATTTTTTGATAAATTACATTCAGAGCTCTTTTTTCCAGTAAAGTAACCTGTTATCTTCCTTCTAGGTCACAGCTTCCAACCATGTGAGCTCCCAGAGCCAGCAAATCCTCCTGACTGCTGATGAAATGACCCGACTGGCCGAGCCAGAGTTCCTGTTAGTTCGGGAGGTGGTAGCTGTCGATGCTGCTCACCTCTACACCCTCAGGGTCAAAGTGGACATCTCCCTGCCGGTCACCTTCAGGTGAGGCTTTGCATATTTCATAACCCTCAGATACCTCTTGACAAATACATGTACTTGTAAAGTTATGTTTTGTCTGGTTATCCTAAATGTGGTTATTTGTCACATAGATGGGATTTTGGGGATGGAAGTAGCGAGGTGATCCACACACAGTCTGCACCATGTCGGACCATGGAAGGGCTTATGGAGAGAGAAGTGTATGTCCAGGACTCGATCAGTTATACCTATCTCATCCCAGGTAAACACACACACAAAATTACTAACTGAGTCAGTATACGGACCGAAGTAAAGTGCTACTAAAGCTAAAGCTGCACTTCCTGCTTCTTTTTTCTATGCAGATGACTTCATACTTTACGTCCAAGTCTCCAACCAATATGACAATGCCGATGCTTCCACAAAGATCAGCGTTCGCCCTCAAATAAATCACCTCCTGGTTTCCTCTTCCCTCCCTGTGGCCCTCGTCAGTCAGACCGTCCTTCTGGAAGCCTCCGCAGAACCCTCCGCCTACGCCGTCGTCTACACGTGGGACTTCGGAGACGCATCCAAATCTGTCCACGGCGTCCACCGTAACGTCAGCCATACTTTTGCATCTGCAGGACTTTATAATGTCACGGTGTGTGCCAACAACACTCTCACAGTCCTGACCGCCTGGATCACGGTGGAAGTTCTGGAGAAAATTTCTGGATTAAAGGTCAGCTGCAACGGACCGAGTGAACTGGGCTCGGCTACAGATTTCAGAGCTACAGTGGCCACCGGTACCGGTCTCATATGGGATTTTGATTTTGGAGATGGATCCCTTCAGGGAAACCTTTCAGATAGTTCCATCTCCCATATCTATGAATTGCCAGGGAACTATACAGTAGACGTGACAGCCTTGAATGCTGTCAGTCAGTCTCGTCAGTCTGTCAGTGTGGAGGTCTACAGGTTGGCTGTTGGTGGAGTTCTCCCTACTGAATGTATCGTGATGGGAAGAGACACTCAGCTTACTGCTCTGGTGAATGGGAACATATCCATTCTGACTTTCCATTGGCTGTTCGGAGACGGGTCACCTCCGTTTGTAGCGAGAGGAGAGCCGACAGCCCTGAATGCATTTCAACTCCAAGGCATTCATCACATTAGCCTGACTGTGTTTAGTTCTGTTTCACAGGCATCGTTTAATGTGAGTATCTGTGTCGAAGCGCCAATAACCAACATGGCGGTGCAGCCGTCACAGGAAGTAGTGGCAGTAGGAGAAGAGGTATGCTTCAAGGTGTTAGTGGCCCCTGAGATAATGAGAAGGTTACCGATTCAAGTGGTTTAGCAGCCCCTCTAGTCTTGTTGCCATGACAGGAAACCCTCAAAAGTGTTTCATCTTTGAGGAAGAAGGCGTTGAAGAAGTTTCCGTATCGGCAAGTAACCAAGTCAGCAACAGAACAGCCGGAGTTAGCATCACCGTTCAAAAGCCTGTAGGTAAGCTGTCAATAGAGCTCGATAGTCAAAGCAACACGCTGACAGTCAACGCATTGGCGTTATTTTGGGTTGCCAGTTGCACCGGCAGCAACGTGTCAGTGCTGTGGGACTTTGGAGACGGATCTCCTTCGGAGCAGAAGCAAAATGCGTCACACGTCTTTACCTCGACGGGTCAGTTCACAGTCAACGCCACGGCATTCAACGCAGTCAGTCGCCGTTCTGTGACCCTTAAAGTCAACGTTTTACTTCCTATTTCAGAGCTTTCGCTTCACCCCGACCGGACCTTTGCTGTAGTAGGAGAGGAGACTCTAATCTCAGCAATCAGCGTTGCTATCAGTAGCACGAACTACTACTGGACTGTTGACGGTGTCACCTCAACCAAACAGGGGACTTATCAGTTTAGATTTACTTTCCTGAAACCAGGAGTTCATCAGGTGAGAGTTATAGCTCAGAACTTGGTGAGTAGAAAGGAAGCAGCTATTTTAATTGAGGTCTTTGAAAGAATAGAGGGTCTTCAGATCGAATGTCAGAGCCTGACAAACATGAAATACGTGCCGACCAAAGAGGAACTGCTGTTTGTTGCTTCAGTCACAAAGGGGTCCAGCGTCACTTATCATTGGCTGGCAACACAGACTGGACTAAACGGACAAATCACTGGTGATGGAGAGCGGTTTCATATGTTCGCTGGAACTCCTGGTGGGATTTCGGTTCAGCTAAGAGGTTCAAACAAGGTGGGAGAAGCCACATACGTTGTTTCTTTGGAGGCGGTTCAGCTTGTAACAGGTGCACGCTTCACAACACAATCAAACACTGTGGCGTTAGGGAAGTCAGTGAATATCTCCGTATCCGTGGTTACTGGGTCAGATCTACAGTACCTTTGGTACATGAACTCTGATCGTTCACCCCTGAAGACACAAGTGCCTTTTCTTCTCCACACTTTTACAAGTGTTGGTCATTGTCTCATTAGAGTTTCAGTCCAAAATGTCCTCAGCCACAGCGATGTTGCCGAAGAGTTTAATGTGCAAGAGGAGGTCCAAGAGGTGGACTTTGACATTGAAGGAAAGACTCATCCCTTTTATATCAACTCGAGTGCTGCTGTTCATCTCCATGGGTTTGTTCAGAAGGGTAGTGGTCTGCACTGGAGCTGGACAATTAAAGGTTCTGTGCTTTTGAATGCTTCTAATCAGACCTTTATCTCCACTTTTCCGCGTGCAGGCATCTATCAGGTGTCTTTGAATGTCTCCAATGGGATAAATTGGCAGATGGTGTCACATAGTGTCACAGTCGAGGATGCAATCGAAGATCTAATGCTGAACATTTCCGGGTCTCCTTCCTGCACGGAGGAACGAGTTACTTTTATTCCAACGTTCTCCAAAGGAAGCAATGTGAGCTTTGCTATAACATTCAGAAACAAAGACTGGATTCATAGTGAGGGCATTGTTGAAGGGCAGTTCACCACATCGAGTCTTCCAGCAGGGACACATCTAGTCACAGTGAAAGGTTGGAACCAGGTCAGCAGTGTGGAGGTGTCTTCTAGCGTCCTGGTCACTGAGCGAATTCAAGGTTTACGACTTGTGAACTGTTGTTCTGAGGCCATAGAGGCCCTGAAAGCAATCCAGTTCAAGACAGAAGCTCAAAGTGGACTTCCAGTTAACTACACCTGGATATTTCACTCTCTGGGGTCTGAGCCCACCTGGCTCACGGGACAGGAAGTGATCTTTAATCCACCAGAGAGCGGATCGATGTCTGTTAGTGTGCTCGCCACCAATGGAATCTGCTCCGAGACGGTAAACGATACCGCTGCAGTCCAGCGGCGTATTAAAAAGGTCAAACTCATCTGTCATTCGGAAAGAATACTTGTCGGACACACTGTCGAATTTTCTGCAAAAGTGAACGGAGGGAGCGATCCAAGATACCTCTGGGACTTCGGAGACTCCACCGAGGTGTTGGTGACAGACTTGAGCACGGTCGATCATACCTATTATATTCCAGGGAAATACAGCGTTACGGTCAATGTCCTCAACGGTGTGAGTCGGGCGTCCACGGGCTGCACATGGAGGTGGAGGAGCCCCGGTGTCCTAGCCCTCGAGCTTCTCTGGTCCAGACCCGGTCCACTATCTTCAGGTCCCGACAGAGTTTCTTTGAAGCCAGTGTGGACATTAACTGCTCTGCGTACAGCGCTGCATACCTGTGGGAGATACTCAAAGAATCCGATTGTACCAAATCGGAAGTCCCTGGTAACGAAGTGGTTCTTAGTAAGGTCGACGCGACGTCCCCTCTTCTCTTACTCCCGAAGCGAACTCTCGATGTGGGGCGGTACTGCCTCGTTTTCACCGTTTCATTCCAGGGAACTCCGCTATTCGTCCAAAGCAAAACCAACTTCACGGTTGTCCACTCGACGCTGGTGGCCGTCATCAGGGGAGGCTCACAGAGACTGTGGCCCAGCCTCAGGGACCTAGTCCTGGATGGATCTGAGTCCACAGACCCTGATGTGGAGCCTGGAGTGGGGGATACACTGCAGTACCATTGGACCTGCATGACATTGGTAAAGACCCTTATGGGAAGAATGTGATATGAATTGCTATTATTATGAGTTGGGTAATATTATAAGATAGGAGGTGTTTGTGTTTTCAGAACTCCACAGAGTCGGGTGTTGGCACGCAGCCCGTTGGGAGGAACAGCAGTAGGGTGACTGTGCTGAGCACCCAGCTGCATCCAGGTACGGTCTACGTCTTCACCCTCACTGTACACAAGGCAGGAAGGAGCTCCGCCTCTGTCAACCAGACGGTGAGGATTACCCATAATCCACCTCCTTACTCTTGTGTGCTTTTTAACTTTAAAAACATATCATACACACCTCTACATCTTCTCTGTAGGTGACGCTGTGTGAAGCTCCTGTCCTTCCTGTAGATGTTGAATGCATGTCCTGCTCGGTCCGGACTTCCCCCCACCACGTTAGTTACAGCCGTCCCGTCATCCTCTCTGGACGATGTGAACCGTGTGACGACAAGGCTCAGGTGATGATTTAAACAACTTCCAGGTTACATGGAAAAGGTTGTATATTGTAAATTGTGATATTTCCATTTTTTTTTAATCATAAAGCAGGTCTAGTCACGTTGTTAAAGGCACAGATTGTAGTAAATACCTTGAGAAATAAGACAAATTAAAATGCAATTTTCCTCAATGTTTCATTAGTTTTCCAGTATAATGAGTATTTATTTATCTATTCACAGGCAAATTCTCATATTATGATTTACGTGTCTTGTCACAGTACAAATGGAGCGCTGAAGACCAGACTGGCGTGACCCTCGACCTTAACGAGGTCTCCACCTCTACATGGAGACATTCCCCTCACCTGGTGGTGCGTTCAGGTGTCCTGCAGCCTGGGAAGAGATACACCTTCACTCTGACCGTTTCCCAGCCTGGCGGAGAAGGTCGGGGCAGCGCCAGCCTGATGCTACGACCCGACGTCCCGCCACACGGAGGCCTCTGTGATCTGAGTCCAGGGTCAGATATACGTCTGCTGGAGACGGTGGTCACCTACAACTGCTCAGGTATCACTGTGGTCTTCAGAAGAACGGCTACTGGGTCCAGTTTCCTCATGAGAGTAAATGTCTCTTGTGTTTTGTCAGGGTGGCGAGGTGATGAAAGCGGATCCTCTCAGCTAATCTACACTTTCCAGGTATCGCCATGTCAGCCCACCGGCCCGCTGTGCCCCATGCTCACTCTGTACAGGTGAACACAGGCCTCAACCTCCTGCTATTAGATAACGAGGTGGATTCACTTCCTGTCAAACTGAAATTAAACTTCAATTAAATGAAACTTAAGCGTCTCTCTAGGGGTACTCGTTCCACATTCGGCAGCCTCGTTCCGATGGGACGTCCGGGGCTCAAACGAAGCACATCACTTATCACAGTTACGCTGCTGGTAGAGGACCACCTGGGGTCAAAGGTCATTGCTCTTAACAGGCAAGCTACATCAGTATTTTAAATGCAGCTGAAGCAAATTCTGTTTTGTTTTTCACGTCCGTCTTTCTAATTGCTTCCTGATTGCTTCAGGACGTTGACGGTTGAAACTCCTCCGAGGGATGAAGTTGCCAGTCGGTGGCTCAGAAACAAGAGCCGGACAGAACTGTCGGCTTTAGTCCGACATGGCAACCCTCAGGAGATCATCCCCTATTCCATTGCCCTTACAAGCCAGCTCAACCAGGTCAGATCACATCTCAACTATAATAGAACAAGTTCTGCTCACACCCAGAGTCTGAAGTGAGGTCCCACCACTGGTCTGTAACAGGTCTATAGTCTCAGTGGGGCCCACCACTGGTCTGTAACAGGTCTGTAGTCTCAGTGGGGTCCCACCACTGGTCTGTAATAGGTCTGTAGTCTCAGTGGGTGCTGCCCCCTACAGGCGGGTTGAAGACATCAGTGTTGTAGTCTCCCCCCTCTAACCAAAGAGCCTCCAATGATGCAACATGAGGATATTTGCGTCATCGGAGGCTAGAAACACGGAGATCTCGTCTCTGGGAAATGAGGGAATGATGACGACATTCAAACACACTACCAGGGTTTCTAACATTCAAAGCTTCATGAAGATGGGTGAAGTATCCCTTTAAGATTATGAGCACAGTGGATGTGAGAATCTTGTCCACCGTCCACAGATGGAGTCTGGAGCGACTCCCACGGAGCTCACGGACAGAAGGGAGATCCGGGAAAACGTGACCCGAGCCCTGGCCTCCCTCCCCGTTTCCTCCTTGCTGAGCGTTGATCAGATCAGCTCAGTGATGTCACAGTCGACTGTAAGTCATCGCCTGGTTCTACTCGACATTCAGGACGAGGGTTAAAGCAAGCATCATCTAGTCTAACGGCTTCATTCCCTCTGTTTTCTTGAGGCGGTCCCTGGTGAGCTGCTGTGTGATCAGTGCCAGCAGAATGTTCTGGAAGCCGTTGGGAAGATGATCCAAGTCATGGAGGACCAGATGAGCCCCGGGGTTTTATCAGCTGCAGAAACGGGAAGGAACATCTTGAACATCATAGGTGACAGGTCAACCATCAGAGAGTGCATGAAGCGGTCGCCTTGCTGAGGTGGAACGTAGTAAAAGATTTGTATTTGTTCCAGGTAGCAGCCTGGAGTCCGCGTCCGAGTCTGTCGGTGCTTCCGGTCCAAACTCAGGAACGCTGCAGTCCGCTTCCTCCATCGCCCTGTTGGCGCTGAGTCACGCTGGCGCCCTCGCACGCTCTCTGATGCGCTCACGCGTTCACGGCGAGGAGCCCCTTTTGCTCTCCACGCCGTATATAAACACTGTGGGTTTCCATGGCGACCCCTCCAACCTCCTCTGCACCCGCCGGTCCCACCAAAACCAGATCGTCCCCTCCGAGTCATCAAAAAGTTCCCACCCATGTCTGTTTCGAAATCCCAGACTCCCTCACGGATCACCTGAGGGGTCAGGAGTCCGAGGTGGTCCAGGTCCTGTTGGGTACGGATGCAGATTTGAGATCCAACCCATTGCTGACTGCAGCCGACCCTCCGATTTCCACCGCTCTGGTTGCCATGGAGCTCACCACGCCTCAGGGTCAGCCCATACCCATCCAAGATCTGGACCCTGAACGGGCCATCCGGGTCACCCTGCCCAACAAGTACCCCGTGGGACAGGATGATGATGGGGATGGGGATGGGAGGGTGGCTGGGAACGGGTCATGTCTGACTGTGATGCTCCCCACTGAAGGAACGCTGAATCTCACAGTCAACGCTGTAGAAGGACTGGACGAGAACGCAGGTCTATACATCTCCTTCAACTTCAGCCTGGACCCAGGTACAGTAGACCGGATTCCTTCCGCCTTCCACCTATGCACCTACTCCCAAATCCCCCAGAATATCTATGTGATTATGGGAGCTGGTCCTCTTCAAGAAGTCTGTGTCCATGTGGCTCTTTAATTAAATTTGCATTTTGAGAAATTATCAGCAAAAGCCTGAAGGCTGTTTTATCTCACTGACACGCTTGGATAGGGAGGGGTGAGCGGAGGAGTACTCACTTGGTTGGCAATCTGCAAGATGCCGCCAAGAAATGTCTCTAAATTCTACACAACGCTCCTTTAAATGTGAATTCATTAGGAATGAGACATAAGACACGCCAGCGTCCTGTCGTTTTAAGAAACATAAGATGGTCACATGGCTGTGATGAACACATGACAGTCAGATATTTCTGAAGCTATCTGCTAAATAATGAGAGTGAAGTATCTTTAAAGTACCCACATACTTATTCATTCACTTTACTGTATATCTGTGAGTTTTTTTGCATGAATTATAAATATGAAAAAGGCTGCATTATGTATCTGTAGGAGCTCCTCCAGTGAGTCTGGGACATGTCAGGATAGAAGTGAGCTCCACGCTGCCGGGGTCTAATGGATCCCAGGATTCCCTGGTGAGAGAGTGGGATCTGGCTCTCTCTGCTCGGACCCCCTCCACGGAGGAAACCGTCTTCCTGTCTCCACTGTGAGTCACGCCTCTTTCCTCTACTCTGATTATAATATGTTGTATTCATGTTAAGGTGTATTTTTGGACATATTTACATCTTACACCCCCTGCAGTAACTCTGCAGACCCTCTCGGGGTCCCAGACCCCCTGTTGCATGACTGAATTTCCCCTCCATGACAGTTTGGACCAGACCAACGCCCCCCTGTCTGTCGCCCTGACCTCGTCTGTGGCCGCCGGCGGTCCGGTCCACGCGTCGGTGTGTGTGTTCAGCTCCCTGTGTCAGTACTACAGCATGGACGAGAGGCGTTGGAGCAGTGAGGGTCTGCAGCCACTGGAGGGCAGCACACTCCACGCAGCACACTGTCTCACCCAGCACCTCACCATGTTCGGGGCCAGTTTGTTCGTTCATCCCGGGGCTGTTGTTCTTCTGCCCCCTGTAAGTGACATCACATACTTATTCATCCAATCCATCCCCCAAATGTGGATAACAGGCTCTTCCCTCTCCCTCCCTCTTATCTGTGCAGCCAGGCGGCCCCATGCGTAACATGGTGGCAGGGATTGTGTGTGCTGTCCTGGTTCTGATCCACCTGCTGGTGGGACTCATCGCCCATAAACTGGACCACTTGGACAGCTTGAGGCTGAGCCAGGTCCCCATGTGTGGCGGGCCGGGCCTGTACCACTACAGAGTGCTGGTCAAGACCGGCTGGAGGCGAGGAGCAGGTCAGCCAAGGACGAGTGATAAAAGCATTTCCATGTTTGAATATGTGAAACCTAAAAACGATATACAGTATAACTTAAAATGATGAATGCATCCCATCAGGCACCACGGCACACGTTGGCATCCGGCTGTACGGCGTGAACAAGAGCGGCTCCCGCCATCTGCGGAGGGATGGAGCTTTTCAGCGTAGCGGCCTGGACCAGTTTCACCTGGAGACGGACGACAACCTGGGAGAAATCTGGAAAATATGTATCTGGCATGACAACACGGGTACTATAATATCCTTCTTTTAACATGATTGATATTCTGTGACCTTAAAGGTATATATATATATGTGTGTGTTTTTATGATTTTATTTCCATTGGTATTTATTTCTTTGCTTGCTCATTTTACTGTTTGGTTCTTATTTTTAACAATTTTATCATGTGAAGCACTTTGTGACGTTGTCTGTAAAAGATGCTGTATCAAATTAACCTATTATATTATTACTGTTATTTAATATCCTCTGGAATCAAAACATTACATTGGAAACAAATGTGACTCCAGGAGACACACCAACCAGGAAGAGACTCAGAATGACATAACATAAAACAACTAGAAAGAGACACAAACAGGTTGTCTTTTAATAACAACAGTTATAAAAAGGACAAAAAAGAATAAAAGAAATATAAAGTGACAAAGAACGACCACAATGTGACACAAAGCAGCTACAAAGTAACACACAAAAGCCACAAATGGCTACAAAGAGACACAACTACAACTATGAAGTCTGGGTGTCATGGAGTCATGTAGGTACTTGAATCTGGTCCATGTGAATGCAGGTCTGGACCCGTCCTGGTTCGTGCAGCATGTGGTGGTCTGGGACCCGCAGACAGACCACATGTTCTTCTTCCTGCTGGAGGACTGGCTCTCTGTGGAGAACCAGAAGAACGGCTCTGTGGAGAAGGAAGTCCTCGCCTCATGTAAGCGACAGCCTTAATGAAGCATTTCCTTTGTTAGCCGTTTGTTGCTAACAGAGTGTGTTATTCAGGTCCAGAGGAGCTTTCCCAGTTTGGACGGGTCTTCTCCTCCCAGCTGATGTTTGGGATGGTGGAGCGTCACCTGTGGCTGTCGCTATGGGAACGCCCCGCCCACAGCCGTTTCACCAGGGGTCAGAGGGTAACATGCAGTGCCCTGGTGCTGCACCTGTACCTGGCCCTGGGCGCCCTGTGGTACGGGGCTGTGGGCTCCGCTGGACACAGGTAGGAGGTTTATAGCACAAGGATTAAGGTAATATAATATTGCATCATCAGTAATAAATATAATTCAATATGTTATAGTATTTGTCTCTTCTTTAAAGGGACATTTTTCCAGTCAACACATTAAATGTGAGATTTTTCAGATGTGAACCTGATGTGTGTCCCTCCGTAGTGGACCGCTGTCCGCCCGGCTGCTGGTGAACATGGAGGCGGTTGCCGTGGGGATGACCATCGCTGTGCTGGCGTTTCCTCTCCAGTGTTTCCTGTGTTTCCTGTTTAGAAAAGCTCACTGTCGGGTAACTTAAAAACAGCTGCTTTACTTTCACGAATAGTCGGTATTTCACGTGGGAGTGATGTTAAAAGGTCAGGGTGGATGGCTATAGGTGAAACAAACACAGGACTTTCACCCAGGAGACCGCTGGTTGTGGCCTTTATGTTGCATGTAAGTTTGATATGATTTAGTTTGTCGTGTTGACGTGTTATTTAAAAGTCGTTCTTGAACGTGCCTCCATGTTTCCTGCTGATTAGAGGTCATCATGAAGTGCGTCCGAGCTCTGTTTGGACAAACAGTCTTATCTCAGCGCGGAAACAAGTGTGTTTCCATTTATCTGAATGTACACTCAGTAATAAGTGTGTGTGTGTGTGTGTGTGTGTGTGTGTGTGTAACCCAGGTAACGGTGGACATCTCCGTCCCCCCGTCTCCCATGTGTCACTCCGTGGAGATGGACGTCTACCTCGGCCAGTTCCGTCCCTCCGTCCTCTCTCTGCCGGACTCCTCCGGTCCGGTTCAGGACAGTCCGTCATCAGTGAGCGCACACCACGCACACACACACACACACACACACACGGACACACACTAAATATTTGCTGTTTTTGTGACTTGTTCTCCTGGCTCCTGTAGTTAATGGAGAGCAAGGCGTTTGACTCCAGCATCCTGGACTTCTGGGCTGCGTCTGGCCTGGCTCCCCGGCCGGGTGGAGCGGGTGGAGCGGGTGGAGAGGAGGGCATCATCGGGTCGTGGCCGTCCTGCGACAGCCTCCTCAACCTGCCAGCGGGCCTCACCGAGACCACCAGAGCCCCGTATGTCTGCAAGGCTTCCCCTGCTCTGGGCCCAACACGCCAGCTGAGGAGGAAGAAGGCCCTCATGCAGCTCCACCTGGCCTCCTCCTCCTCCTCCTCCTCCTCCATCGGCACGCCTGCTGCTCTTTCCTCTGCCTTTTGCACATTTCCCATTTCAAGAGACATTCCCGGTCCTCTCCATCCTCTACACACCATGAAAACCAACCGAGTGCAAGCTCATACCCACAATCTGACCACGCTCCTGACTCTGTCTGGTGAGAAACTCATCATCATATGAAACCTGCATCATGAACCCAGTTTCATTATTGTCATGTCAAGCAGGAGCACAGAAACCCATATTGCATATCGTTAATAACAGTTTAAGAATGGGAGATATCGGTAGAAATATGTATACGATGTCTGATTGTGTGTTTTGGACCCCAGAGGAGAACCTGCTGATGTCGATAGCAGCAGAGGACTCAGTAAGTCTTACGAACAGCGACTCCGACAGCGGCCGTGATTCCCCCAGAAGCACCTCCTCATTTCCAACCAGGTACGCTCATTATGAAATCACAATTCAGATTGTTTCTATGTCGCTGTGACCTTGTTCCTTTTTCAGCCGAAGCGGTTCCTGCAGCAGCAGCAGCTGGTCGGATCAGAGCCCGGACAAGTCTGTAGACCTTTACAGGCCAGATCCAGAGTCCTGCCCCCCCCTGGACGGTGCAGGACTCTGCAGGTGTCCCTCGGAGCTCTCCGTGGACTCGGTGGCGAGCACCTTCCTGCCAAGCCCGTCACCTGACTCCTCGCGCTCCCTCTCCACCACACGCATAGGTACCAGACCCAGTGGGTGGATGGGGTCGCCATGGCAACCGCATCAGTAGTAAATACCTATTGGGGTACAGTTGCAGTTGGGAATCAGTGTACTAGATGGGATGAAATGAAAACTCAAATCTGCTGCTCCATTCCCCGATCCCAGGCGTTGCCCGAGGTCCTCCCGGCCGGCTGCTCCCCCCCTGGGCCCCGTGTGTGGTCTACCCTCTGCTGGCCGTGCTGCTGGGAGCCTCTCTGGCCGTGGTGGGACTCTACGGGAGCTCCTTGTCCAGAACAGGAGTCCTCATGTGGTTGATATCGACCCTGTGTGCCTTCCTCACCTCTGCTCTGCTGCTGGAACCCCTCAAGGTGAGGTCATCTACTGGATGAACTCTTCGTGGGTAAATCCTTCCATATTCACCCCTGTCTTCTTTGCTCAGGTGTGTGTGCAGGCGTTAATCTGCACAGCGCTGTGGAGGCCTGTGGACCCCGAGGTGGAGGACCAGCTGGCCCAGGATAGCACCGTGGTCCGGCCGTTCAGGGAGCACGGCGGGAAGGTCCGGCCACCGTGCGGTTACGGGCTGCTGCAGGCGAAGGAGGAGGCGCGCAAAGTCCGAGCTCTGCGATCGCTCACGAGGGTAAACCTGACGTTAAAATGAACCGGCAATTTCTCTCCGGAAGCATCCTTTTTCCTTAATCCTCCTTCTCCGCAGCACTGCGTGTGCCAGCTGTTGTTCCTGCTGCTGGTGCTGATGGTGAACTACCAGGACGGCGTGGAGCAGAGGCAGGGCCGGCTGCTGCACGCCGCTGTCAGACGGCGTCTTCACACAGCACCCTGGGGTGTGCCCAACCTCACCTCACTCACAGGGTGAGGGCAACACCCAGTGTATCTATCCGACATGCTGGTTGTTAAAATAACGCCACAATATGAAAGCCACAACTTCTGCTAATAAAAATGATATTGAACTATATAAAAAAACCTATATGTAGACTACTGTATACCACTAAACGCCTTGTTTTTGCCTTTTTTTGATTTGGTGGCATCACAAAAATGAATTCTAAAGTCTGTGCACGTCTCGGTCCAGCCACAATTCTTAATTTGACACATTTGACTAATGAAGTACAGGCATGAATTTAATTTCCCAAATATCCAAAGCATCTCCAGTCTAATGACCAGGATCAAAGAGAGAATCTGTACCAAGAAAAAGCTTCATCTGCATTTTTACTCACTCATGTTCACATAAAATCCCAAACGTACGTTGATTTTCGCTGCGTCCAGCTGGTCGGATGCAGAGCGGTGGCTCAACCACATCCTGGTTCCACACCTGCACCAGAACCCGGCGCTGGTCCTCGTCGGATCCCCGCGGCTGCAGCTCACGCGTCCTCTCGGCCCTCCGGCGAGCGTCCTCATGGGAAACAGCAGCGTGACATCACGCCGGCTCCTCGCCGACCTGCACGTGTCAGACCGGAGCACGGACCGGTAAGGGGATTAGAAACGGCGACGTATTCATATCTTCATTCTAACGCTGTGGAATCCTTTGAGAGCTTCTTTAAATAATGAGGCCTGAAAGTGAAGCCAATGCTGATGTGCCTCATTTTATCTCAGCATCCATCCATCATCAATCAATCCATCATCCATCATCAATCCATCCATCCATCCATCCCTCATCAATCCATCCATCAATCCATCCATCCATCATCAATCAATCAATCAATCATCCATCATCAATCAATCAATCCATCCATACATCCATACATCCATCCATCATCAATCAATCAATCATCCATCCATCCATCCATCCATCATCAATCCACCCATCCATCCATCATCCACCCATCTATCAATCCATCCATCATCCATCATCAATCAATCAATCAATCCATCCATACATCCATCCATCATCAATCCATCCATCCATCATCCATAATGAGGCCTGAAAGTGAAGCCAACGATGAAGTGCCTCTAAACTCATTTTATCTCAGCATCCATCCATCCATCCATCCATCATATCCATCCATCCATCATCAATCAATCCATCCATCCATCCATCCATCATCAATCAATCCATCCATCCATCCATCATCAATCAATCCATCCATCCATCCATCATCCATCCATCCCCCATCAATCCATCCATCCATCCATCCATCCTCCATCCATCCATCCATCCATCCATCCATCCATCTATCTATCCATCATCAATCCATCCATCCATCCATCATCAATCAATCCATCCATCCATCCATCATCAATCAATCCATCCATCCATCCCCCATCAATCCATCCATCCATCCATCCTCCATCTATCCATCCATCCATCTATCCATCCATCCATCATCAATCCATCCATCCATCCATCCATCTCATCTATCCATCATCAATCCATCCATCTATCCATCCATCCATCATCAATCCATCCATCCATCCATCCATCCATCCATCCATCATCAATCCATCCATCAGCAATCAATCCATCATCAATCCATCCATCCATCCATCCATCCATCCATCCATCCCCCATCAACCCATCCACCCATCCACCCATCCACCCATCCATCCATCCATGATTGGATGAGGTTTGCATATTTTGCATTTTTATCAGCCGTCTGTCTATAATTTTAAAGATGCATGGGTGATAGATATTGAATTTTATATGTTTCCATGTTTTTTATCCTCCCAGGTTTGAATCTCTGTCCGTGGACTTCACACACTACCACCGAGAGTCTGGTTTATTTGTGTGTGTGTCCATGCAGCTAGAGTGGGCTCAGACGGCGAGACTCGCCCCCCTTCTCTCCATCCATCCTCTGCTCATCCCTTCATCCTCCTCCGGACTCGACCTGCAGCTGGCACTCACGGTAACAAACACTGTAATCCTTTCAAATACGCAAGGAATATGAATGAGGGATATTATCAAGCAATGCATTCAGATATGATTCCAGTGATGGAAGTCGCTTTCTATCCTGCAGGTGCTCCTCATCGTGTCTGCTCTCCTTATCTTGTTCGGGGAGCTGTGGTCCATGACTACCGAGCGGGTCCGGTATCTGCTTCAGTGCAGACACTGGTTCCAGCTTTTCCTGGCCTTGTTGTCCCTGGCAACAGCTCTGCTGCAGCTCTGCTTCCTGTCCCAGGCCACTCGCTGCGTTTCCGAGGTAAGGAATCAAAACAGAAGACTGAGCAGGCCCCCGTTAAATCCTAACCTCAGTGTCAGGGATTCACTTCTGCAGTTGTAGGCCACTGTTTTTATTTATTTTACATATTCTTTATTTGGAGATTTATTTGGAGGAAGGGGAAGAACACAAAACAGGGTTAGTGAGGTAAAACATATAGGAAACAGGAATATAGACAAAAGCATAAAGCTTGAGGAGAAAAACTGCAAAAAATAGATATAACATCATTATTGGTATTATAAATATGCAGTCGTTGTTTCTAAAGGTGGTTATGTAGAGAACATGTCTGCATGAGTATGAGAATATTTGATAGAGAAGAAGCAGAGGAGTGAAGGAACCCATATAATACCATACGTCTTTATTCATTCATGATAATAACAAAGAAAAGAATGCTCCAGGTGTTGCTTTGATGACGTAGAGTAATAACCTATATGTGCCGTTCAGCTTCGCTCTCGCCCGGACGGCTTCATCAGCTTCAGCCGAGCTGCTCTTCTGGCTCAGAGGTGTTCTCAGTGTGCAGCTGTCCTGCTCACGCTGCTCGTCCTCAAGGTAAATCCTCCTGATCCTGCTCTAGATACTGGTCCTCTGTTAGACGTCTCCTCATGTCCACCGCTGTGTGCTCCAGCTGCTGGGAACCCTGCGGTTCGTGCGGAGGTGGGTGGTGTTGGGCCGGGTGCTGCAGAGAGCCTGGAGGGAGCTGTGGGCTCTGACTTCCCTGCTGCTGCTGCTGCTGCTGCTCTGCGCTCACCTGGGAAACACGGTACGACAGCAAGACTTCACACCAGAGTCCCAAACTTCTTAATACAGCTCTGGTTTTTTGGTTTCCAGCTCTTCTCCCGCTCATTGGAAGGTTTCCTGACGGTGCGTCAGACCGCCGTGTCGGTGCTCTCCATCCTGCGTGGTCGCCAGGCTCTCCGGAGACTCTGCAGGGTCCATCCGGTCCTGGGTCCCCTCTATGGACTGCTGCTGATGGGGGGAGGGGTTTGGCTCTTAGCTCGACTGTGTGGAGCTGTGCTCATCCGTGCATACAGGTACACCATGTATCTACAGAGTATTGCTATAGTCGCATACTCATAGTCTGTATATTTTCAGCTCTCTCCCACTAAGATACACAGCATTTGATATAGATGAGCACATGTTTAAAATATTCAAAATGCATGTACAACTCAATAGAGGGTCTGTGAGGCACAGCGGTCCGCCATCATCCAGAACTGTAGTCCATTAGAGGGGGGTCGGGGAGGGGGCAGGACCACACCACCATTTCATCTGCAGTGCTGTGTTTGGCTAATAGGCTAGCTTATCTCTTGCTGTCGGAGAATTTACAGCTTATTGTATAAATAAAAATGGAGGGAAGGGTGAAGCCCTAAGAAGTATATTTGTCGCAAATGTACTTGATTAAAGGAGAAATCCGGTCATTTTTGACCCCATGTCCGTTGTCCTCAGGGTCATCCCGACTTATTAGAAGCAAAAAACCCGACAAAAATTGACGTTGCCTAGCCCGAGATCTGTACCTGCCTGGCAGCCTTCCAGACTTGCTAACCCATTGGGGCACCGTTGTATCTGCTTTCCTGGGCCACAGAAAACAATCCCATGACCTATGCAACACAGGTTGTGTCCGTACGAGACACCACGGCGCTCGTTTAGCACAAATAGTGTGGCCTTTAAGAGTGAAACGTGCAAAACAACTACTCTTAGAGGTAGCTTCCAATTTATAAAAAATACTCAAGTAAACTGAGTAAATGTAAGGAATAAATCGTACGTTTTAAACATTTTGGCCTGATGATGGCGCTATGTCAAATATAAAGTGGGCTTATTTGAGGTATTTATCCACAGTCGAACCAAAACCACAAAGGTCAACTTCATAGTCTGGCCAGAGGAAACATTTTTTAAATCAGATCCCAGATCAGATTAAGATTAAGTTAAGTAGCTTTCATTGCTCCCTTCAGGGCCGAGCAGGCCGAGCTGTACCGTCCAACCATCGAACCTCAGGACTACGAGATGGTGGAGTTCTTCATCAAGAGACTCAAACTGTGGATAGGACTCACCAAAGCTAAAGAGGTACGTTAGCGTTAGCTTAGTGCTGCAGAAACACACTTCATGTTGCTGATTCTGCACTTTTATTTCCCTTCCTAGTTCAGGCACAGGGTGAAGTTTGAGGGAATGGACGTTCCTCCTTCCAGGTCCTCGCAGGAATCCCGTCTCTCCTCCCTGTCCTCCAACCTCCCCTCTTCTCCGTCCTCCTCGTTCTCCTCGCCCCGGCCCCCGTCCTCGTCCGCTCTCTCTGTGAGGTCCGAAGACTCCTCGGTGTCCGAGGCCGGGTTCGACGTCCAGCCCCATCTGGACCGCCTGCTGCCCCGCGTCAGCGCGCTGCTGTCTCGATTCGAACAGGTCAATCAGATAACCGAGGACGTCCACAGCCTGGAAATGAAACTAGAAGAGGCTCAGACGAGGAGGAGGAAGATGTGGAGCAGTAACAAAGGTGGAGGGAGAGTCGGAGAATCTGCAAAGACAAAGGAGCTGGAAGGAGAAGGAAGGGAAACGGGGGAAGTGAGACGCAGGAAGACGGGTTTTTTTTACCCCAGGCCACGAGTTTCTCTTCCATCCTCGTTCTCTTTCACTTCCTCCATGCTTCAGTCCTCCGCTGCAACGGCCTGCAGGGTTCCCCGGACACGTAGAACCCACTCTGAGTCTGAACCCTCCATCGAAGACCACGCTTCCGAAGCAGCCCGGCTCACATCCTGGATCTCTGGTCCTGCAGGTTCTCCTGGATACGACCGGTTCCCCCGGAGGAGAGCTTGGTATTCTGGGAGCTCTCACTCAGCTGACGCGGCTCAGAGGATCCTCCAGGCTCAAGGTGGAGTTGCTCCATGTGACGACGGAGTAGAATATTTAGCAATCAGCAACAGCAGACCGATGAGTGAAGAAGGGGTGAGACGGCACATCAGTGATGGAGTCCCAGTGAAGAGGAAGGCTTGGACTGAGCAAGACTGACTCTGTGATTTATTCTGGGAGCAGACTCAGATGAAAGTGGCCAATGTGGGTCAACTTGACCCATAAAGGAACTACGGATCAGGATATTATGGAGTCTAAAACACTAGGGTATCATTTATGGTATTGCCTCATGCAACATACTTGTTCAGGGTTCACCATCGTCAGCATAGAATGAAATCCGTTCGCAAAGCGCCATTTATGAGATCTTTCCAAAATCGTCCAATAAAAAAGAACCCGGAGGCTCTGAGTAGGATTAATCCAATTTTCAATTTCTAGTTCACTTTGAAAATGAGATTCTAGCACACGAAATATGAGTTATTTCAAAATAAATGTCTTGTGTGAACTCCTATCCCATGCATGCACCTGCATAAGAAACCATAGATGTGTAAGTAACTCTTTTTTAAAAACCACAGTAATAATTTAAAGCAAAGGCATTAGAGCAGACGGGCAGGTCCTTAAACCATGAGCACAGAGTGAAACAGTAATATTGGGAGCAGTTTCTTAAGGAGCTCTTGTCTCCTTTTGTACATATTGTTCTTTACACTATTATGTAACGTATATGTTGTTATACTTTTGTAAGACTCTGGGGATGTTTTACTCTACAGACAAATAAAGACAAGTGACCATTTGGTCTGAAAGAGAGAGTGTGCTTCATTTCTTCAAACATCTTATTTTTAATTGGAAAACAGTGTTCTATTATAACAGAACTGTGTGCACTGTGTGTTTATTTAAATAATAGCACAGCTCTTATCAGTACTTATTTCATATTATTACCTATCTAACGGAAAAGACCTTGATATAAAAGTAAACACCTGATAAAGGAGAAGCAAACACAGCTACTGTTGAGAATCCGGTGCTGAGGTTTGAAATAAAATAAAATGACATGAAATATGTGAGTTGTTTGACTTTAATGTACATAGTTTGGTTTTATTGCCATCGTCATAATATAAACGTATGGCAAACTTTGCAAAAATGATGGCTAGAAACAAAAGAAAAGAATATGAGGTTTTTCAAATTTAAGTTTTAAAAGCATGACATAAAAAACATGCAGACAACTAACATTAATTTAATTTGCACAAGTTCTTGTATATAAGCTGCAGTTTCTTTTCATGCTTATAATTCCATAACACAGTTACGCAAGCTTTATCCAAAAGTGTGTTCCTTCCTTTAATCACATAATTGACATTGTCTTGAGGTCAACCATTCCGTTGCCCATTACTTATCTTTACTTATCACTCGTGTGTGCATTGCCTTATCATTGTGTAATGGAAATGTCAGTCCACCTGCATAAAAGAGGATGTCTGCCTGTCTGTCGGCACTCAGGTTTTTGGAGTGAGCAGGTGAGTGTGCTCCAGAGACCGGTTCTAATGAATGTGTTATTTATTCGTAGTTTGAGTTTTCTGTAATCTCATCAACTTTTTTTTCAGTCGATAGCAGAACCGAGAAAATGAAGTGGGCCTTTGTTGTGTGTGCCATGGTGGCACTGTCCGAGTGTCTGATCCAGTAAGTCAGCCTGACCTGCTCTATTATTGTGCTGTTCCTATTTTGTTCTAGACTTCATTAGCTCCTCTGAAGTTACTGCCAACATCATATTAGCAGGTGTAAATCTGAGAGGAACCGAATATACGAGTACCGAGAGGTTTATGACGTCAATAAAAGGCTTTGAAATGTAGTTGGAACAGAATTTAATCTGCTCCCTTTGGTGACACCCATAGGATCCCTCTAGAGAAGACCAAGACAGCCAGGGAGACCCTGGAGGAACAGGGTCTGTGGGAGGAGTATAGACTCAAGTACCCATACAACCCCATGGCCAAGTTTGACCAGAGCTTCGCGGTGGGCAACCAGGCCATGACCAACGATGCTGATGTGAGTAAAGCTCAAACAGACTAACCTTTAACAAATGGCTCACTTCGTCCATGAATAATCTTGGTATCTCCTCTCCATCTCCAGCTGGCTTACTATGGAGTCATCTCCATCGGAACTCCTCCCCAGTCATTCAAGGTCATCTTCGACTCTGGCTCATCCAACCTTTGGGTGCCCTCCATCTACTGCAACAGTCCAGCCTGCAGTATGTAAAACTATTAGTGCATATACACGCTGACCCTTCGGGGAACCAGGTGTCCATTTAAACTGATAAGAGTCCCATGAGTAAGAAGAAGGTGATCTGATAGTGCTGAAGAAGGTGTAAGTGGTGTTCAAGAGTCTGGTGGAGGTTTGGTATCCAGAGTGAGAATGCTTAGGGTTAGGGCTAACTTCTGGGCAAGAGGATAAGAACCTGAGATAATTAGAGGCTGAAGAGAAGTCAAGATCAACCCCTGTTATGTCACTTTAGCTCTAGTCTGAGGACCTCCCCAGCAAAAGCCCCAGATCAGACACAAATCAATGCCTCAGAGCTTGGATCATTTACTTTGCTTCAGTGCATTATTTTATATCCTGACTTTCACATCTGTTACCTTCCTAGACAACCACGATAAGTTCAACCCCGGCTTAAGCAGCACCTACAGAAGCAACGGCGGTGCTCTCAGTATCCGCTATGGCACCGGCAGCATGACTGGTTTCCTTGGATACGACACCATTGGGGTGAGAAATACAAGTATATTATAGTATCACTCTGAGCAGGAGGAGATTAGAAGATTCAGGAACCCATTGTGATGTGAAAAGGTTTTTAAATCCGTGAACTGTCTTGGTGATCATCCATCAGGTGGGTGGGCTCGCTGTGAGAAACCAGATCTTTGGCTTGAGCCAGTCTGAGGCTCCCTTCATGCAGTACATGCGTGCTGATGGCATCCTGGGCCTGGCGTACCCCCGCCTGTCTGCTTCTGGCGCCACACCAGTCTTTGACAACATGATGAAGCAGGGTCTGGTGAGCCAGGACCTCTTCTCCGTGTACCTGAGCTCGTAAGGACGACGTCACATTACTCACCAACACTTAAGACGGCGACTGATTTCCAGAACGTTTTTACAGTCAGATCTCGCTTTCCTCTGTAGTAACTCACAGCAAGGCAGCGTGGTGACCTTCGGCGGTGTTGACCCCAGCCACTACTACGGCTCCATCTCCTGGATCCCCCTCTCCAATGAGCTGTACTGGCAGATCACAGTGGACAGGTAATACAGCATCGCAGGTTTCTCCTGAAAGTGTAGGCAAGATGATTAATATCTGACTCATGCATGCTGTGCTGTGTATCCCGTTCAGCGTCACAGTCAACGGTCAGGTGGTGGCTTGCAGCGGCGGCTGCCAGGCTATCGTGGACACCGGCACCTCTCTGATTGTTGGACCCCAGAGCAGCATCAGCAACATTAACCGTTACGTGGGAGCTAGCAGCCAGAACGGAGACGTACGTGACTTAAAAAGACACGCAGGATTGACCGAATGGTAGAAGTCCATTTTAAAACTCTTTCTTCTTTCCTTCCCTCTGCATCAGTATATGGTCAACTGTAACAGCGTCGGCCAAATGCCAGAGGTGGTCTTCCACATCCACGGACAGGAATTCACCATCCCAGCCTCTGCCTACATTCGTCAGGTAGGTCTTTGTTTCCCGATGCCAGACTTTTCTCTTCTCAACTATTCTCTTAATCTGAAATCCTTCTTCCTAAATCCCTCCCACAGTCTCAGTACTACGGTTGCCGTACTGGTTTCGGCAACGGAGGAGACAGCCTGTGGATCCTGGGTGACGTCTTCATCAGACAGTACTACTCCATCTTCAACAGAGCCCAGAACATGGTGGGTCTGGCCAGAGCAGCATAAAGTCCCTCTTCTCGAGAGCCTCAACACAATCATGTGTACATCTCAGTGCTGTGGTGGGATTTTCCAAAGTGCCTGAGACTCTAATCTTTGCCTTGTTCTACAAATGATTTCCTCATATCCGATTAAAGCTACTTAAATCAGTTTGAGTGGTGTTTCATTGCCCTGTGTGGACCCCATTGAGTAAGCAGTGCCCTTTCTTGTCTTAAGTATGCTCCTATAATTGGTTTAGCGTGTCACACTTTAGCCTGTGTCTCTACGACTTACCGTTCCATAGATACAGCCGAAAAAAAAAAACGAAGTTGGGGTTGGGGTTGTTGTTAGGGTTCTGGTTGGGGTTGGGGTTGGGGTTAGGTTCAGGATTGTTGTTAGGGTTGGGGTTAGGGCCCCTGCTATGCTCAGATCTGATTGAGCATGAAAACCAAAATGATCTGGCAGTCCTAGTGTAAGTAAAGTGTAAGTAAGTAAATTATCTTGAAGATTTTCATGTATGAATAGAAATAAACATCTGTTCAGTCAGTATTAAACAAGGTAACAGGTGATTGAGTCTATGGCTCCATTGTGAGCTGTGATCCCTGGGAAGTGAGCTCCAAAAAGACACAGCTGCAATTACGGTGTATCGCCACAGGTGGTGCCAGAGAGCGAACAAATCCCAGATCAAGTAGTTCAAGTTTTTACTTTCATAAGTGCTCAGGGATGGTATGAGGAAGCTCCACTCCATTGTTATTGTTCGACTACAGCAGTTACACACGTTTCTTCCTCACAAAAGGTCGTTTGACCTGAATCCTGCAGCCTCGCAACGAGCAGCAATTTATGAAACTATCTGCTGCTTTTAGGAAGTGAATTACCTTGGCTAGGGTGAGTAGTATTTCCTTTAACTCCTTTATGTCTGTTTATTATGAGCTACGAACTACTGTACTGGTAGATTGAAGGTGACTTTGAGTTCTTTTATGTAGCCACAGAAATGTCTGCAGAAAAGGGGCGTAACAGAGTCGCCAGCTACAGTGACTGGATGTCTCAACTTCCACCTGAACTCCACAACATTCCTTTCTTCAACCTGACCATACCAGGTACGAGGCTGAGATAATGTAGCTGCTTCGACTGCTCAATGGTTCAACTCATACAACCGTGTGTGTGTGTGTGTGTGTGTGTGTGTCCTAGGAAGCCATGATTCAATGAGTTATGACTTGGACATCAACTCCTCTATAATAGAACCCAGCCGACTGAAGAGATTGAGCTGGATTTGTTGTGCTCGTAAAATAGTGCGCAAATGGGCGACGACTCAGGTAAGTCCGTGTTTACGATGCGTCAGCACCGACTCTGCCCGTCAGAAATACAGTCTGACTGTCATCATGGATTGTTTTCTGCAGGAGGACGGCATCAGGAAGCAGCTGGACGCAGGAATCCGCTACTTTGACCTGAGGATCGCTCGCAAGGCGCGCGATAGCCACCCCACTCGGCTTTACTTCTATCACGGGCTGTACACGCGGACGGATGTGGAGGTAAAGATGTCGTACTTTCTGTCATATTACTTGAAATCCTCGTAACATACCGATAGCAATGGATACATTAAATTATCTGAAATAAACAGAATAAAAAAAATGTCATCTGTGGCCGTGGCAGGACTGTAAAAACCCTTTCCAATCAAAAAAGTCTGGTCAGAGAAAATAATTGGATTGTCTGTCAATGTCTACTTCCTGATTGGCTTTGAGCAGAGGTCTGAACGCAGGGGGCGGGACTTTTTAAGTTCAAAGTCTCTGAGGTTTTTCCAATGACCTACTCTGCCTTTAATATATAACTGTACGTCTCTTTTTATTATGGATATGCTTGAACACATGACATCAGTATTTCTAAAATCCTGTATTTTGGTTTGTTCATTTGTGTTTTGTGAATTCTTTATTAGATGCTGACTGTATTAACATGTCTTGACTGTGACAGACCGTCCTCAAGGTCATAAATAACTGGGCAAAGAAGCATCCCAAAGAGATCGTCATCCTGGCTTTATCCAACTTCAAAGGATTCGACAAAAAGACTGAAAAGCAGCTCCACGGCCATCTGATCAGCTTCATCATCGCCTTGTTTGGAGCCAAACTCATCAGTATCAGGGTAACGGATATAGATCAAGTCAAAGATATCGTATAAAAGGGATTGTTTGGATGATTTACTTATCCATAGTCAGTGTTATAATATATTTAGATTAGCTTTTCACCACTTTATCTTGACACCATGCAGACTTTTCCAACATGGAACTGAAGTAAAAGTAAAACTCTTCAAGGCTACTGGACTCCTTTTACAGAACCAGTTCTGCAGGTAAAAGCCTGGTTTCTGTCAGCTCTGTTGAGTCTTATAGGGATGCAAAGGAGCGGAACATTTCCAGTAACTTTCCATGTGAAGGTAAGCTTTTGTGGCATTCTTCACGTATGTCTTTACACATGCACAAAGACGATCCTTGAACCATTACAAATATTAAAATCTGGGTGTTTTAGTCAAGATTATGCTGAAACATCCTTTTCCTTTAGGTTGGCCTTTTTATTTTGGTGGTTAAAATGTGTTTTGCTGCGATCCTCGCTAGCCGTCATCCATTTGTATTTAATACGCCGACTATGGATAGATACCTCACACTTCAAAGAATCCAAACAATCCCCCATTTAAGCATGCAACCTCCAAAGGAAAAAAATACATTGATTAATTAAACCTTTCCCTGCATCGCTACAGGACCCGCCTACCCTGAGGAGTTGCTGGGACAAAGGCAAAAACGTCATAGTTTCATACGATTATCCGACAAACCATCACATTGAGATATGGAGCCGCATTCCTTATTTCTTTGGCAACAGCATGGACACCACGATGGTTCAGTCAAAACTCACTCAGGTTTTGGAGAAGGCGCGGCCTGTTAAGTGTGAGTTTTGTCGGCTGAATATGTTGTTATTATTGGGGTGAGCAGGGGCTGATCACGTCTCTCCTCTCAGATTTCTTCGTGTGTGGCCTGAACCTGACGCTGCCTGACGACGCCCGGATACTCAAGTACCTCCTCCGCCTTTGTGACAACTTCCCCAACGTGGTGCGGAGGAGTCTGCCGAGGCTGCTGCGGTGGGTGGAGCAGCAGGGGGCCAAAACCCCGTTCAACATCGTGGCCTCTGACCTGGTGACTCGGGATGATTTCGTCTCGACGGTCGTCAAGCTCAATAAGTGATTTTTTTCTTTAAAAAAATAAATATATTTTTCTACCTTTATACTTCTAATATTATATGACTGTCTTGCTCCCTCACAAATATTGATATATTATTAAAAGAACACACACTGTGACTTTCCTGAGTGTCTCTAACCCAGTGGTTCTCAACTGGTCTGGCTTCGGGGACCCACCATGATCCTTAATCCAGGAACATTTTCAACTTCTCAAATGTATTTAATGAAAAGACAGTGCAGTTTGAACTTGAAATAGTGCAGAATATCTATGAAATAAAGAAGTCCAACTACTTGAATATATAACAGTGTTATGCTATATTGAGTAATACATATATTTAATATATATATAATATTATATATATAACAATATATATATAAATATATATATATTTATTATACAATTAAAGAAGTCCAACTACTTACATATATAACAAACACTGCACTGCAACTATTTAGACTTATCATTAATCATAAGGCTGACACAACAATGAGAATAAAAATGTATTAAAAAAAAATCAAATTATGTAGCTTTAACTGAGAATACTATCTATCTATCTATCTTTCTTTCTTTCTTTCTTTCTTTCTTTCTTTCTTTCTTTCTTTCTTTCTTTCTTTCTTTCTTTCTTTCTTTCTTCCTTCCTTCCTTCCTTCCTTCCTTCCTTCCTTCCTTCCTTTTGCCCAGGCAAAGTTGAAAACTTCTGCATCCTGTCGTTACGCCATCAAGCGTCAGCTCGTGGTATTGCAGATAAAATGTGCAACCTCATGCCTAGAAGGCAGAGTTTGGCTGTCAACAAAGTAGCTTACTCCAAAAACACACGTGGATTAGGATGATAGGACTAGCATCGCGTCGCTCGGCGTACAGAAATAGCCGCTTGGAGCCCGCTCGCCTTCTGACTGCAGCTTTTTTGGGGGCTGCTGGTCCTCCGCAGACCTCGGGGGTTCCCGTCAGGTGTTTCAAACAAACCCGCCACCCACCACCACCAGCACCCGGCGTCAGGTCACCGCTGCACCGCCGTCCCCAGCCGGCCTACCCCCACCTCCACCTCCACCTCAGGTAAAGCACCGAGGCTTATAGGTTGTTGTTAAGGTCACCTAACGTATGCGTTGCTGCGTGTTTTGGACGAGTAGAAGAGTTTCACGAAACTCCCATTAGAAAAACACACAATTTAAAACGCTTCCAACATTTAGTTACTGCCACGGAAGGTGACACCGTGAGAAAATACGTCTAGCTAAGATAAAATACCTCGTCTTAATTCGGCAGTAACAACATTAGCTAACAAGCTAACTTATTTCTGTAACACCCAACTTGATTTGACTGGGGATTCCAGCAACACCGCGGACGAGTAAGCTAGCCGTTGAATAACACGTACAACATGACAATCTATGTGGTCTTTATGACATAACTATTAACGCCGAATGTTAACACATGTTGTCATATATCGTGGGATGTTTTCAGGTATGGTTTTTGAGGCCTGAACTCGTACCTACGAGTTAACTCGCTTTAAATCGGGGGATTTTCAAACGGAAGTCGACATGTTTAGCTTGTTTAGCTAACAGCTACAGTGATGACAGCTACAGTCTGACGCAAGCTTACATAGCTGGTGTTGTTGGGCATTAATAGCATGCATGATCATTAAAACGACTATAAGCAGATTAATGTAGTGAAGTTCACCTTTAGTTTACGTGTCAGCAATAATAGCTTCCATTCTGCCTATTTTTGTGGTGTGTGACGGCAGAGTGGTACCAATAACATTGGTCAGTCATGGCCAAAAAAATGTCTATTTTACTGTTCCAGTAATGAAACCTTTCAGCCATGTCATTATTCATTAGATTTGCTATGACAAGCCGCAGTCCGTTAAGAATTAAAGGCACTATTTTAAATCATTGTCTTGTGTGTAGCTGGCAAAGTCATTCACAAAAACAAACCCAAATGAGTCCATGAGGTGTCTTTATTTTCTTTAACACAAGATATATGTTTATTTGATGTCTGGCTTTTTATGCAGATTTGTCTTACTACTATTGTAAATAATGCACGTGTGTGTCCAGGTCTTGTGTTTTTAGGAGCATGGCGTCGGGAGGGGAAGGTCCATCAACCTCCACTAACACACACACCAACAGGTTGGCCAAGGAGATGTCGCCCTATCTGCTGCAGCACGCACACAACCCCGTGGACTGGTGAGCACGACGGAGAGAAACATCTCTGAACATAATGTCACATTTGAACTAAACGTCGTGCTCATTTCAGGTATCCATGGGGACAGGATGCTTTCGATAAAGCAAAGAATGAAGACAAGCCCATCTTTTTATCAGGTAGAAGCCCGTCTCGTACCTGGCTTTAACTGAGCTGTGTGGCATGTTGTGGTAACGGTCGATATCCTCTCTCTCTCTGAACGTCAGTGGGATACTCAACATGTCATTGGTGCCATGTGATGGAGAGGGAGTCTTTCGAAGATGAGGAAATCGGCAAAATCCTGAGTGACAACTTTGTGTGCATCAAAGTAGACCGAGAGGAGAGACCGGATGTGGACAAGGTCTACATGACCTTCGTGCAGGTGTGTGTGTGTGTGTGTACGTGTGTGTGTGTGTGTGTGTTTACTGCACATTGAAGGTCTGCTGATACTCATGACTTTTGGGCTGCCAGGCAACAAGTGGAGGTGGAGGTTGGCCCATGAGCGTGTGGTTGACCCCTGACCTACGACCTTTCATCGGAGGCACCTACTTCCCTCCGACGGACCGTGCAAGACGACCCGGGCTCAAAACGGTTCTCATCAGGATCATGGATCAGGTATTTGTATAAATACAGCCGCTTTAAGTATATATATATATATATATATATATATATATATATATATATATATAAAATATATATATAAAATAGATATTCAAGAGGGAATTATTATCCGTACCACTTTAAACACTGGCTCTCAGCAGCTTGTAGTAATATATTTAAGACAACTAATGGCAAGAATTGTTTTCTGTCGAAGAAAATCATTTAAATAAAAATATAATATGCAAATCACCACTATACATGACAATAACGAGGTAAAACACAGATTATTTGACTGTTTACACTGACATTGCTGGTTGGAATAAAGTTGCCGAGTCACTCTGACACCATATTTTCCTTCATGATACAAAACCTTTATATGGGTGTTTGAATCTGAACCTAAATTAAAGCACCTTTTACCACAACTTAAATGTCTTAAACCCCTTCTTCTTCTTTTCTTACATTAGGTCGGGTCAAGATTAAGCTTTTTAAAATGAATGTTTGTGCTGCAGAGAGAGGTGAAACATTGTTTCAGCAATCTATTTTAATTAATTTGCTCTCTAATGGTTTAATCTCTTTGATGAGCAGCCACTGAAATTAACATTGATTTAGGCTTCGTTGCAGAGCCAGATGCAATAATGTGAAAAGAAAGACTTCATTTTTAATTTCTATTGACAATAAATCATTAACCAAAACAAAAAGTGCATGTTTATAAGAATCTGAAGTTTTCATGTTGTTCTCAGCATCGTCATCCCTCCTTTAACCTATGAAACGTTTACTTTGTGACCCTCAGTGGCAGAATAACCGTCCTACGTTGGAGTCCAGTGGCGACAGGATCCTCGAAGCTCTGAAGAAAGGAACGACCCTCGCTGCGAACCCAGGAGAGAGTCCTCCCCCGGCCCCGGACGTGGCTAATCGCTGCTTCCAGCAGTTGGCTCATTCCTACGAGGAGGAGTACGGCGGCTTCAGGGATGCTCCGAAGTTCCCCACGCCAGGTAGACTCTGCAGGACCTGGGCACGAGTTGGGCGTCGGGGCTTCCTCTGACTTCCTCTCTGCTCGCCTCTCTCCACAGTGAACCTGATGTTCCTCATGTCCCACTGGTCCGTGAACCGCTCCACCTCGGAGGGCGTGGAGGCTCTGCAGATGGTGTTGCACACGCTCCGCATGATGGCGCTGGGAGGCGTCCACGACCACGTGGCTCAGGTTAGCGCATGCTTGACCAAAGAGACTTTTATTAAGATTAATTTTAGCTGCATGTTAGAAGCAGAAAGTGTATCCTGTGTAACTTTGTGGTACAAGCAAGACATTTGGCCAAAATCTTCTTCTGGGTCTACTTTTTGTAAAAAGCCTGCGAGCCATGCAAAAAAAAAGGTAAATGTTTATTTGTCATGCCGAAGTACAAACATATTGATGCTTAGATGATTAAAATATGTCCTCCCGTTCCAACTCTCCTGAAATACTTTGTTTCTGTTTGTGTTGCTCCTCTGCAGGGTTTCCATCGCTACTCTACGGACTCCTCCTGGCACGTCCCCCACTTTGAAAAGATGCTGTACGACCAAGCTCAGCTGGCTGTAGCCTACATCACCGCCTCCCAGGTGTGTGTGTGTGACAGTTTAAGTTTCCCTCCATCACTGTCTCTCTCTTATCATCCAGTCAGCTGAAATCCTCTCTGAGTCTCACCAAACATGTGCTGTGTTCCAGATATCGGGTGAGCAGCTCTTTGCAGACGTGGCAAAGGACATCCTGCTCTACGTCTCCAGAGACCTGAGTGACAAGGTGCGATAGGTGTGCATGTTCTTTACTAGTTTTATGGGGACCAGGTGGCCTTTCTGGGGCGGTGATTCCATTTATTTTAAGTTTTTTTGCTTCAAGATGATATAGAAGGGAAGTTAGGATAAGATTAATGTCAGTTAAAGGGATAGTTCAGATATTTTGAAGTGTTTTTTGTGAAAAGTAAAAAATAAATAAACCGAATCTATTTGTTTACTGAGCCTTTTTTGTGTGTCTGAAATACAATTTGCCGTATGTTGCTTTGCTCCTGGACCGCCATCTACTGTAGGAAATAAACACACTGCCTCTGGATAAGTACCTCATACAACCCCGTTTCAATTTAATGTTTTGAAATGCATATTGGCAAAGAATGGAGCAATAATAAACCGCAGCTTTTATTGGTATCTGCTGCTGACGAAGCGCTGTGTGTGTGTGTGTGTGTGTGTGTGTGTGTGTGTGTGTGTGTGTGTGTGTGTGTGTGTGTGTGTGTGTGTGTGTGTGTGTGTGTGTGTGTGTGCGACCTCGCTGACAAATAGCCTCTTAAACCCCGTTATGCTCTCCTCTGAGGGTCGGAACCTTTTTTTCTTTTTGGTCCTTTTTGATTAATGAGTCGACGGCAGCGAACGGGCCAACCAATTAAAGCCACACTCGTTGTAATCATTATATTCCCCGAGATTTATTATGTAATTATACGCTAATGAATTAACGTCACAAAGGTAATTTAGTAGAGATTGTATGTTTTCTTTTGTGCTTCAGAGGCTGTTATCCCACCGAAATACGAGGGAGACTCTCCTCGTATTATCATCATTATTGTAAAAATACTCTCACAGTGTCTGCGGACCCTGAGAGGGAGTTTTTATTTCACACATTTTTAATATGAGGCTCTTTAAAGGTACCTGTCACTATGGTGTCGCCCTCAGGAGAGGGCTTCAATGGGTAACTTCAATGCACTTCTAACGTTGAATTCAGTTAAATGTATCTATATATGCCTCATACATACTTACTTCTCATTGGATGAGAAAAAAAGCCTCAGGGAGAGCAGCTGAGGAGGAATCCCTCTCCCAGGATGCAACAGTGTCATCTGTACAGAATATACGACAAAATAAGTACAACATAGTCAATCCACGCGATAGAAAAGATGCATATAATAGTAGTTGTTACATTTATCTCAAATCAAACTCCCCTTAAATAGCATCTTAGAATAGAATAAACTTCATTTTGAACATTTAAAAAAACAAGAGAGCCCATGAAAACCCGGAAAACGTACATTTGTAAATAAATGTTTGAAAAGGAGGCGAAGAAGCACTAAAACACTATATTTCTATTTTACATGATTGAATTTTCTTAGTAAATTGCTTTTCTATTCCTTCACCTCTGACCTCTGTGCTCTGAAACAGTCCGGAGGCTTCTACAGTGCCGAGGATGCCGACTCCGTCCCGATCTCTGGCGGTCCGGAGAAGAAAGAGGGGGCGTTCTGCGTCTGGACGGCCTCGGAGGTCCGGGATCTGCTGCCGGAGGTGGTGGAGGGCTCCGACGGCGCCGCCACGCAGGCCGACGTCTTCATGCACCACTACGGGGTCAAGGAGCAAGGCAACGTCACGCCAGAGCAGGTGAATGTGTGATGATGCCGTGTGTCTATGGCTATGATGAGGATGGAAACAACTGTGAAACTAATCTCTGGTTTGATCTTTATTTTCCTCGAATACAAAGTAGAATATTCACATGACATGAAGTACGTCATGCAAATATGAAAATGATAAAAAATAAAATAAGTCAATGAAATCATTCACGTTCGAGAAGGGAGACAGGATGAAGCTTCCTTTACATCATCATGTTTAATTTACATATTGCTCATATATCTGTGTGAAATATGAATATGAGCTTTATATCAAACAAAATGATAACAACATTAAATAAAACTTGTCCATAAATAACTGTTTATATGGGTTTCTGCTGGATCACATCTTTAAAAAACATTTATTCCATGATATTTGATTACGTCTCCCCCCCCCCCTCGGTCGGATGCCAGGACCCCACGGCGAGCTGACGGGCCAGAATGTGCTGATCGTGCGTTATTCCGTGGAGTTAACGGCTGCTCGCTTTGGCATCGGCGTGGAGAAAGTCAACGAGCTGCTGGCCTCCGCCCGCACCAAGATGGCAGCCGTGAGGAAGGGTCGGCCACGCCCACATCTGGACACCAAGATGTTGGCCTCCTGGAACGGTAAAGTCCTCAACTACCTACATACAGGGCTGGTACGGGTGCTGGAAATCCTTGAAAATACTTGAATTTTAGTGATTTTTCAGCAGTGAAAGTTGCTGCTTGGTCATATTTTAAATGCTCATAGCTTGATCTGTGCTCAGCGGTGTCTGTACACTAGAATTAAGAGTTAAAGTGTGTCATTAAACAATGAAATATGAGTTTTTATGTTTCCATACAGCTCCTATAATAACAGTAGTATGTAAATATTGCTTTTTATGTGTATTTTTTAGGCTTTTTATCCCACACAGTGGTTCATTCATAGTGATCCAACATAGAGAACAAACCACAGGCAAATATGAAAGTTTAATTTTGTCCTGTGACCGCTGAACGTCAGATTTATACACACACTCTATCGTTTATTTATTATGCAGCAGTATGAAGATGTGCGTAGATTATTATGGAGGCGCTATGTGTCACTTTCCATTAGTGTGACGCCAATTTGGACCCAACATTGTTTGTCCTGCACATTGTCTCTGATGTGATTAATTGTAAGAAAAAACAAAGAAAACACACACACACACACACACACACACATGTATAAAGACCCACAGGACTCGCAGGCCTGACGTCTCAAGACGGAGTGTGTTAGTGAGGTAATAAGGCGCTGCGATCCCGAGAACTTTCCAATTAGAGGCGAGGCGTCTCCCTCTCTAATGAAGAAAGGCCTCCATTAATCACCTGTCCTCCGCTGCAGCACTTTGAAGACCGGGCTGTGCTCTCGCCACACTTTGATACGCTACATGAAAGAGGAGTCGAGGGGAAAGAGACTTAAAGAGGGATGGAACGGGGAAACTTCAAAGTGTGGGGAAAGTTAACGAAGCAGAGAACACTGGTGGAACCTCAGCGGATATGATGGTTTTAATAGAACTTACTCATCTTCATCGCTTCCTTCCTCTCCAGGTCTGATGCTGTCAGCCTTCGCCAGGGTCGGAGCCGTGCTGGGGGACAAGGCCTCGCTGGACAGGGCGGTTCGGGCCGGAAACTTCCTGAAGGAGCACCTGTGGGACGCCGAACGACAGACCATCCTGAGATCCTGTTACCTAGGAGACGAGATGGAGGTGCAGCAGATGTAAGAAAGTCTTTTTGTTTGTACGATGTCACACTTTGATTTTATAAAATATCTCAAATCTCTTTTATGTGCACACAAAAGCCTGATTTCTCCTGAATTTAAAGCATTAGGGATGGGATACGTATACATTAGAACACATTTGTGACCAAAATTTGAGAGGATTGAGGCTTTTGTGTGCATAAAAAAAGTCAGATTTTTGTTCAAACTTGTGAAAAATAGGAGCAATAAAGGATTCCCATCAACAGATTTAGAACCAGCATTTAGACATTGATCACGGGAAAAGAACCATGACATTTTTGGACGTTTCGGTCCTCCTATGAGCCGTTTTACCTGCGTCATGTAAATGAGTTAAAGCTGAAAGCCTTGTCGTAAGTGTAAAAACTCCTCGTCTTTTTGTTCTTGATTCCTGAATGTGGGAGCGTTTCACTTTGAGTGCAGGAGCAACAGACTGGAGGATGTTTTACCGTGTTTATGCAAACAGGAAACGAGCCTTTAAATCGGGTTACGGCAGGAAATCAACATGTTCACGTGCGCTGCAATAACCTGCTTACTGTAAATCTGCATTTATCTGCACGAGGCAGTAATCAGATTTCTCCTGGAGCCCCCTCTTGTTGTATATGAAACAAGGTTGGCCATGTTTTAAGTGGATTAAAGATGCCTGCTGTGATTGTTCTGGACCTACAGGAGAATTACACAGGATTGTGTACGTTTCAACATAAAGCCTCTGATTGGCTAGCGGCAGCGTTCAGCCAGTGGATCAAACGTAAACACAGTATTGTGTGCAGGATTGTAAAACCTGGACTCCAGGTGTCCTCGTTCTGTTGGCCTACTTACCACCAATGAGTGAGTGTAAAAACTGTTTAAAAAAGACACCAAATCAGCAGAAGGAGCTGCCGGGATGACCCACAACGCGTGATGAAATACACACATGTTGCCTAAACGCTGCGGCCTCGTTCCACGGCTTGCGTCTCATTCATAATTGTCTAATTCAGGACGGTGTCAGCATCCAGACTGCTTACCGGCCGGTTTCTCCCGCCTGGTTTGGTTTCCACACGAGGACTAATCTAGCAGAGGAATGGCTGCTGCTCAGACTAACTGGGTTAATAGGCTGTGGCGCCGTTAAGGAGCTGATGCCATGGATTTTTTGTCTTCTGTGGCACCAGATGATCGAGAGTCTCACCAACGTCCAGAGAACCAGAGGGAGGCTGAGGCGGTGGCAAGTTCCCTGTGGGACACCGGCGACTCATTCTTACTTGTCATCTTCTCTGATCGTACAGAGGCTCTTCTACACCACATTTACAGGGATTACTTATCAATCAGTTACTTTATTCTGCAGATAATCCTTCAGTAATGAAGTGTAGGAAACCGACTGAATAATCCAATTATGTTAATAACTACAAATTATGTGGCAATCCCATACCTTTATGTGATTGAAACCAGGTGGGAAGCAGACTATTATCAAAAATGTCATTAAGTTTTTGGAACTCCCGTGATATATGGTATCAATTAGTAGGGCTGATCAATTAATCGGATATTATTATAAGTCGTGATCATGATTCTTGCATTCTTGATGCCATATTAGCGTTTAAAATTTCCCGCTCATAGAAAAACTCAAATGACTTCCAAGTCCCTTCCTTAATTATTTTTTTTTATTAATATAAAAAAATGAAAATCTAATTTTTAAGTCTTATTTTGATGCAAAGATTTGTGCATTGGCAGGAATGTAGCACAAACATAAGTCTCGCAAATCAATGAATAATCATGATTTTACAGCCGACATTGACATATTTATACTTTTTTTTTTTTTAAATTAAGGAACCTTAAAGTACAGAAAAAAACGCAAAAGTGGACAGTTTTTAGCTGTTAGCTCCCCGTAATCCAGACTACTTTTCTGCCTTACAGTCTGACTTTTATTTGACATAATAACAATAAATAATCCAGACACTGCTTTTGTACTGTATCCTGTGGTTTTAAGGCTTGTTATGAGATGCTTTGAGAGAAGCGAAGCAGCAAAAGTTGGATAAACTATTAGAATTCACTGTAAATGAGAAATCCCGGACAGTGAGTTGGATTCAAAAGGTCTCCAGAACGTTGCAGGAAAGAAACGGCAGCTTCCAGATTAATGACTCAGGGGGAAATCTCTCTTCCCCTTCCTCCGTCTTTCTTCCTCTGTGTGTTTTCCACGTCATTATTTTGTTCTTTCAAATGTAATAATGACACAGCGTAATAGTTCAACGGCACATAGCCAGAACAAGCATATTTAATGATTAACTCTAACATAAAGGTCACTGCCGGTGTGAAAGTGATGGGAGTCGATGTGTTTACGTGGTCTCACATCGCCCCGGCGACGGCTTTCTACTCCCTCCGAGTGAAGTAACTAGTTTATGAGAGAATCATGGCGCTATTATCATAAAGCTGTCTCCTGAGTGCTGCAGTACGATCCGGGGGACTGACGAGGCTTTTTATCTGCGCTCTCAGGGAAATGACTCATTTAATACGCGCCGCTGAAGGTGTGAATGAAAAAGGCTGTCGAGTATTTCAGCGAGGGCTTTTGGATTTTTAGGTTTTTTGTGCGTTTTGTGCGTCAGGTTGTCAAGCTGTGGAGTTTCCAAAAGGGGGCTGGAACTTGGACCCTCTAGGGGGGGTCTGGGTCTGTGCCATAGACTGTTTGTTTATAAGAAGTGGACATAGTTTTAAGGCACTTCAGACTTGGCTTCACTTTTCAGAACCCTGGTCTGTACAGTTTACTCTAGAGTTGTTAGATAAATGCTACAAACCTCAACGCTTTGCTGTCCACCTGCTGATTTAAAGTGAAAGTTAGCCACAAATCAGGCTCAGTTAAGGTGGGCTGATCTTTAAGGTGGACCAGTTGTTTTCCTTTTAGTGACGGCAATATTTCCCTTTTTAAATAAACTGTTTTCCGAGCAGTTACTTTGATGAGTATATTTGTATCTGGTTGCTTTGGGTTGTTTTGTGCTGCCACCCTGAGGTCAACATGTTGTCCAATGCAAGAGTCCTTTCAACTGTCCACGTCTGTCTGTCTGTCTGTCTGTCTGTCTGTCTGTTTGTCTGTCTGTCTGGTATTGATAACTTCTCATGACCTCCTAAAGCCCCTCATGCGTTTCATCTCCTCCACATCCTCCTTGTGGTTTCAGCCTCTTGACCACCAGTCGCACATCGCTATCTGGCTTCCTGTCACCATCCATCCCCCTGCACTCAGATGCATTGTGGGAATAGGAGGGGGGGGGGGGGAGGCTTGTTGTTGAGGTGAAGATGTGATTGAACAGTACATTACATTCAAAATAAATGGCAGAGAAAAGGTTGTAAAACTGAGGCTGATGTCTGCGTGAAATAGAGAAAGTTTCTAAGAAGATGTAATGAGGGTGCAAAAGGTGAACGGGGGGGGGGGGGGGGTTGCTGATGCTGTAGGGAGTGGGATGGTCTAAATAGAACTACATTTGCCTTATTACTGTGCTGCTTCCCGAGAAACTTCAAAGACTGTGTGCATCAATGTCTCTCCTTCCTTGTACAGTATGGAAAGCACCGAGAAGCCGGATGAGTCATTTTCACTTACAGAAAAAGGGCTGCAGGGAAAGATTATACTGAGTCCGCTATGTGGATCCTAATGTAGACCCCCATGCTGTCACAGAGAACGCCTTCAGGCTCTTTATTATCTTCTTGTTCTGGGTTTCTATACCGTCTTGATTGAAACCACAGCTCTGATCTTCTTCAGGCATTGTAAACAAGCGTTGGCTATATAAGAGAAAAAGGGGGGCGGGGTGGACTACTTCACCAACAGTAATCCATCTCAACTCTTCTCTATTAATTAATTTTTAATAAACTGTCCTCATTCCTGGCTCGTCTCCTGCTGATTTCCATTTATTTTTTTGTTTCCCCCCCCCAGATCTCCGCCCATCTCCGGCTTCCTGGACGACTACGCCTTCGTGGTTCGCGGCCTGCTGGACCTGTTCGAGGCAACGCAGCAGGCGGAGTGGCTGCAGTGGGCCGAGGAGCTCCAGCTCAGGCAGGACGCCTTGTTCTGGGACCACCAGGGCGGAGGTTACTTCTCCAGCGATCCCAATGACAGCACGGTGCTGCTGCAGCTCAAAGAGGGTGAGGGACGGATGCTTCTCGCCTCTAAAACCTAAAGTCCAGTTGCCTACGATAAAGCTTCTAAAGATTACGAGACCTGGATGACTGAGAATCCTCACAGACAATCCCTTCAGATAAATTCCAGCCCATTAAAACCAACTCGCTCATATGGAGGCCTATAAACAAATAAATAAATAAATTGTCTGTAGATATAAACGTAAAATAAAACCGTCAACGTTTCAATATGAACATTTAGGCTCTCTCATTTGGCTGCAGACATAAATATGATATATAAAACTAAATCTATTATTTTTATGTGATAATACTCTCCTGTGATCCACCTGTGGGTCCCGACCAGGTCTTACATAAACTGGACTATAAACTACCTGGCTTTGTTGAGAATCTCCTCCGTTTCAGCACCTCGGACAGCGCCTTTTTTAATGAATGTTGATGAATAATGTGAGATTACTTTCTTTTTTCGTGTTTTTTTGGGGGATTTCGGCGGCAATGCAAAGTCCAACAAAACCCAGCAATTGAATACTGATTTCTGACTTTAATCACCATGGCAACAGTGTAACCTTCAAAGCATTCGGATCAAGGATTTCGTCATCCTTGCATAGCTTTTTTCATATTTCAACCTCCCTGAAAACAGCGTTATTACGCTTCATCTTGTGTCCGGCTGTAATACATGTTAGAGGAGAAGTCGGTTCCTCTGGAGTCCATCAGTGTCTGTATTAAATGCATGACATATTCCATCAGTCTGGAGGACCATAGTGGTGGACTGACAGATCAACATTACCATCCAGCTGGAGAAAATAAACCAGGTATTGATGGCTCCGCTGCCGGCTGTACCCCCTAATGGGCTGAGAGATCCAGTGGAGGGTTGATGGACAGGTGAAGGCTTACCAGTACTGCTGGAGCGTACCACTGTGGCTCCGACAAGGATGGATGCATCCGACGGATGAATTAATGTGGAGCTTGAGGTCTGCAGGCAGAGATTTGAAGGGGGGGGAAATCACCTAATTTATTTAAAATAAAAATGATTTAATGCAGATCTAAACGGGATGGAAGCATCTGCTGTAATATCTCTGCAGGGTTCTGTCCATCTCTACACCTGGGAAGGTGGATGGGTGGATGGATGGATGGATGGATGTAGATAGATACCTACACTGAAGTGAAATCCCCGGGCAGACCACCTTCTAAAAAAGTGTGAAAATGTTTTTTTTTTTGTTCATTGTGAAACTGTGGCAGATTATTTGATGTCTATAGGTTTTTCTTTTTCCCATCCTGATGAATCACCCACTTCACCTCTACGGTGCATAAATCCATATTATATACTATTATAATATGGATCGTATACGTACTTCACGATTCATCGCTCATCTTAGACGAGTAATTACTAACATTCCACCTCTTTACTGAGGAAAAAGAAAACAAACTCCAAACTGAGAATTCAGATCTGAGATATTGTCAGTTTTGATCTTCTGAAACACACATGGAGGAGCCTGTGATGGAGAGCTCGGTGCAAATAGTTCAGACAGGAGCAACGGGGAAAAAAACTCTGTTATTCTTGTTAAGATCTGCTGACAGGTCTGGGATGATGGCTGTGTGTGTGTGTGTTCATCAGCTGACGTGTGAGAGGTTTCTCATCTGAGAGGATTGACTTTGCCGTTATGACGGCGGCGGCGTGTCGAGTTGAAACTCATTAGTAACGCTACAGCCGGCGGCGCGGTGGCGTGGACGCCGTCCCGGTGGCGTTGCCTGTCAACCGAAGACGGATTACCTCACCGCACGACTTGTTCTGTGTGTGAGTGTAGTTGTTTGTTAGGAGGAAGGTTAAAATGACAGAAGGGATCTGTTATGCAATGTATTTAAAATCTTGTTTAGTCTCGAGTATAGCTATTTGACATAAGAATAATAAAAGAGAGAGAATCAGCGGACTTATTACAATTTATTCATGTCATTATTATATATATTATTTATTTATTAATTTTTTATTATTTATTTATTTAATATTTTGTAA